>JAEIGH010000081.1:0-368951 GCA_018903575.1 Drosophila saltans | reverse complement strand
TGTTATGATATTTGAAGCATGTTGACTGAACGATAATGAAGTAAAAGAATATTGAACTGTTGAAGAATATTGAATTGTTGAAGTTGATGTAAAAGAAACTTGAACTTGTATAAGTTGGTTAAGACTAAGAAAGTATGTGAAGATCGAGTATGTCAAATTGTCTAATTGAAGAGGATATTGTTGGTAAAATTTGTACAAAAGAGAATTGGAAAATTAAAAAAGGGTTAATTTAAGGTTGGAAATTTGTTAATAAAAAATGTTTTGTAATTGAAAATGGGTATAAGGATGAGATGAAATAGGGTATTGCACTGTTGTGAATACCCCTTTGGTACCGTATCTTATATCTTTTTTCCATTTGAGGACTTTAGTGTCCATCTCTATTGTATTCTCATGATGTTGGTCTGGTAACATTAGGCACAGTTACAGGGAACTATGTCATGTAAGTGTACCAGTGATTATTGTCATGTTAGTTTGACATTGATTACTGAGTCATGGAAGATTGACATTAACTGCTTAGTCATCCAGTTGTTCCTAGTATTGGTGGTGTGACTGTGGTTTTGAGCGGGATGACAGCCAAACTGTCATCGAGTGTGGTCCGGGTTGATGCCGTGGCAGTCAAGACTAGTTAGTCAGTCTTAGACTATACGCCACACGTGAAACACGGAACTCGCTGCGCTCACCGAATATTATAAAAATGCCTAAAAATCAAGGTGAATTACCCGGAGACATATTGGAATTGTCTCCTACTCCGACATATATATATATATATTATTATACCCTGTACCCATAGGGTAAAAGGGTATATTAAAGTCGCCAAAATGTATGTAACAGGCAGAATTAAGCATTTCCGACCCTATAAAGTATATATATTCTTGATCAGCATCAACAGCCGAGTCGATTGAGACATGTCCGTCTGTCCGTCTGTCCGTCTGTCCGTCTGTCCGTCCGTCCGTCTGTCCGTCTGTCCGTCCGTCCGTCCGTATGAACACCTAGATCTCAGAGACTATAAAAGATAGAGCATCCAAATTTGGTGTGAACATGCGTCTAGTGTGTACACAGATCAAGTTTATTTCAAATTTTTGCCACGCCCACTTCCGCCCCCCGCAAATCGCGAAAACGTATTACTAGAGCTGTATTAAAGATATCGTATTCTTACTTGGCACACCTAATTTTATATCAAAACTGTACCAGCTCACCAAATTTTGTCGAAATCGGACAATAAATATCGGAGATATACCTATATGACTTTTGCACTGAATTGCCAAGGCGACATTGGCTGCCAAGAGTGAGCGAGACAGTATGCGTTCGCTGTTGCTGCATGTTATAGAGAATTTTGCATGAAATTTATGGCGATTTCGAGGATATTCTATTTCATTTAATATAACTAGTTGGTACAGGGTATACTCAATGTCGGCAGGGACGACTTGCTTGCTTCATATTTATATTGGGGCCGGTATGGTTTCAAATGTGTTGCACTCACCAGTATATTGTATTTCGCTGCAAAAAACGATAGGAAGAATTAATTAATACCAAAACGGATTCAATAATAATATCAAGCCTTAACACTTATCTCCATAACAATCCAAATGCCGCCTGAATCTGCAAATTCCTTCCAATTTGTGGACACCAGCCAGTGTGTACAGCATTTATATTGCTTGTATGTATTGTATTTACTCCACATTGCGATATCCTACTCCCAACGTCAAACTCCTGCGCACTGGATTCATTGGTTGTTTTATATGCTTATCCATGGCCATATTTGTGATTGCATGCAAAACAACCGATAGCATCTTCCAAACAGCAGCAGCAGTCAACTGTAAGCAGCAGAGTAAAGTCTGACGAAGCAACACCATCATCATGCAGCAGCAGCAGTAACAGCATGAACAACAATAACTAACATCATTGGCGCCCATCATAATGGGCATATGCAACAAATTTTGGGAATATATATAGGGAATTGGGAAAAAACCAAAACAAAATGAAGCAAGCAAGTCGTCCCTGCCGACATTGAGTATACCCTATACCTACTAGTTATTATATTGAATAAAGTCAAACAATCTCGAAATAGCGATTAATTTCATAAAAAAATTTCTTTAGCATGCCGCAACAGCGAACGCATGCTATCTCGCTCACTCTTTCCAGCTTTCGCCTTGGCAATTCAGTTCAAAATGCACATTCGTATATCTCCGATATTTATTGTCCGATTTCAACTAAAATTGGTCAGATGATGCATATTAGCCACATTATTAGGTGTGCCAAATAAGAATGTGATTCCTTAAAAACTGCTCTAATAATTTGTTTTTTCTGAATTGCGGGGGCGGAAGTGGGCGTGGCAAAAATTTTAAACTCTCTTGATCTGCGTAGTCACTAGACAAATGATCGAACAACCTCAAAATCGCAATCAATTCAAAACAAAATTCCCCTTTACATGCAGCAGCAGCGAACGCATGCTATCTCGCTCTTTCTTATCTGCCAATGCCGCCTTGGCAATTCAGTACAAAACGGATATAGCCATATCTCCGATATTTATTGTCCGATTTTAACAAAAAAAGCTCAGCTGGGCCAGTTTGGGTATATAATTAGGTGTACCAAGTAGGAATACGATATCTTGAAGGCAGCCCTAGTTATCGTTTTTTTTAAATTGCGGGGGCGGAAGTGGGCGTGGCTAAAATTTGAAACAAACTCGACCTGCCTAGGCATTAGACGGATGCTCACAACAAATTTGGTAGCTCTAGCTCTTATAGTCTCTGAGATCGCGTGGCTCATACGGACAGACGGACAGACGGACATGTCTCAATCGACTCGGCTGTTGATGCTGATCAAGAATATATATACTTTATGGGGTCGGAAACGCTTCCTTCTGCCTGTTACATACATTTTAGCGACTTTAATATACCCTTTTACCCTATGGGTACAGGGTATAAAAATTGCGACTAAAACCAAAAACCTACCTCCCACCCGACATTTGCATAAAATATGTATATTAAAACCTTTATAAAATGTCGGATGGGCATAATCCAAATCCCTAATGCGACACAATTGAAAATAAATTCCCATTGCTCCTCCACATTCTCCTTCTCCTACCATGCCTGTTGTCTCTCTCTGCGCAACAGGGAGATGATAACTTGATGCCACTTTCATATATATACCTACCTACTGCACACCACAAAATTGAATAGCCGAATATTATAACAGAAGCAAAAGGAAAAATGGAAAAAAAGAGAAAAGAAAGGAAAAGGGAAACACTGATTCGCACTTATTAAAATTTATGCTGAAATAAGCAAAAGAAAAAAAAAAGGGAGAAAAGGAAAAAAAAATATCAAAGAAGCTAACTTCGTATAACTTTGTATACCCTTGCAGCTTCACTGTTTTATTATTTAATTAAAAAACAAAATTTTTAAAATAATTGGCATAAATGTTTAACAAAATGAAGCAAGCAAGTCGTCCCTGCCGACATTGAGTATACCCTGTACCAACTAGTTATATTAAATAAAATAAAATATCCTCGAAATCGTCATCAACAGCAAACGCATGCTGTCTCGCTCACTCTTGCCAGCCAATGTCGCCTTGGCAATTCAGTGCAAAATTCATATAGGTATATCTCCTATCTATCTATAAATTTGGTGAGCTGGTCCAGTTTGGGTATATAATTAGGTGTGCCAAGTAAGAATACGATATCTTTAATACAGCTCTAGTAATACGTTTTCGCGATTTGCGGGGGCGGAAGTGGGCGTGGCAAAAATTTGAAACAAACTTGATCTGGCTGCACACTAGACGGATCTACAAACCGAATTTGGTAGCTTTAGCTCTTATAGTCTCCGAGATCTAGGTGTTCATACAAACGGACGGACAGACGGACGGACGGACAGACGGACGGACAGACGGACATGGCTCAATCGACTCGGCTAGTGATGCTGATCAAGAATATATTTACTTTTTGGGGTCAGAAATGTATATTTCTGCCTGTTACATACATTTTAGCGACTTTAATATACCGGACGACAGACGGATGGACAGACGGACATGGCTCAATCGACTCGGCTAGTGATGCTGATCAAGAATATATATACTTTATGGGGTCAGAAATGTATATTTCTCCCTGTTACATACATTTTAGCGACTTTAATATACCCTTTTACCCTATGGGTACAGGGTATAAAAAAAAAAAACAAAAAAGAAGAAAATACACATATCTTCATCTCACCGTCTTCACCGAGAATTGAACCAGCACCAAATATCGAGAAATCGCGCAGAAGAACTCTACATACTACGCCACCGTGCTTACTTAACTTACTTAAGCCAGTTCGACATATATAGCAAACGCATGGCATCTCGCTCTTTCAATTTCGTTCTGTGCAAGAACACAACTCAAATATTTCTTTCTCTCCCACACACAGCGTGGTGAAGAATTTTTGCATACGTATGTATGTACATATGTCTGTGCGTGAGCATTAAAATAAATTTAATTTCTTTTATATTTGATTATTGATTTGTAACCTTAATAATTATCCGATCTTGTTCAAACTTGGTGTAGGGTGAATGGGTAAAAATTGAGTTTAAATGCAACAACAAAAAAACAATAATTTTATATAATTCTTATTTAACCCCGCGCGGATTCGAACTCGCGTCTTTTGTGTTTGTACGGCAGATTTCTTGGAATTTTTTTTGTTTGTCTGCTGCCAAGGAAAATTGCTTATTTTACTCGAGGTACCTCCACGTTTTAGTTAATAGCTTTGGTTATAATTATCCGATCCGACTAATTTTTAAACTTAACCTACATCATCGATTAAGAAACTTAACTTTTCATGCTTAAATCATGTAGCTTAAAATTTAAGTTCGAAATCGCCCGAACAAACAGACAGACGGACAGACGGACATGTCTCAATCGACTCGGCTGTTGATGCTGATCAAGAATATATATACTTTATGGTGTCGCAAACGTATATTTCCATGCGTTACAAACATCTGACGAATTTTATAATACCCTCTGCAAGGGTATAAAAATATCAAAGAAGCTAACTTCGGCTCTGCCGAAGTTTGTATACCCTTTCAGGAAAATGATTGGTATAAATGTTTAACAAAATCAAAAAAAAGTAAAAAAGAAGAAAAAACACATCTAAAAATTTTCACTTCTTCACCGAGCATTGAACCACCAAATACCAAGCTCATCGTGCCACCGATCTCTACATACTACACCACCGTCCTTTCATAGCTGGCGTAAGCTAATTAGACACACATATATGCAAACCCATTGCATCTCGCTCTTTGAATTTTGTTCTGTGTAAGAACACAACTAAAATTTTTCTGTCTCTCTCACACACCGCGTGGTGGTTGAATTTTTGCCTATGAATGTGTGTGCGTGAGCATTAAAATACATTTAATTTCTATCAAATATGATTTTTGATTTGTAACCTTAATAATTATCCGATCTTGTTGAAACTTGGTGTAGGGTGTATGGGTAAAAATTGAATTTAAATGCAAAAACAAAAAAACAATAATATCTGGTGCCGCGCGGATTCGATTACGGATATTTTGTATTTGTACGGCAGATTTCTTGGAAATTTTTTGTTGCTGGAGAAAACTTATTATATTAACGATTTGTTCTTAAGGATTTGTAGCCGTAATAATTATCCGATTTGAGTCAAACTTGCTGTTTTGAGGATTTTCCCGGCAATTATTCGAATTCTTCTCACCTTTTAAATCTTCCCTGGACTTCCACAATTAATTCAAAACCAAAATTAGCCGAATCGGTTTAGCTGTTCTCGAGTTTTAGCGAGACTAACGAACAGCAATTGATTTTTATATATATAGATATAATATATATATACATTTAATTTTATATTTTTGTTTAACGTTGATTAAAAAAATGTCTTTATTTCATTTCAACGGAGTTGTTCTTTTACAAAGGATACTTATATTAACGTGCACTTAATGCTGAACTAACTGCTTGTGTGTTAAATATAAAAAGGAATCGCGAATCAAAAATGTAAAGGAGACCTAAACTCCAACAGAAGTATTTGCGTATCAAGAACTAAAAAAAAAAAAAATGAACTGAATTAACTGAACTGTTCGCGTATCGAGTGTAAAGAAGAACTAAACTGATGTTTTAAAGTTCTAAGATTATTTATAGGAGATTTTTCGGGGGTGGCGTGATTTTTGGGAGTTGGCTAAATTGGCCTGATCGATTCTGATTGGTCACTTCGAAGATTTGTTTTGGATAATGATTTCCCACGAAAAGGGTGAAAAGTGATCTTCTTGTTTTGGACGCTGCAGCTGCCCGTATGAGTTAGATGGGGTCATTTGTTTATAATATAAAAAGGGGTCAAGATTTGCTTAGCTTGCATTTTTATGCGTGGGAATTGGATGGGGTGAATTGTTTATAACACAATAAAAGAGGGTCAACATTTGCTGAGTTAGCATTTTAAAGATGGGGTGAATTGTTTATAATAAAGTAATAAGAGTGGTATTATATGGGGAGGCGGATTTATTACTCCCCCAACCTTTAAAAAAGTAGCCTGTCCTCAGACGGGAAATGGAGGGTATAATGAAGGAGGTGTTTGCATATTTTCAATAGGGATTTCTTGCGAGATTATTTCTTCTTGTGGGACGGGATTATCTAGTCAATGATTTAAAATTATAGATAAGATATATAATAAGACTTATTAAAGTCATGATAAATGTAGTTGTTGTTATTATATTAAATATGTTGTTATACTTAATAAGAAATAGGTTCCAATTTTGTTACTTTATTTGTTACATAGATATTTTGTGTGTAATCTGAAAATGAGTTTACTATTGATATTTCGTTTAACTTAATGCTACAATCGTATATCTTAATTATATTATTTCCTTCTATAAATATTTTATTTTGATTACAGTTTTGTTTTAAATTTAAGATTCCAGGTAACAACAATGTTTGGCTCTACATAACTAATTTGATTTGTTTTAAAAGTTTTACTATATTTGCATTCTGCTGGTATTTGTGTTATAATTCCATTTATACATTCATTTATTTCTTGTTTTCAAGTAGATTTTATGTATGTTTTATTGTTTTGTATATAATAAGTTTCTTGAACATTTTCTGTTAAAGTATTATTGTTACCGTCTGGGTAGGGGATAATTTTGAAAAGTGGGGTTTTGGATATTAGTCTAGGTATGTGCGAGATTATTAGTATTTCGTTCGTATCTGATTTCAACCAAGGAGATGTTTTTATGTTTAGAATTTTTATACCCTGTACCCATAGGGTAAAAGGGTATATTAAAGTCGCTAAAATGTATGTAACAGGCAGAAGGAAGCGTTTCCGACCCCATAAAGTATATATATTCTTGATCAGCATCAACAGCCGAGTCGATTGAGACATGTCCGTCTGTCCGTCTGTCCGTCCGTCTGTCCGTCTGTCCGTCTGTCCGTATGAGCCACGCGATCTCAGAGACTATAAGAGCTAGAGCTACCAAATTTGTTGTGAGCATCCGTCTAATGCCTAGGCAGGTCGAGTTTGTTTCAAATTTTAGCCACGCCCACTTCCGCCCCCGCAATTTAAAAAAACGATAACTAGGGCTGCCTTCAAGATATCGTATTCCTACTTGGTACACCTAATTATATACCCAAACTGGCCCAGCTGAGCAAATTTTGTTAAAATCGGACAATAAACATCGGAGATATGGCTATATCCGTTTTGTACTGAATTGCCAAGGCGGCATTGGCAGATAAGAAAGAGCGAGATAGCATGCGTTCGCTGCTGCTGCATGTAAAGGGGAATTTTGTTTTGAATTGATTGCGATTTTGAGGTTGTTCGATCATTTGTCTAGTGACTACGCAGATCAAGAGAGTTTAAAATTTTTGCCACGCCCACTTCCGCCCCCGCAATTCAGAAAAAACAAATTATTAGAGCAGTTTTTAAGGAATCACATTCTTATTTGGCACACCTAATAATGTGGCTAATATGCATCATCTGACCAATTTTAGTTGAAATCGGACAATAAATATCGGAGATATACGAATGTGCATTTTGAACTGAATTGCCAAGGCGAAAGCTGGAAAGAGTGAGCGAGATAGCATGCGTTCGCTGTTGCGTCATGCTAAAGAAATTTTTTTATGAAATTAATCGCTATTTCGAGATTGTTTGACTTTATTCAATATAATAACTAGTAGGTACAGGGTATACTCAATGTCGGCAGGGACGACTTGCTTGCTTCATTTCAGTATTTATATCGACTATGTACTGATGATTCAAAAGTTTTGGGTTAAATATTCCGAGTCTTGTCAACTGCATGCCTAATTCTATGTCCTCTATGTATTCTGTGAAATGCTCTAAGTTAAATACAAGGATATTTAGTTTTTTGTTTGCATCTTGACTAATGGTGAGGTTCTTTAATATTTCAATGTTTTTTTGACTGCGTCTATAATGTGGTTAAGTTCGTCGTTTTGGGCATTATTTGCTATTAAACTGTTAATTTTGTCTTCTAGTTCTTCTTTGTCGTTCTGGTCTAAAGTACCAAATAGATATTTATTTACTGTACCTACAAAGTTAATAAGTCCTCATTTGTTTCTCTTTAATATTCTGATGCCATTCATTTCACGGTTTAATTTCTCAGTTAGGTATTGGATGTGCATTAAATTTTTATATGGTTCTGTTTGCTCTAACAAGTTGTTGTAGGTGATTTGTACTTTGGTTAAATTTACGGTTAGATAATGAAATTCGTAATCTGAGGGTAGGTCCATATTTCCTGTTTTAAATATAAGATAGCCGTTTGGTGCTTTGATGGGATTAATTTCTATACTTTGTGTATGTGTTAGGGATGCCATTGATTGGAGTAGAAGCAGTAATATTGGAATGTCTGAAATTAGTCAAAATATTTGCTTTGGTGAATTTGCTTTTTTTTCTTGAATTTTGATTAGTAGTGTGTAGTTTGTCTTCCTCTGTTTGTTTCAATGAAATGTTTGTCGTCAACTTGGGTAATTTCTCCTGTTTTCTTAAATGGTGTAGTAGTTTTACTTCTAACTAACGGGGCTTGCTTGTATTTTGTATTTATATCAGTCATTTCTATTTTTATTTAATTTGTCAAATTGATTTATCTAATTATCTTGTGTGTTATAAAGGGGCGTGCCTGCATAAATGAATATATCTGCGGGTGTTCTATTTGTTGCCAAATGTTTAGTCTTGTGGTTATAAGTATAAAGGATGGTTTCGACCTTAGTTTGTTTATCTTCTATGCTTGATTCTGTATTAATAACTCTTAGTTTCTCATTCACGGTTCTATGAAATCTTTCTATATCAGAAATGTCATTTTTGCTCGTTGTTATACTTATTTTAACGTTTTCGGAGTTAAGCCAATTTTTTAAGTGCTACGCATATAAATGCGGAATCTTTATCTGCTTTGATTTCTAAGGGTTTTCCCATGTCATTAAAGATTTTAGTGATTGCTCTTTTTGCTTCTAGCCAATCGCGACTTTGAACTTCAACTAGAGAGGCAAATTTAGAATATACGTCTATGCATTGTAAGGAAGTTTTCCGGCTGGGGTACATATCTCAGTCTCCCCCAGGGTCTTCCATTATAGAAAATTTATAATAGAATGCCGAGACCAGAGATTTGATCGAGCTACAGTGAAGGTTAATACTGCATATCTATGCTATCGCTAGGAATGCACTACAGGAAGTATAAGAGATAGAAAGAGACAGAAACTTGGAACAAATACATGGAGACATACGGTTCGGTTAGGGTACAACCCGGACACCGAACTACAAAAATACTACTAAAATACAAGGTCACAAAGGGGGAACATATGGCTAAGTCGGTTAAGGTACAACCTGGACACCAACTTAACACAATATAACACCTGGAGGTCCCAGGACTTACGTTGCGATCGACTAGGGTACAACCCGGACATCGATCGCAACCCAAATCTTGGTCGCATGCCAATGGGTCCCAGCTGCCGTCACAGTCAACAAGGGTACAACCCGGACGTTGACTGCGTGGCGACCTAGTACCCCTGACACACTACAATTAACACTACACTCTCCCTGGCATTGGGTAGGGTACAACCCGGATGCCAATACCAGAGAGAAACATGCACTAAGGTGACACACACACACAAAGGAATGGGATTAGGGAAAGGATAGGATAAGTTGGTTAGTCCCAATCTAGTTACACCCCAATGATTGTGACATATGTTCTTTAGAACGTTACAAACTTTATTGTAGATTTATTCAACATTATTCTTATATTTGGACTATTGCCACCTGACCACACTCTAAAACGGTATTTATTTTATGGGATCAAAGAGGAGGGGGCAACGATTGGGCCACATGGTTGACTCACCCGCTATCCTGGCACACACACACTTAATTGGTATATTCTTCCCTTCTCCACTCAGCCTTGCTTGTCTTTCACTTAATTTGCACTCTGTTAACTCGGTGACTTGTCTTTGGTATCCCTTGGTTTATCCTTTTTGTTACACACTTGCACTTGGTTTCACTTTTTTATCACACTCGACTGTCTCCCTTAAGGGTGGTTTTCATAATAATTCTCTGCTCTTTCATTACGCAGTCGCTGACCACTCTTTTCGGGCTTTCCTCTGCCCCGGCTCTGCCTCTGCCGACTGCGACACGCGCTTTTTCAATCGTTGTTACCATGACAACCGATTCTGTCGCGACATGCGTCGGCAACGAAAATAAAAGAAACTGCGCAAAAGCAGCATCGACAAATTCGTGCGAGTCCCGTTGGGCTTGCATGTGTGTGTGTATATGTGTATATGTGCGGCCGGCTAACTGCTACTGCGCAATTAGTTTTGTATATAAGCGAGCATACCTAAAGAGAAACTTATATATATGTGTATATAAGCATAATAAGCTTATATATAAATGGTAAGGCACCTAGAGATGAGACAATGAATTAATACGCAAGTCAGAGTATTTAGGGTTGGGCTAAATGACTTATTATTATATATTGGCTTGTACTAATAACATGTAATTTTAGGAACCTTGCCATTGTGGCGTGGTGCCAAATTGGCACTTCGTCACACCCCCCCCTTACTTAGGGTACGCAAGGCCGATGTAGTTGATTGTGACTTGTTGGGTCTTGGTCACCCGAACGCCGTACACGCTGCCAGCTGCTTCGCACTTGAACTTTCGTTCTTTTTGTTGTTGTTGGCACTCCTCCACTTGCCGAACCAGTTGGCGTGGTAGTAGCTCCTGCACGCCCTTCGTCCGCCATCCAGTGGGGATAACCTGCCAAGCATGGATACGGCTACTAGATGGCCCGTTCTCGGCCTCCGTTGGTTGTAGTGGGCTGGCGTCGCCCTGCAGATTCACTAGCTGAGGTGCAGGTGACGGAGGTGGCGAGATATCCTCGAATTGGGGATATGCTAGGGGCTGGACGTTACTTTCGTCTAACTCGGCGTCTACGTCTTCGCCTACGGGGTTGTACCGTCGTGGGGGTACACCGAAGTCGTACTCGATGGCGAGGGGTGGCAGCTGCGCGGTTTCGCCGGTTTCCGGGTCCGTATAGTCCCGGTACGACGGGCTAGGATTCTCCCTCCATGGCTCGGAGATTGAGGCGTTGTCAGCTGCTGCTCCCTGGAGGCCGGCTGCCTCGTTCGGCGAAGGGGAACGCATGGGCGAGTCACCACTCTGGGGGTACCAAGGCGCGGCGCTCTCTTCCTTCCTTGCTGCAGGCGGCGACGGGATCCAGCCCCTATAACCAGGAAAATGCCCCGGGTCGAAACAAGCTATATCAGACAGCTCGATTGCTTGTCTTAGTATGTCCACCCTAGTGACAACCGCTTGTTCGGGTGCATCCGTGATTCGCCAGCAGTTGATTGGCCCTGTTGGCGGTGAATTGTCAGGCAAGAGTGCTGAGCGGTCATCGGGGTGTTCTGCCTCGGTTGCTGCTAAGGTGCAGGGTGTTGTTGGAGAATCGTGCTCCATCGCAAGTTCGCTTGTTGCTAACGTCCGGGCAGACTCAGCTTCCCAGGTTGCCACCACGTCTTCGATGACACCAACTATTTCTCTGACGCTGAGTTGGCGTGCCATCGTACGACTGGGGAAAAGAAAGGGGTTAGATACTCTGACTTGAGACTGTGCCCTATATTGGGATTGGTAGGGGGCCTAACAGACTAACGTGTGTGGTTTACATGAATGATGCTTATGACTATGATACAATGTGAGCTTAAAGGTAATAATACGAATGAGTATGTTGAGTGTGTAGGCTTGGTCGGACTTGCCGTTACTTTGAGACCCCCCCAACGGGGGACAGGGACGTTGGGAAGGCGCGCCTTCCATCAAGTGGCCCCTGCGAATTGATTCGTCTCTGTTAGGATGACTCCGGCGGTCTTCTGTGTTTAGTTGCTGACACCAATGGGCTGGCTCAACGCGATTGTAGATTTAATTTGCTCTTCTTCTTGGCTGCTGGGTTCATCTGGTTGTATAGACTTCAGGTCGTCTATGTTCGCCGTGCGTCTGCGTCTGCTGTTGGTTTCTTGTAGCCGGACGATGTTTCTGGAAATAAACTTGATTACTTTGTAAGGCCCGTCGAACTTTGGGGCCAATTTAGCTGCGAAGCCCTCGGAGGCCTTGGACAAGTGGTGTTGCTTCAGGAGGACCAGCTCTCCAATCGCTGGTCGCCAGTCTCTGCGTCGCAAGTTGTAGTGACGTCCTTGCTCCATTGCAGCTCGTTGCATGTTCTCTTGGGCCATGGTAAAAACGTCTGCCATGCGTCGTGTTCGTACTTCAGGGGACCAGGGTGTGGTGCCAAGTCCTGGTGTAACCTCGTCGTACAGTGCTCCAGGGATGCGGGGTTCCTTACCCAGCACGATGAACGCTGGTGTAAATGCCGTCGAATCGCATACGCTTGAATTTATTGCCAGTGTAAATTCGGGTAGGAAGTGATCCCAGTTACTCTGCTTTTCGCCCAGGTATTGAGCTATCATGGTCTTCACGGTGCGATTGGCCCTCTCGGTAGGATTTTGACGTGGTGTGTACGGTGCGGTGTACTGAATCTCCACTCCAGCTCGTTGACAAAGTTCTTTGAAGGTGCGACTGGTGAACTGTGTTCCATTGTCGCAAACCAAGGTGCGCGGTGCTCCAAAGTGTCCGATAATTCGCTCCCGAAATGCGTGTTCTAGTGAAGCAGCGGTGGCTTTACGCAGCTCCACCCATCTGCTGTATGCATCTAAGAAAACCAATAGAACAGTGTTACCTTGCTTTGATCTGGGGAGAGGTCCAACGAAATCCGCACACACTGTGTTGAATGGCTCTGACACTTGACGAGTGAACATTTTCCCAGCTGGCTTCATTTGGTTCACTTTATACTTTTGGCATTGAAGACAGTTGCGCACGTGTCGCTTTACATCGCGGAAAAACCCAGGCCAGTAGTATTTCTGGGAAACTCTGAGTACTGTCTTGCGGATTCCCAGATGACCTGCGGTGGGCTCGTCGTGACACTCGCATAGTACTCGTTGGCGAGCTTCCTTCGGCACACATAGCTTCCATGGTATGGATTCATCTTCGTCGGGGTGATGAATTCTCCTTCGGTATAGTTGCCCACCTTCGTAGTGAAAATCCGGGAACTGCTCTGGTTGTGCTTCTACTTGTAGCTTTATTTTATTCCACCATGGACATTCCGGCAGAGGATCCTGAATTGAATTTAGTACTTCCAATGGTTGTCGAGACAGGGCGTCGGCCACGACGTTTAACTTTCCTCGGCGGTATTGTATGTCGAATTCATACTGTTGTAGTTCGAGTGCCCATCTCGCTATACGACCTGTGGGATTATCTATTGAGTTGAGCCACTTCAAGGCCTGATGATCCGTGATGACTTCGAATTTATATCCTTCCAGATAACAGCGTAGTTTGCGAATTGCCCAGACTATAGCGAGACACTCCTTCTCGGTGGCTGAGTAATTCTCTTCAGGTGCAAGGAGGCGTCTGCTGGCGTAGGCGATGACCCGTTCTGTTCCTTCTTGATACTGGGTTAATACTGCACCCAAACCATAATCACTGGCATCTGTCTGCAAGTAGAATTTAGAGTTAAAATCGGGGCAGGCCAAGATCGGGGCTGATGTCAATCGTAATTTCAATTCGTCGAAGGCTTGTTGTTGTTCTGCATCCCATTTCCATTTAATGTTTTTCTTCAGCAAAGCGGTGATAGGCTGTATGATACTAGAAAACTCTTGAACAAATCTGCGATACCAAGACGCGATGCCCAAACATCGTCGAAGTTGGCGTACATTGGTCGGTGGAGCTAATTCCCGAACGGCTGCTATTTTCTCAGGGTCAGTATGGATACCGTGCTCACTGACCATATGTCCTAAGAATTGTATTTTGCGTCTAAAGAATCGGCACTTGGCTTTGTTGATCCGTAACTTGGCTTCTCTGAGGCGTTGAAAAACTTCTTGCAGGTGAGTTATATGTTCTTCCAATGTCCTCCCGATGACGATGATGTCGTCTAGATACGCGAAGGCAAATGGATCCATCTCGGGTCCAATCACGCTATCCAAGGCGCGTTGGAATGTTGCTGCTGCGGAATGTAGCCCAAAAGGCATTACTTTCCATTGAAATAGGCCACGACCTGGGACTGTGAACGCTGTGCATTCACGACTTGCTTTGGCCAGTGGTATTTGCCAATAACCACTTTTAAGATCCAGTGTAGATATAAACTGAGCGTTGCGAAGTTTTTCCAGAATATGATTGATTCTTGGCAGAGGGTATGCATCTCGTATAGACTGCGCATTGAGTTGCCTGAAGTCGATACACATACGCGTCTCTCCGGTTTTCTTGCCAACTAGCACTATGGGCGCGCTATGGGGGCTCTTTGATGGTTCGATGCGGTCTTCGGCTAGTAACTGGTCCACGGTGTCATTGATGATCTTCTGCTGTGCCGGATTGCGAGGGTAATAACGTTGCTTGATAGGTTTGTCATCCTTCATAGTGATGACGTGCTCTGCGATGTGGGTGACACCTTGTAATGTGTCGAACTTTGGTAATTCCTGTGATAGAAACTCGTTGATGATTTTATTTGCTCTCGCGTCTTCGGAGTATTCTGGCTCTGGAGATATCATGGTGCTTTCCATCCTTGTCATGGGCTTGGATGCTATTAAGTTGAGTTTGTCTATTCTGACTGGTGATTTATCGATGACTGGTTGACGAAATGGGTTATTAATGACGGCTTTATCTGAAACAGGAGGTAGGGCCATGTTTCGGACTCGTTTTTCATCCGGCAACACTTCCCTTGGAGAGCTTGGGGATTCATTGATGATTGACTGAGTCTGGTTGTTGCTGGTTAAGGTGCTCGATGGTTGTGAGGCGGCGCTGCAACTGGCGAAAGATCCAAGCAGGGCGTTTTGCATCGGCTCTAACTGTAGATAGCTTTCCCCGCACTGGATTATGGTCCGAGTGCCGCGCAGGAAATCAGTGCCTAAGATCAATTGATCCATAATACCTGGTAATACCAGCAATGGTATTTTTACTTGTGTCGTCCCTAGGCATATCTCAGCTTCGATAGCCTGGGTGATTTCTTTTCTAGATCCATCGGCTAAGTTGATAGGGGTGTGTATTTGTTTCCAGTTCCCATTGTTACCGATCTGCTGAGCCAGTGAACTGTGTATGAAGCTCCTAGTGGCTCCAGTGTCGAGGGTGGCGCTCACTTCCAATCCGTTGACCTGGACTAAGGCGATGAGGCGACCCTTGTCGAATCGGAGTCTACTTACATTTGGGGCTGGCTCGGCGCTTTCTTCGTTCGATCCCCTGACGAACGTAGGCGCCCGGCGTTTCCCGACCGGCGACAACAGTCGATGGTTCGTATATCGCGTTTTCCGCATTCCCAACAGAACAGTACCCTTGGATTGTTGCATTGCTTTGCGAAATGGCCTGGTTTGCCGCAGTTACGGCAAGCACGGTAAGTATCTACTGGTGCCTCCGACACTTGGTAGAAGTGTGAGTGACTGGCTGATTTTTCAGTAGAGGGTAAAGCTGGCTTATGGGTGCTTCTGTTATTAACGGTGTTAACTTTACGTCCACTGGTAAATTGTTGCCCATGGCTATCTGACATGTCCGAGGTGTTTGCCTGACCGGAAAACGATGAGTCGAATCTCTTAGAACTTTGACCACGCAGGGTCTCGAAATTCACTATTAACTGGGTTAACTTCTGCAGGTCGTGAAAATCCATACGGCGGGTGTGCAATTGGTAGTCCGGCAATAAATTGTCATATATACGCTGTAACTCCTGTTCTTCTGTATAATGAGCTCTTCTCATCATTAAACGTAGTTCTATCAAGTATGCCTTGAATGATTCACCAGGGCGCTGTCTTCGCGTACGGATGGCATCTTCCAGTTGTTCAAAGTATCTGGGCGGCAGAAAGAAATCTAAAAATTCTCTTCTAAAATTAGCCCATGAGGCGTCTAGCAGACCGCTAGTTTGCCACCATCCTTCGGCTCGTCCCGAAAATAAGATAGGCATCATATTGGGGAGCCATTCGGTGCTGATGCGATATGTACTAGCCCTTGCTTCAAGTGTTTCCAAGAAATATAATGGATCTGCGGTCCCATCAAAATGAAGACCCCATTTGGACACTTTCTCTATGAGATTAGTGTAACTGGTATTCTGAGCCTGTGGTTGTAGATCTGTTGTAGCCATGCTGCTAGTGAACGCTGGTATCTGTAATAATTTTCCATCGGTATCTGGGTTAAGAGATGCGTGTCTCTCCGTTGAGTACTCCTTGTCAGTATGTCGGGCGGGTGACACAGGACGTGAACGTGGTTTAACTTCTAGACCTTTATCGAGGCTGGCTGCTTGTCCGTATTGTGATTCTAGTTCTGCTAGCCGGGAGAGTACATCTGGTTTATGGTCTTCCCTGGATGCGAAGCTAGAGAATCGGCTTCTCATTTCGTCAACTGAACCGCCAGGGGTCAGTCCGAATTCGGCGAAGAAGCTTTCAAGTTCGGCTTTACGACGATATGTTATCCATTTGACTCCCATGTTGCTAATGTTCTTTGTAGAAAATCGTTGAAAATAAACACTAGCTGAAAGTGAAGGATTAATTCAAAGGGCAATAAATCAAATTCGGGACAATAAAAATAATGGTATTATCACTGAACGAGGTATTATTGCATGCTGCTGCGCCGTAGTCGATGTCCTTTTTAATTGTTAGTTGGAAGATTGCAGATGAGTTAATATTATGTGCTGAATATCCTTGTATTATCCTGGTTGGCCGAGTAGGCTGTGCGATGATCGACACTTCTAGTATTTGAACATTGCTTAGCTCGATCCTTGCTATGCTCAATCGTCGTTGGTTATCCAGTGAACGTTGGTTGTAATTATCCTTGCTGTATATCCTTGGTGAACGTTGGTTTTTAATTATCCTTGCTGTATGTCCTTGCTGATGTTGTTATAATTATCCTTGGTTATCGTTGAATATCCTTGCTGATGAACGTTGGTTTAATTATCCTTACTGTAGATCCTTGCTGGTGAACGTTGGTTTTTAATTATCCTTGCTGTATGTCCTTGCTGATGTTGTTATAATTATCCTTGGTTATATCTTTGCTGGTGAACGTTGGTTTAATTATCCTTGGTTATATCTTTGCTGGTGAACGTTGGTTTTAAATATCCTTGCTGGTAAACGTCGGTTTGATTATCCTTGCTGGTATCCTTGAATATCCTTTGTAAAGGATCGCGGTTGACTCTCTGTTGTTAACTCGGTGAAGGTTCGCGGCTGACTGTCCTTGTTGACTCTGTGAGGATTCGCGACTGACTGCCGATGTTGACTCTGTGAGGATTCGCGACTGACTGCCCTCTCTGATACTGTGGCTCGCCTTTTATCTACCGCTTCAAAATCAGATGCAAGAAACTTGTGCCGTTATTCAATGTTTGTATTCTTTCATTCTTCGTCTCATCCGGTGCATTCTGGTCTTGACACCAAGCTCGTCAACCAATGAGAACCCAAAAGCAAACCTCTCCCTTTCTCTCCCAGGCGATAGAACTACCGTTGCAGTTGCTACTCTTGCTTTGTCTAACTTCTTTATATATATTTTTTTTTTCTATGCCTGCGCTGTTTTGCTGAGACTGTACCTGAACGGCGTCATGGAAAATTTCCATCGTTGTTTCTTGCTTCTGATTGTTTCTTAACTGTGCTTTCTGTCGCTGATTCTACTGCTTCGGCTGCCGTAACTCTGCCGGGTCCATGGGCTATGTCATTGGCTATGCGAATAGTTCTATCGCTGACTAACTGGATATAATTTTCTGTCGCTGATTCCACTGTCTACTCTATCGTGATTCTGCTGGGCATATTAGCTCTATCGGTGATTATGTAGACGGTCCTATCGCTGACTAACCAACTGCTGCGTTACTTTGCTAGATTTCGCTTGGGATAACGGGAAACATGTGGGGATATGTGCAAATATGGGAACACAGGGATACATGTATGTGGGCCAACATATACGGTGAACACAAAATGATAGATATACACATATATGAAAAAAAATCTTTTTATATAAATAAAATTTTACACTTTCCAATGCGGGTATACAAGCATTCCTGTGGCATATGAAGCTCCCGCGATATGGGTTATGGTGGTTCTTTACGCCACGCAGATGACAGGCTCGTGAAATAATTATATATGCATGCATATATGTATATATACATAAACAAAATCTGAACTTCACCTTGCTACATTACAAAAAAAAATATTTTGTGTATAAAAATGATTTTTTTCCTTATATTTTCTCTCTTTTGCAATGCAACAAAATTAGGCAAAACTTTCCCAAAATATATATATACGATGTTCTCTTCAAATCTCGGGTCCCTGCTCGGGCGCCATCTGTAAGGAAGTTTTCCGGCTGGGGTACATATCTCAGTCTCCCCAGGGTCTTCCATTATAGAAAATTTATAATAGAATGCCGAGACCAGAGATTTGATCGAGCTACAGTGAAGGTTAATACTGCATATCTATGCTATCGCTAGGAATGCACTACAGGAAGTATAAGAGATAGAAAGAGACAGAAACTTGGAACAAATACATGGAGACATACGGTTCGGTTAGGGTACAACCCGGACACCGAACTACAAAAATACTACTAAAATACAAGGTCACAAAGGGGGAACATATGGCTAAGTCGGTTAAGGTACAACCTGGACACCAACTTAACACAATATAACACCTGGAGGTCCCAGGACTTACGTTGCGATCGACTAGGGTACAACCCGGACATCGATCGCAACCCAAATCTTGGTCGCATGCCAATGGGTCCCAGCCGCCGTCACAGTCAACAAGGGTACAACCCGGACGTTGACTGCGTGGCGACCTAGTACCCCTGACACACTACAATTAACACTACACTCTCCCTGGCATTGGGTAGGGTACAACCCGGATGCCAATACCAGAGAGAAACATGCACTAAGGTGACACACACACACAAAGGAATGGGATTAGGGAAAGGATAGGATAAGTTGGTTAGTCCCAATCTAGTTACACCCCAATGATTGTGACATATGTTCTTTAGAACGTTACAAACTTTATTGTAGATTTATTCAACATTATTCTTATATTTGGACTATTGCCACCTGACCACACTCTAAAACGGTATTTATTTTATGGGATCAAAGAGGAGGGGGCAACGATTGGGCCACATGGTTGACTCACCCGCTATCCTGGCACACACACACTTAATTGGTATATTCTTCCCTTCTCCACTCAGCCTTGCTTGTCTTTCACTTAATTTGCACTCTGTTAACTCGGTGACTTGTCTTTGGTATCCCTTGGTTTATCCTTTTTGTTACACACTTGCACTTGGTTTCACTTTTTTATCACACTCGACTGTCTCCCTTAAGGGTGGTTTTCATAATAATTCTCTGCTCTTTCATTACGCAGTCGCTGACCACTCTTTTCGGGCTTTCCTCTGCCCCGGCTCTGCCTCTGCCGACTGCGACACGCGCTTTTTCAATCGTTGTTACCATGACAACCGATTCT
The DNA here is from genome assembly GCA_018903575.1 of Drosophila saltans. Classification (NCBI taxonomy): domain Eukaryota; kingdom Metazoa; phylum Arthropoda; class Insecta; order Diptera; family Drosophilidae; genus Drosophila; species Drosophila saltans. The sequence continues at coordinate 348,991 of JAEIGH010000081.1, read as the reverse complement.
GTCGCGACATGCGTCGGCACAGAATGTCAACTTTTGGCCTTGCAACGAAAATAAAAGAAACTGCGCAAAAGCAGCATCGACAAATTCGTGCGAGTCCCGTTGGGCTTGCATGTGTGTGTGTATATGTGTATATGTGCGGCCGGCTAACTGCTACTGCGCAATTAGTTTTGTATATAAGCGAGCATACCTAAAGAGAAACTTATATATATGTGTATATAAGCATAATAAGCTTATATATAAATGGTAAGGCACCTAGAGATGAGACAATGAATTAATACGCAAGTCAGAGTATTTAGGGTTGGGCTAAATGACTTATTATTATATATTGGCTTGTACTAATAACATGTAATTTTAGGAACCTTGCCATTGTGGCGTGGTGCCAAATTGGCACTTCGTCACAGCATGATAAAAATTGTTGATTGTCAACTAAATAAAAATCCACTATATATTTTTCTCTGGTATTAAATATTTCTGGGGTGGTTTCAAAAGTTAGTTTAGTATTTATATTTTCTGATTTGGACAAATTGCAAATATCGCATTCATTAATAAAGTTCTGAATAAGTTTTTGGTGATCTGGGTAATAGTATTTTTCTTTGAACCAATTTACAGTTTTAGTGATACCTGGGTGAAGTAATGTTTTATGGTTTTTTAAAATAATTTCCTTGAATTCTGCATAAGTGGGTATGTCTTTTAGTTTGGAAGTTGTTCTTAAAGTTTTGGTTCGACTATTGGAACATATAATTTCAACATAAGCTTGTTGGAATATTAAAAAGACTGCATCGTCATGGAAATAGATCGCGTTATTTTTTGAGCATAAATATTCTTTGATTAGTTCTTTCGCGGAATGATTAGTCATTTCTTTATAATATATTTTAATTTTTGTTTTATGAAAGAAGCGAATAGTTTCGACTTTGTCTTTGTTGCTTTTAAGAAATTCGATTTGATGGTTGTAGAAATTCAGAGGTTTTTCAGAAATAGTTATTAAGTTTTGATTATCTTCCTGAGCACTGTGTATTGTTGCCAGGGAACTACTTGTTTCGTCTCCTAAAAAGTTTTCGTCTATTAATTTCTCAAAGGCTGAAATATAATCTGGGTTATCTTTGTTAATTTTGGATCCTTTCTTTAATCCAAGAGTTAAAGGTTTTGCAATCTCTGCGAAATTAGGAATAAACTTGCGGTAAAATCCGCATAAGCCCAAAAATGATTTGATTTCTTTCGGTGTTTTAGGAACCGGGAATTTTAAAATTGCTGTGATTTTGTCTGGATTAGGTTTAATGCCGTCTGTGGTTATAATGTGACCTAACAATTCTGTTTCCCTATTCAAGAATTCGCACTTATCTTGTTGTAATTGTAATTTGCATTGCGTAATTTAGTAAAGACTTTTTGGATTGATGCTAAATGTTCCTCCAATGAAGTGGAGTAAATGATAATATCATCCAAATAAACCAAACAATCTTTGTAGATAAGATCTTCTAGTAAATTATTCATGCATCTTTGGAATGTGGCTGGTGCATTTTTCAAGCCGAATGGCATTCGTGTGAATTCGGAATGCCCATGTTTTGTTGAGAAAGCGGTTTTTTTAGATTTAGGGTCCATTTGAATTTAATGGAATCCCTTGGCAAGGTCAATGGTTGTAAAATACTGACATTTTCCAAATTTGTCAAGAATTTCATCCATTATGGGTATTAAGTATTTATCGTCAACGGTAATGTCATTTAAACTGCGATAGTCTATGACTAACCGGAACTTTTTATACCCTGTACCCATAGGGTAAAAGGGTATATTAAAGTCGCCAAAATGTATGTAACAGGCAGAATTAAGCATTTCCGACCCTATAAAGTATATATATTCTTGATCAGCATCAACAGCCGAGTCGATTGAGACATGTCCGTCTGTCCGTCTGTCCGTCTGTCCGTCCGTCCGTCTGTCCGTCTGTCCGTCCGTCCGTCCGTATGAACACCTAGATCTCAGAGACTATAAAAGATAGAGCATCCAAATTTGGTGTGAACATGCGTCTAGTGTGTACACAGATCAAGTTTATTTCAAATTTTTGCCACGCCCACTTCCGCCCCCGCAAATCGCGAAAACGTATTACTAGAGCTGTATTAAAGATATCGTATTCTTACTTGGCACACCTAATTTTATAACAAAACTGTACCAGCTCACCAAATTTTGTCGAAATCGGACAATAAATATCGGAGATATACCTATATGACTTTTGCACTGAATTGCCAAGGCGACATTGGCTGCCAAGAGTGAGCGAGACAGTATGCGTTCGCTGTTGCTGCATGTTATAGAGAATTTTGCATGAAATTTATGGCGATTTCGAGGATATTCTATTTCATTTAATATAACTAGTTGGTACAGGGTATACTCAATGTCGGCAGGGACGACTTGCTTGCTTCATTTTTATACCCTGTACCCATAGGGTAAAAGGGTATATTAAAGTCGCCAAAATGTATGTAACAGGCAGAATTAAGCATTTCCGACCCTATAAAGTATATATATTCTTGATCAGCATCAACAGCCGAGTCGATTGAGACATGTCCGTCTGTCCGTCTGTCCGTCTGTCCGTCCGTCCGTCTGTCCGTCTGTCCGTCCGTCCGTCCGTATGAACACCTAGATCTCAGAGACTATAAAAGATAGAGCATCCAAATTTGGTGTGAACATGCGTCTAGTGTGTACACAGATCAAGTTTATTTCAAATTTTTGCCACGCCCACTTCCGCCCCCGCAAATCGCGAAAACGTATTACTAGAGCTGTATTAAAAATATCGTATTCTTACTTGGCACACCTAATTATATATCAAAACTGGACCAGCTGACCAAATTTAGTCAAAATCGGACAATAAATATCGGAGATATACCTATATGACTTTTGCACTGAATTGCCAAGGCGACATTGGCTGCCAAGAGTGAGCGAGACAGTATGCGTTCGCTGTTGCTGCATGTTATAGAGAATTTTGCATGAAATTTATGGCGATTTCGAGGATATTCTATTTCATTTAATATAACTAGTTGGTACAGGGTATACTCAATGTCGGCAGGGACGACTTGCTTGCTTCATTTTCTTTGGATGCGTCTTCTTTCTTGGGTACGATCCATATTGGTGAACGATAGGGCGATTCCGATTTTCGGATTATTCCCTGTTGTATCATTTCGTTAATTTGCTTATTTATTTCTTCATCAAAAATTTGTGGATGTTTATAGGGGTGCGTATATATAGGGTCTTCGTGTTTAGTACGAATGGTATGCTTAATAGTACTAGTAAAAGTGAAATTTTCACCTTTCCTGTACTGAATATCGCTAAAGTCGTATAATATTTTTTTTTTAACTTTTCTCTTTCTTCTGAATTTAAATGATCAAGTCGAAATTCATTATTTTCTTCAATGTTGTTATTTATTTCGTATGCAAATGCATCGTAGTCAAAATCTACAGGGGGATAACGAATTGATTCTGATGTCTCTTCTTCATTGTTGGTGAACTTAAAATAGAATTTATGATTTGATAATGTTACACTGTTATCATTATAATCAATAAGAGCTTGACTTGCTTTGAGGTAATTTCTGCCTAATAGAATATCATACGTAGTTGAAAAATTATGACAATAAAATTTTTGGGTTGTTTGACATAGTTTGCTGGGTGCAAAGGAAATACTTTTATTAAGCTCAATTACGCCTTTTATCGTCTGAACATTCAATTTTTCTGAGGTTTCGGGGAAATTAAAGAAGTTGCGTTGATAAGGTTTATTGAAGAACCTGTATCAATGATACATTTAAGAGGTGTGTTGTTTATAGTTAATAAGATATAGGGGTTTCTTCTGTTTGATCTATCTGATGAATTGGTTCCGAGGCTGTCTGATGAAAATTTTCGGACCAGTCCATCCTACTCTGACCGCTACCTGATGGCCTAATTCGCTTTCTAGGTGTGTTCAATATGCCCGAGTTTGTTTGTTGTGCATGGTTATTAGTCATGTTTTGGTTAGGTCGGAATCTGTTAGCGTCAAAAATGTTATGCCGTTGGTAATTTGGTCGTTGGTAGTATGGTCGTTGGTAGTTTGGTCGTCGGTAGTTTGGTCGTTGGTAGTTTGGTCTAAATTGATTATTAGAGGGTGTCGGATTGGGTCTTGGGTTGTGAATAACTGGTTGATAAGGTGTTGGGTTATAATTGGGTTGAGGTAGGAACTGATCATAACGTGGTTGAAAAAGTGTAGGGAATCTTTGAGTGTTGTTAGTAGTTTGATAGGGGGTTTTAAATGATTTCTCAAATGTGGGTTGTTTGTGGGTTGACTTATGCATATCAATAATATCTTCAACTAGGCCCTTTTCTTGTAAGAAGCTTTTCAACGATAGTAAATCTGGGATATTAGTGTTTACGATTCGTAAATATATTTGCATTGGTAATTTTTGTATTAATTTCACAGTGCTTGACTTTATGAGTCTGTTAAAATATGTTTTTTCGTATGTATCGTTTTCTAATTCTAGCTTACTCGTTAACTTTTGTTTTCTGCGTTCTGCTTTGTCTAGGATGTTGCCTTTGTAGGGGGTGTTACGGAAATTCTCCAACAGCGTCTCAATGGGTGTCCGCGGTTTAAAATTCAATATCAGCTGGCTTCGTAGGTCTGTCCAGGTAGTTAAGGTTGTTGTTCCCAGCGTACGCATAACTTCACCGCGGATACTGCGATCAATGTACCCAAGCATCACATGTTGTTGACGGGTATCATCAGTAAAATACATGGAGAGTATGTAGTCAATACGATTTATAAAGGTGAGTAGGGCATCGGGATTGCCGTTGAATTTTTCAACACTTTCAAGTTGGTGGACAGCTTCCGCCATACTAGATTCGGTGAGTGGTGGATGAACCATTTTATTTATTTTGAAGATTTGTTTTATTATTTGTTCGTTGATATAATATTTTTTGTTTTGTATTTTATGACAGGATGTAACTGGGAGTTTAGCTTTAAGTATCTTTATTAGTGTAGTACAAATGAGAGGGAGAGAGAGCCTGCTACAACTCGGCCGTCCTGACTATATAAGATCTCCTGGTCTTACTGCTCATATACACTATACAATTCAATCTTTCCAAATTTAAACTCTTTATCTTTCTTCATTAAATCATATTAAGGCTTGGCTATTATTGAGAAATCTTTTATAAATCTTCGAAAGTACGAGCATAATCCTAAGAAACTCTTAACCGCATGTATTTTGTCTGGTATTGGGAAATTTTTTACTGCATCTAAACCATCTGCACTAATTCCATTCTCCTTAATTTTGCAGCCCAGGTACTTTATGCTTGACATAAAAAATTCGCACTTATCCATTCGCAACCTCAATTTGTTCTGAACTAATCTTTCAAAAACTTCTTCTAACGTTTGCATATGGTCCTTTATATTCGCACTAGCTATCATGATGTCATCCATGTAGACGAGGACTTCTCCTTTTCGAATAATATCTTCAAAAATTCGGTTAATAAATCTTTGTGATGCGTTTTTTATCCCCATTGGCATCCCTAAAAACTCATATTGTCCAAATGGTGTAATAAAGGATGTGTATTTGACTGACTCTTCGTCAACAAAGACATGAAAATATCCGTTCTTCAAATCTAATTTTGAAAAGACCCGTTTGTTTACTAGTCTGTCCAATAAGTCGTCAATTAGTGGTAGGGGGTAATTGTCTTTAACAATAATCTTATTTAATTTTCTAAAGTCTATGCATAAACGTATATCCCCAGTTTTTTTTTTTACTAACACAATGGGTGACGTGTATTCGGAATCGCTTGGCCTAATAATTCCTTCTTTCAGGTATTCATCCAGCAAAAGTTGTAGCTTATCCTTCTCTGTATATGCACCTAATCGCCTAGGTGCACAACTAAACGGTTTAGAATTCTGTAAACTTAGCTTCATCGAGCACTTGATCTCTGGTGTTTCTGGTCTATGGGCATCAATATGACTAACTAATTGCTGAAATTGGCGACACGTTTTATACTCGATATCCTTACTAATCACATATTCTGATTCTAAATCGTCTTCCTTAATGTGGCAAATCTTTAGCATGCTCTTGTCAAAATCCTCTACCAAGTACAATTTCTCTTCATTGTTTCCTAGTTGTTCTCTGGTTTTTCCTATGAAAGTCTCGTTTGTTAGTGTATCTTGTGGTTTGTGATCAATTTTTGTGTTTTTGTCTGCACTAAACACTTCTTTTCTTGTAATTTTTGTTTCATTATCCTTAAACATTTTTTCATTCACATCTTTTCCATTAACGACTTGTTCATTAAGAGTAACATTTTCATTTACATTATCAAACTCTTCATTCACATGTTCATATTCATTAATAAATTTGTCGTTAACATCTTTGTGTACATTAACATATTCACAAACATTAAGCATTTCATCAGTTTTGTCTACATTTACATTAATGTTCTTGACTTTCATTTCTGATATTTCACTAACAATTTCGTCTTCTTTTCCATTACAATTTTCAATAACTGTTTTTCTATTATCGTTATTTTTGTTTTGTGTTGCTGACAAGTCGCTTGTGATGATCTTACTTAAACATTTACGTTCTTCTACTATGGCAGTCTTTAAACAATCTAAATCTAATTTTATATCGCATGCTTCCAAAAAATCCCTTCCAAAAATAGCGTCGCAGCTCATAGACTCGTCGGAGACAATAACTAAGTGAAAGTAAATTTTATTTGAATTTTTCATAATGTAACAAATGTTTTTCCAAAAATAATTAGTTGGCTTTCATTAATGCCGTGATAGGGTGTATCGACTGAAGATATTTCCGCTTTGACGGGAAGGATCTTCTTCTTAATTATAGAGATTGGACTCCCCGAGTCTACGAGGCACAATGTCTACAAAATTTATCTTAAATCTTCTTACATAATTGTTGATGTGCTGGGTCGTATGGAGGCGGCTTTTGCTTGGGTAGTCGTCATCATTTGGGTCGCTGCTCCTGGCTGATTCGGTCTTCTTAACTGTTCCGCCAGGTTCTGGGAAGTCGTCTTTAGTCGAATAGCGCGTCTTGGCCGGGCATTTGGCTGCCCAGTGTTCCATTGAACCGCAAACATAACATGAGCCACGGGCTCGAATCGTCTTGTTGCAATCCTTCCACAAATGTCCTTTAATGTTACAGTTGCGGCAACGTAACTCATGACGTCTGGTGCCGGTGCTTATGTCCTTTGTAGTTTGCTCGGCGATATCAAGGTGCACCCCAGCAAATGCCTTTGACATTTGTCTCGGACTAGTGAAGCATTGGATGCGCGCTTGTGTGCGCAGACCTTTGTCCGGGATGCCTTCGATGACCTGATCCAAAAGCTCCTCGTCGTCGATGTTGACTTGATTAGCCAGCATTAGCTTATCCTCCATGTATATGGCAAATCTTTCGCTTGGTTGCCATTTGCGTTTCTCGAACTGACGGCGCATCTCAGATTTAGACGTCTTTTCACCGAAGGCTGCAATCAGCTGATCGCACAGAGCTGCTACCGGCTCACGAATTCGAGAAAGTTCGGCATGTAGCCAAGATTGGGCATTTCCCTTCATTTTACATATAAAGAGCATCCGCAAGTGGCTGTCGCTCAGATTATAGACTTCGCCGATATTCCTCAATTGAGCTGTCCATCTCTTAGGGCACGAGGTACCACTGAAGTCAAACAAAATTTCTTTGGCCAGCGAGAGAGCCATCCCTGGAGCTTCGATCACGGAGTTGCCAGCGTTCAAGTCATTGGTGGCGCCACTATCGTTATCGAAGTTATTGGAAGAGTTGCCATACTTATGGGCATTGGTGGTGGAGTTGCCACGGTTGCCCGAATTTTTTGCAGATCGGTTAAGAGCTTGTTCATTGCCTTGAACCAACAACTGTAGCTGCTCAAACAGGCGTCGAACCGACGAGAATTCGCATGAATTTACCGTTTCTTGTTGCAAGGCGTCATCATCATTGGCGTCGCTCTGGCGTCGTGATATTTGTCTGGGTAACTGCTCTGGGTGAAGCAACTCTATGTCATCCAGATCGTGGCCCGAACAATCATGTTCGTCGTCCATAGGTGGTGCGCTGCCACGTGTCTCGATTGGAATTTGGTTTAAGCGGAGCACTAGTTCGGCTTTAGGACCACTTGATGGCATTTTTAGTGCCACCAACCATTGTTTTAATTGATCTACTGAATAATCAGCCATATTAATTTCGTCACTCATTATGTATGTATGTATGTGGATAAGGACCACTTCTGAAGTTATGACAGGATGTAACTGGGAGTTTAGCTTAAAGTATCTTTATTAGTGTAGTACAAATGAGTGTTTTGTTGAATATTCTTTTTTGTAACACACTTATTATTTACGGTTAGTTTAGGTACACAATGAGTGAACTTAGAATTAATCGCACGACCGTCTTGTTCAACCGTTTTCCTTCGACTCCCTCGCATGCTCTCTCTCATGACTCTCGCAGATCTGATAATTGTTCGCTCTCTGAGAAACATGCCAGAGTGGTCAGAGAGAGGGAGAGAGAGCCTGCTACAATTTGTTTCTTATTATTTTTTTTTCTTGTGAATTTCTTATTTTTAGATTTGTTGTTTTTTTTTTATACCCTTGCAGAGGGTATTATAAAATTGGTCAGATGTTTGTAACGCATAGAAATATACATTTCCGACCCCATTAAGTATATATATTCTTGATCAGCATCAACAGCTGAGTCGATTGAGACATGTCCGTCTGTCCGTCTGTCCGTCCGTCCGTCTGTCCGTCTGTCTGTTTAGCCATACGTTTTCGAGCTTAAATTTTAAGCTACATGGTTGAAACATGAAAAGTTAAGTTCCTCAATCGATTGAGCAGGTAAAGTTTAAAAATTAGTCGGATCGCATAATTATCACCGGAGTTATTAACTAAAACGTGGAGGTACCTCGAGTAAAATAAGCAATTTTCTTTGGCAGCAAAGAAACAAAAACAAATTCTAAGCAATCACGCACACACATACATATGCAAAAATTCGTCACCACGCGGTGTGTGAGAGAGACAGAAACATTTGCGTTGTGTTGTTGCACAGAACGAAATTTAAAGAGCGAGATGCCATGCGTTTGCTATATATGTCGAACTAGCTTAACTGAGTTAAGTGAGGATGGTGTCGTAGTACGTAAAGATGGGTCGCGCGATGGTTCGGTGTTTGGTGGTTCGGTTCTCGGTGAATACGGAAAATATTTAGTTGAGTTTTTTTTCTTTTTTGTTTTTTGATTTTATTAAACATTAATACCAATTACTTTAAAATTTTTGTTTTAAATTAAATAATAAAACAATGAAGCTGCAAGGGTATACAAACTTCGGCAAAGCCGAAGTTAGCTTCTTTGATATTTTTTTTTTTTTTTTGTTTTATTGAATTTTTGGTTTTAACTTATGTATATTTCGTATCTTCTGGCATCAAAAATGTAAAGGAGAACTAAACTCCAACAGAAGTATTCGCGTATCAAGAACTGAACTGTTCGCGTATCGAGTGTAAAGAAGAACTAAACTGATGTCTTAAAGTTCTAAGATTATTAATAGGAGATTTTTCGGGGGTGGCGTGATTTTTGGGAGTTGGCTAAAGTGACCTGATCGATTCTGATTGGTCACTTCGAAGATTTGTTTTCGATAATGATTTCCCACGAAAAGGGTGTAAAGTGATCTTCTTGTTTTGGACGCTGCAGCTGCGCGTATGAGTTAGATGGGGTCAATTGTTTATAATATAAATATCAAAGAAGCTAACTTCGGCTCTGCCGAAGTTTGTATACCCTTGCAGCAAAATAATTGGTATAAATGTTTAACAAAATCAAAAAAAAAAAAAAAAAAAAAAAAACACATATAAAAATTTTCACTTCTTCACCGAGCATTGAACCATCAAACACCGAAGCCCATCGTGCCAACGATCTCCACATACTACGCCACCTTCCTAATTCGATATATATGCAAACGCATGGCATCTCGCTCTGTCAATTTTGTTTTGTGCAACAACACAACGCAAATGTTTCTGTCTCTCTCACACACCGCGTGGTGACGAATTTTTGCATATGTGTGTGTGTGTGTGATTGCTTGGAATTTGTTTTTGTTTCTTTGCTGCCAAAGAAAATTGCTTATTTTACTCGAGGTACCTCCACGTTTTAGTTAATAACTCCGGTGATAATTATCCGATCCGACTAATTTTTAAACTTGATCTGGATGATCGATTAGGGAACTTAACTTTTCATGTTTCAACCATGTAGCTTAAAATTTAAGCTCGAAAACGTCTGGCTAAACAGACAGACGGACGGACGGACGGACGGACGGACAGACGGACATGTCTCAATCGACTCGGCTATTGATGCTGATCAAGAATATAAATACTTTATGGGGTCGGAAATGTATATTTCTATGCGTTACAAACATCTGACCAATTTTATAATACCCTCTGCAAGGGTATAAAAAGGGGACAAGATTTGCTTAGCTTGCATGGAAAAAAAAAAAAATATCAAAGAAGCTAACTTCGGCTCTGCCGAAGTTTGTATACCCTTGCAGGAAAATGATTGGTATAAATGTTAAACAAAATCAAAAAAAAGCAAAAAAGAAGAAAAAACACATCTAAAAATTTTCACTTCTTCACCGAGCATTGAACCACCAAATACCACGCTCATCATCTCACCGATCTCTACATACTACGCCACCGTCCTTACATAGCTGGCTTAAGCTAATTAGACATACATATATGCAAACCCATTGCATCTCGCTCTTTCAATTTTGTTCTGTGTAAGAACACAACTAAAATATTTCTGTCTCTCTCATCCACCGCGTGGTGGTTGAATTTTTGCCTATGAATGTGTGTGCGGGAGCATTAAAATACATTTAATTTCTATCAAATATGATTTTTGATTTGTAACCTTAATAATTATCCGATCTTGTTGAAACTTGGTGTAGGGTGTATGGGTAAAAATTGAATTTAAATGCAACAACAAACAGAGTATTTTCCCGGCAATTATTCGAATTCTTCTCACCTTTTAAACCTTCCCTGGACTTCCACAATTAATTCAAAACCAAAATTAGCCGAATCGGTTTAGCTGTTCTCGAGTTTTAGCGAGACTAACGAACAGCAATTGATTTTTATATATATAGATATAATATAATATAGTACATATAATTTTATATTTTTGTTTAATGTAGATTAAAAAAATGTCTTTATTTCATTTCAACGGAGTTGTTCTTTTACAAAGGATACTTATATTAACGTGCACTTAATGCTGAACTAACTGCTTGTGTGATAAATATAAAAAGGAATCGCGAATCAAAAATGTAAAGGAGAACTAAACTCCAACAGAAGTGTTCGCGTATCAAGAACTTGAACTGAATTAACTGAACTGTTCGCGTATCAAGTGTAAGGAAGAACTGGACTGATGTCTTAAAGTTCTAAGATTATTTATAGGAGATTTTTCGGGGGTGGCGTGATTTTTGGGAGATGGCTAAAGTGGCCTGATCGACTCTGATTGGTCACTTCGAAGATTTGTTTTGGATAATGATTTCCCACGAAAAGGGTGAAAAGTGATCTTCTTGTTTTGGACGCTGCAGCTGCGCGTATGAGTTAGATGGGGTCAATTGTTTATAATATAAAAAGGGGACAAGATTTGCTTAGCTTGCATTTTTACGCGAGGGAATTGGATGGGGTGAATTGTTTATAACAAAATAAAAGAGGGTCAAGATTTGCTGAGTTAGCATTTTAAAGATGGGGTGAATTGTTTATAATAAAGTAATAAGAGTGGTATTATATGGGGAGGCGGATATATTACTATATATATATATATATATATTATTAATTACACATACCTCACCCATGCTTGAGGAAACTGTGGTACAGTAGTACTTGGTGGAATGAGAAGTCAACAACAACCACAATTAACCATATATATGGCGATAGCATCTTCCAAACAGCAGCAGCAGTCAACTGTAAGCAGCAGAGTAAAGTCTGACGAAGCAACACCATCATCATGCAGCAGCAGCAGTAACAGCATAAACAACAATAACTAACATCATTGGCGCCCATCATAATGGGCATATGCAACAAATTTTGGGAATATATGTAGGGAATTGGGAAAAAAACAAAACAAAAAAATTGCGATTAAAACCGAAAACCTACCTCCCACCCGACATTTGCATAAAATATGTATATTAAAACCTTTATAAAATGTCGGATGGGCATAATCCAAATCCCTAATGCGACACAATTGAAAATAAATTCCCATTGCTCCTCCACATTCTCCTTCTCCTACCATGCCTGTTGTCTCTCTCTGCGCAACAGGGAGATGATAACTTGATGCCACTTTCATATATATACCTACCTACTGCACACCACAAAATTGAATAGCCGAATATTATATCAGAAGCAAAAGGAAAAATGGAAAAAAGAGAAAAGAAAGGAAAAGGGAAACACTGATTCGCACTTATTAAAATTTATGCTGAAATAAGCAAAAGAAAAAAAAAGGGAGAAAAGGAAAAAAAAATATCAAAGAAGCTAACTTCGGCTCTGCCGAAGTTTGTATACCCTTTCAGGAAAATGATTGGTATAAATGTTTAACAAAATCAAAAAAAAGCAAAAAAAAAGAAAAAACACATCTAAAAATTTTCACTTTTTCACCGAGCATTGAACCACCAAATACCAAGCTCATCGTGCCACCGATCTCTACATACTACGCCACCGTCCTTACATAGCTGGCGTAAGCTAATTAGACATACATATATGCAAACCCATTGCATCTCGCTCTTTCAATTTTGTTCTGTGTAAGAATACAACTAAAATTTTTCTGTCTCTCTCACACAATGAATGTGTGTGCGTGAGCATTAAAATACATTTAATTTCTATCAAATATGATTTTTGATTTGTAACCTTAGTAATTATCCGATCTTGTTGAAACTTGGTGTAGGGTGTATGGGTAAAAATTGAATTTAAATGCAAAAACAAAAAAACAATAATATCTGGTGCCGCGCGGACTCGATTACGGATATTTTGTATTTGTACGGCAGATTTCTTGGAAATTTTTTGTTGCTGGAGAAAACTTATTATATTAACGATTTGTTTTTAAGGATTTGTAGCCGTAATAATTATCCGATTTGAGTCAAACTTGCTGTTTTGAGGATTTTCCCGGCAATTATTCGAATTCTTCTCACCTTTTAAATCTTCCCTGGACTTCCACAATTAATTCAAAACCAAAATTAGCCGAATCGGTTTAGCTGTTCTCGAGTTTTAGCGAGACTAACGAACAGCAATTGATTTTTATATATATAGATATAATATAATATACATTTAATTTTATATTTTTGTTTAATGTAGATTAAAAAAATGTCTTTATTTAATTTCAACGGAGTTGTTGTTTTACAAAGGATACTTATATTAACGTGCACTTAATGCTGAACTAACTGCTTGTGTGTTAAATATAAAAAGGAATCGCGAATCAAAAATGTAAAGGAGAACTAAACTCCAACAGAAGTGTTCGCGTATCAAGAACTTAAACTGAATTAACTGAACTGTTCGCGTATCAAGTGTAAGGAAGAACTGAACTGATGTCTTAAAGTTCTAAGATTATTTATAGGAGATTTTTCGGGGCGTGATTTTTGGGAGTTGGCTAAAGTGGCCTGATCGACTCTGATTGGTCACTTCGAAGATTTGTTTTGGATAATGATTTCCCACGAAAAGGGTGAAAAGTGATCTTCTTGTTTTGGACGCTGCAGCTGCGCGTATGAGTTAGATGGGGTCAATTGTTTATAATATAAAAAGGGGACAAGATTTGCGTAGCTTGCATTTTTATGCGAGGGAATTGGATGGGGTGAATTGTTTATAACAAAATAAAAGAGGGTCAAGATTTGCTGAGTTAGCATTTTAAAGATGGGGTGAATTGTTTATAATAAAGTAATAAGAGTGGTATTATATGGGGAGGCGGATATATTACAATAGGCGGATATATTACTATATATATATATATATTATTAATTACACATACCTCACCCATGCTTGAGGAAACTGTGGTACAGTAGTACTTGGTGGAATGAGAAGTCAACAACAACCACAATTAACCATATATATGGCGATAGCATCCTCCAAACAGCAGCAGCAGTCAACTGTAAGCAGCAGAGTAAAGTCTGACGAAGCAACACCATCATCATGCAGCAGCAGCAGCAACAGCATAAACAACAATAACTAACATCATTGGCGCCCATCATAAAGGGCATATGCAACAAATTTTGGGAATATACTATATAGGGAATTGGGAAAAAAACAAAACAAAAAAATTGCGATTAAAACCAAAAACCTACCTCCCACCCGACATTTGCATAAAATATGTATATTAAAACCTTTATAAAATGTCGGATGGGCATAATCCAAATCCCTAATGCGACACAATTGAAAATAAATTCCCATTGCTCCTCCACATTCTCCTTCTCCTACCATGCCTGTTGTCTCTCTCTACGCAACAGGGAGGTGATAACTTGATCCCACTTTCATATTGTGACGAAGCTCTTTTTGATCTCCGCCACAATGCAGTGGCACGGTTTAAGTTTGTTCTACCTTTCTATCTTTTTCTATACTCCCATTGAAACTAGGGAATAATAAGTTTAGATTTATAAAAAAAACTACCATACTCTGATTTTAGTTAGTGTAGAAATTAGATTTCCCTTTTCTTAGGCACATACAGAGACATATATATATATGCACAAACAGAAACATATCTACATACATATATTTACACTGCATCACCGCTGAAGCTTTCTGCCGATGCGTTTACCACGGACGCCTAAAATGTAACGGCACGCGACCAATACATATATGGAGTGATAATTATCACGCCATAATGTCGACCTGTGATTGGTCCATCACAATAGAAGCTTCTGGAAGAAAATTTGGGTACGTGGCGACTGCGCAGAAAAATGGGAAATCAATCGAAGTTAAGAAGTCAGATGCCAAAGATATCAAGTTTGAAAAAAAAAAAAAAGTGAACAGAAGTCAAGGAGCAGAAGTGGTAAACTCCAAGTGAATCAAAAGCAACGTATCTAGTGAGAAACAAGATACTGAGCCTGAACCAAGAATACAAGGATAAGTCCGACTCAACCAACATAAGTATAACCAAGGAAAATAGAGAATATACGGGTGAGTTGGTCATAGGACCATAAAGAGCCCTTACCTTATTTCATCGCAACCAAGTATGTCATCGCCAGTGTAGAATACAAAGTGTGGTTAGGGAATAAATTAAATAAATCAAAAGAAAGAAAAAAGCAAGTGCTGTTCAATAAAGTTTATAACGTATAAATGAAAGACCAAAGATATTTCATTAAATTCATTTCATTTCATTTCATCTTCTGTACTACCATTTCCTTTCCTTACTGTAGCGATGAATTCATCCAACCTAATTAACCTAAAATTTCGATGCTCATACTCATCTCGTGTCTCGGTATTCTTTTTATAAATGTTCTGTAAAGAGGAGACCCTGGGGAGACTGAGATATGTACCCCGGCTGAGAAAACTTCATTACAGATGGCGCCCGAGCAGGGACACTGAGATTGAGAAAATATTTATATATATATATATATAAAGCTTCATATATATTTTTTTTTAGCATTTTTATATATATTTTTATTATATATATATATATATTTTATATATATTTTATATTTTATTTCTTTTGATTTCAAAATTCTTATGAAGAGAATTTGTATATTTTCTGGTTGCATGTATATATATATATTACCTCGGCATACCCTATATATACATTTTTGGCATGCCAAAATATATTGCTATAATTTTTTTACATTTTTGATTTCAAATACCATATAAATAAAATTCATATTTTTGAGCGGCTTGCACGCAGCTACACATATGCCACATGTACATACCCTATATGCATATTTCCCCTCCTACCCTATATACCCGTTTGACCCAAGTGAACTTTAGGTAATGGTAGCATATGGCACGGCACAAATTCATTAGAAAATCAACAATCAACAGCAGAGTAATTTCAAAGAAGCAACGAAATATAAGTCAGCGATAGAACGACCTGCAGAACCAATTTCGGTAGAGCATCCGTAGAATCATCGACAGAAATATAAACCATAAGTCAACGATAGAACGACCAGCAGAACCAATCTCGGTAGAGCACCCGTAAAATCATCGACAGAAGGCTAAGTAACAAATCAGCGATAGAATAGGTTACAGAGCGAACGACATAGCTAATTAATCTCAGCAGAGTCTTGGCAGAGTACACTATACAATCATCGACAGAAAACCAAAAGTAAAGCAGCAGAAGGCAAATCAACGATGGAAAGTTTTGACAGCATGGTTATAGTACAATTGCAACAGAGACGCTTAGTTAAAAGCAGGGAAGAACAAATCTACGATGGAAAATTTTCGACATCAAACCGCAGTACCGTAGTAGCCGAGAAACGTAGTTGAAAGCAGAAGAGAAAAGAAAAACGCAAGCACAGCCAGAGTAGCAAATTCAACAGCGTTACAAAATCCCGTTGCAATGGAATAGTCTTGTCTCTGGTGCACTCATTGAGTTGCTTCGAATGAGGGAACGGTTATTTATTGTGTCTCTATCGGCCAACGAGCCTTAGCGGAGCATACTGAAGTTATACATAAGACCAAGACCAACCAAGAATATACCGATTCTGCTAAACATTTTTGAAGCCACACAGTATACAAGGCGACCAGCAACAGGGACTGGGAGAGTCAATTGTAAACCACCAACGAGTCAACAACTATCCAAGAGAGTCGATCGTGAACCACCAAAGAGTCAACAACAGATAGTCAATACTGAACCACCATCAAATTATACCAGTCAAGGATATCAACGCAGGCTATTAATCAAAGGGTATCAATAAAGGATATCAAGCAAGGATACCAGTCAAGGATAGCAGCACAGGATATTAAGCAAGGATATCAACAACGGATATCAACAACGGATGTCAACCAAGGGGTATCAGTCAAGGATACCAATCGAGAATACCAATCAAGGATATCAACAATAGATATCAACCAAGGGTACCAATCGAGAATATCAATAAAGGATATCAACTCAGAATATCAACAAAGAATATCAGCCAAGGATTTCTAGATTTTTTCCTACCCCCGAGGTATTTCGAAAAACTAGAAGATGCAATTCGCATTTGGAAGCAACGCCCGGGAAAACTTTTCAAACACTACGTGATAGAGTTGCGCCTCATTATGAAGAGAGCCAATTATACGAAGCACCAGGTGTTACAACGCATCTACGATAACCTGTCACCGGAGTATCAATTGTATACACGTCGCATGGATTTCCAGGATTTAAATGAATTGACTCAGTTAATTGTAAACTTTGAGACCCTGCGTGGTCAATAGCCAAGGAATCACGTCACCACGTTAACTCACCAGGCAACAACACCACAAGCATTCGATAATCCCGCTCAGCAAGTTACCAGTCGGGCTAAAGAGAGCAGCAGCCGAAACAGAATTTCCAACCGGCAAGCCTTGCCATCTTCACCTGGGAATTATGCGACTTGTTCCAATTTCTATCAGGCGGCAGAAGTACCATTGGATACACATCGTGCTTGCAGGAATTGCTGCGAACTGGGTCACTTTGCGAAACAGTGTACCAATCAACGCACGCTATTCTGCTGGGATTGTGGAAAACAAAACCTCCGAACCATCGATTGTTGCAGACGATTGGAAAACGCCAGGCGCCTTCGTCTGACTGGGAACCAAACGAAACAAGCGCCAAACCAGCCCCAAGCATAAGCCACCTCGTGTTCGAGAGCGGTCGCATCATAGCAGCTGTTAAAATTAAAGGCTGGGCGGTTAATGCGACTCTGGATACAGGAGCTACGCGGAGTTTCATCAGCAACTCGCTAGCTCAGCAAATAGGCACGATCAATGACTGGAAACCAATTTGTACGGCTATAAATTTAGCAGACGGATCCCGGAAAGAAATCACACAGGCGATTGACACAGAGGTATGGATAGGAAACTCACAGGTAAAAATTCCCCTGCTCTTTCTACCAGGTATCATGGAACCCCTTATCTTGGGTACAGATTTTCTCCGTAACACTCGAACCACGATTTAGTGTGGAGAAAACTGGTTGCATCTGGAACCTCCGGTTACCCACAACAACGAGACCCTCGGCAGAGCTGACGCTATCATCGACTCTTCACACTGCACTGGAACCAAGCCATCGATAGTACGGGCCAATGATGATCGCCCCCAGACAAAAGTAACATCAGTAGAGAAGTGGACCAGAAGTGCCGCACTACCTCCTACTTCGGAACGGGCAATGCTTAATAATCCCTTCAGACAACCAGAAAGCAGAGTAAACCAAACCCAGACTAGTAACACGGAAATCATCATACCATCGCCCAATGACGAAGACAGAGGAAACCATGTTCAACAGAGTAACCCAACGATCAATGTACTATCGTTGAAAGAAGAAAACAGAGTAAATACAACAGTCCCCGCGCTACTTGATTCCGAAAACGTCAAAGTTCAACATGTTATCAAAGAATTCTTAGCACAAGAACTCCCCAAGTTTGACACACTACAAGGTGTCACTCATATAGCCGAGCATGTGATCACCATGAGGGATGATAGACCCATCAAACAACGCTATTATTCACGCTACCCCGCACAACAGAAGATCATCAACGACACCGTGGATCAACTGTTACGTAAAGATCGTATTGAACCCTCTAAAAGTCCCCACCCCGATTGTACTAGTGGGTAAAAAGAGTGGAGATATGCGATTGATTTCCGGCAACTCAACGCACAATCGATACGGGACGCGTACCCCCTACCTCGGATCAATCACATTTTGGAGAAGTTGCGTAACGCGCAGTTTATATCGACATTGGACCCCAAGAGCGGTTATTGGCAAATCCCTTTGGCCAAAGATAGCCGAGAATGCACCGCATTCACGGTCCCTGGACGTGGCCATTCAGCCGCGGCCACGTTTCAACGCGCTTTGGATAGCGTAATGGCCCTGACATGGACCAATTTGCATTCGCCTACCAAGATGATATTATTGTCGTAGGACGTACGCTAAAGGAGCACATGACTCATCTGAGATAAGTTTTCCGACGTCTGAGAGAAGCCAAACTACGCATTAATCACGACAAATGCAGATTTTTTAAACGTCGGATTCAATTCCTGGGACATGTGTTCAGCGAGCAAGGAATTCACACGGACCCTGAAAAGATAGCAGCGGTGCAAGAACTAGCTCCTCCTACCAACGTCCGTCAACTTCGCCGATGCTTGGGCATCGCCTCCTGGTATCGACGTTTCGTTCCCGAATTCTCCAGCATCGTTCGACCTATCACCTCATTGTTAAAGAAAAATACAAAATGGAAATGGGAATCTATTCAACAGCGTGCATTCGAAGAATTAAAATCCAGACTGACGTCAGCGCCTATCTTGGCGTGCCCAGATTTCAATGTTAAGTTTTATTTACAGACAGACGCCAGTGACTACGGATTGGAGGCAGTCTTGACCCAATATCAGCACGGAACCGAACGCACCGGAAGAAAACTACTCCGCCACGAAAAAAGAGTTCCTTGCTATCGTTTGGGCAATTCGGAAACTCAGATGTTACCTAGAAAGCTACAAGTTCGGGGTCATCACTGATCACCAAGCTTTGAAGTGGCTCAATTCCATTGACAACCCCACAGGACGCGTCGCTCGCTGGGCACTAGAGCTACAACAGTACGAGTTTGATATCCAGTACCGACGAGGGAAACTAAACGTAGTAGCGGACGCCTTATCACGCCAGCCCTTGGATACCTTAAATACTATACAGGATACCCCACCGGAGTGTATATGGTGGCAGAGAATCAAGCGTCAAGTGCAGGAATGCCCAGAACAAGTTCCTGACTTTCTCTACGAAGGAGGACAGCTATACAGACGAAAGTATGTGCATCCGGAAGAAGAGGAACCAATACCCTGGAGATTATGCGTACCCAAAGAAAACCGCTTACGAGTACTACAGGATTGCCACAACGGACCCACTGCGGGCCATTTAGGCGTCCGGAAGATGACGATACGCGTCGCTTAGAGGTACTATTGGCCGGGATATTTCAGGGATGTAAAGCGACACGTCCTTAGTTGCCTACAATGCCAGAAGTTCAAAGTAGACGAAATGAGGCCCGCCGGAAAGATGTTTACCCGACAGGTCAAGGAACCTTTTCATATTGTTTGCACCGATTTTGTGGGACCATTACCAAAATCAAGACAAGGAAATACCGTTCTTTTAGTCTTTCTAGATGCCTATAGTAGGTGGGTGGAGCTCATACCCTTGCGTAAAGCCACCACTACTGCACTGGAAAAAGCTTTTCAGGAACGCATCATCGGACCCTTTGGGACGCCACATACCTTGGTCTGCGATCAATTCACCAGCCGATCGTTCAAGGAGCTTTGTCATCAAGCTGGAGTAGAACTCCAATACACCGCACCGTACACGCCACGCCAGAACCCAACCGAGAGAGCAAATCGGACAGTTAAGACGATGATCGCTCAGTACTTAGGAGAAAAACAATACGACTGGGATCAGCTACTCCCCGAATTCACGCTGGCAATCAACTCCAGTGTCTGCGAGTCAACCGGATTTACGCCAGCATACCTAGTACTGGGTAAAGAACCACGTATCCCTGGAGCCTTATATGATGCAGTTACTCCTGGGCTAGGGACATCACCATGGTCTCCGGAAACACGCGTCCAACGAATGGCGGAGGTATTCAAAGTGGCACAAGACACCATGCGACGAGCCGCAGCAGAGCAGAGCCGATATTATAATCTGCGAAGACGAGACTGGCGACCAACCATCGGAGACTCGGTTCTATTAAAGCAACATCACTTGTCTAAAGCATCAGAAGAATGCAGCGAAGTTAGCACCCAAGTTTGACGGGCCGTACCGAGTCATCAAGTTGATCTCAAAAAACATCGTCCGACTACAGAAGGCTGACGGGCGACAACGAGGACAGCGAGCATAGATGACCTCAAACCTCTGCAAGGAGACGAAGCAGACACCCGAGACGAGAAGCGAATACACCCTAATGACAAAGGCGAGCCAACACCGGCCGACCATCCGCAAAGGCTAAACTAGAGGCCAATCTACAGAGACGAAGTAATTCGCAGGGGCCACTTGCTGGAGGGTGAGCCCTCTCAACGTCCCTGTCCCCCTGTGGGGGGGTCTCGATGCAATTCCCAGCCTCTAAAATCAATCTGTCGGCAAGTCGTAGTTATTTTAGTTTTATGCAATCATTGTTAATTAAATATAAGTTTATAATTCATGTAAACCACACTGATAGGTCACTAGCTAGGCAGGTCATTCCCAAATCAGAGTATTTATCCCGTATATTTCACAGCACCATGGCCAAACATCACCTTACTGTGGGTGAAATACGAGAGGTCATCGAAGATGTTGTTTCAGCATGGGAGGCAGAATTCGCCAGATCAACGACAGCTGAAGAGCCAACTCCCGAGAGTTCGGCATTACCAACGCAAGCTGACACTCCGCATCAGTCAGCCGTTCCAATAACCGAAGCCCAGAAAGATGCAGAGATAAACTGCTGGCGCATCACCGAAGCTCCCGAACGTCCATCAATTTTGGACATACAAGAGCTAGACCGACCCTTGGAGCTGTCGGACATAGCCTGCTTCGACCCAGGCAGATTCGAAGGTTACCGAGGCTGGATCCCTTCTTCTCCGGGCATGACACGCACCGAGTACCAGGATCAACGAGCCACGCCACCCTATCCCGTGTGTCTGGTTGGCTGTTCTCCCAACCATTCGCCGGGAACGGTTTCACCACCATCCAGGCGTAACAGCCCAGAAGATTGGGCCCATGAGGGTACACCACCACCTCGCTATAGCCCCAACTGTCCAAGCCCAGACCGTAACGTATTCCAGGATCAGGAAACGGGTGAGGTCTAGTCTTGGCCATTGCCAGAAGCAATTTGGGACATGGTGGGGCTTCCACTGTTCTACAGTCCTCTAGAGTTCGATTTTCAAAGAGAGGAGGAAGTTTGCCAGGACCTCGAGCCAGCACCCTATCCGGCATTTGAAGATATTTCGCCGTCCGGATCCCCAGAACCCCCGATCGCACGTCAGGAGAATGACGAAAGTGCAGGTACATTGCCCGGGAACAAGCCCCGAAAGATGTGGCTGCCTATACCTAGTGGCTGGAGGGTGAATGGGACAGAAATTCTCCCACAAACACCAGTAAGTCGCATCACCGAGCAAATACAACAGCGGCAAGCCAAAAAGTTCCGGGTCGAGCTGGAAGGAAATTTGTACAGCGTACGCATTAACACGTCCCAACAGGTCACCGTGACGTTCACCAGTTTTGCCCACCCGAAGTAAAGGTGGGGTGTGACGAAGCTCTTTTTGATCTCTGATTTTTGTTAGTGTAGAAATTAGATTTCCCCTTTCTTAGGCACATACAGAGACATATATATATATATATGCATAAACAGAGACATATCTACATACATATATTTACACTGCATCACCATGGTAACGGGACTTGCATAGTTTTGTCGCCGTTGCTATTGCGCAGTTGTATTTATTTTGTCTTTTTTTTGCACCCAGAAGTAAATGCAAACGACTTAGACTCCCGCTGCCGACGCCCGCTGCTGACGCTTTCTGCCCGCGTCCGTCGCCGGCGTTTACCACGGACGCCTAAAATGTAACGGCACGCGACCAATACATATATGCAGTGATAATTATCACGCCATAATGTCGACCTGTGATTGGTCCATCACAATAGAAGCTTCTGGAAGAAAATTTGGGTACGTGGCGACTGCGCAGAAAAATGGGAAATCAATCGAAGTTAAGAAGTCAGATGCCAAAGATATCAAGTTTGAAAAAAAAAAAAAGTGAACAGAAGTCAAGAAGCAGAAGTGGTAAACTCCAAGTGAATCAAAAGCAACGTATCTAGTGAGAAACAAGATACTGAGCCTGAACCAAGAATACAAGGATAAGTCCGACTCCACCAACTTAAGTATAACCAAGGAAAACAGAGAATATACGGGTGAGTTGGTCATAGGACCATAAAGAGCCCTTACCTTATTTCATCGCAACCAAGTATGTCATCGCCAGTGTAGAATACAAAGTGTGGTTAGGGAATAAATTAAATAAATCAAAAGAAATAAAAAAGCAAGTGCTGTTCAATAAAGTTTATAACGTATAAATGAAAGACCAAAGATATTTCATTAAATGGGTCATAGGGTACTAACCCCTTCCCTTATCCTTTCCCTATCCCACTGTGTGTATTAGAATGTTGGTGTATTCGTTTATATATGTGATGGTCTGTTCAATGGTGTCCGGGTAATATCCTACCCATTGTTTAGATTTATTTGATTGTATGTATGTCGTAGTCATCAAATCAGGATCCGGGTAATGCCCTACCCGATTTGATGTATTTTGTAGTAGTTTATTTGTTTGTCTGAAAGGTGATCATCAAGTTCCGGGTAATACCCTGCTTGACTGAAGTTTGTGTTTATGTCTTCCGTACTACCATTTCCTTTCTTTACTGTAGCGATAAAATCATCCAACCTAATTAACCTAAAATTTCGTTGCTCATACTCATCTCGTTTTATAAATGTTCTGTAAAGAGGAGACCCTGGGGAGACTGAGATATGTACCCCGGCTGAGAAAACTTAATTACAATATATATACCTACATACTGCACACCACAAAATTGAATATGCACACATACACTCACACACATTGAACATTTTCTGTTAAAGTATTATTGTTATGGTCTGGGTAAGGGATAATTTTAAAAAGAGGGGTTTTGGATATTAGACTGGTTATGTGCAAGATTATTAGTATTTCGTTCGTATCCGATTTCAACCAAGTAGATGTTTTTATGTTTAGAATTTTTTCAGTATTTATATCGACTATGTATTGATGATTCAAAAGTTTTGGGTTAAATATTCCGAGTCTTTTCAACTGCATGCCTAATTCTATGTCCTCTATGTATTTTGTGAAATGCTCTAAGTTAAATACAAGGATATTTAATTTTTTGTCTGTATCTTGACTAATGGTGAGGTTCTTTAATATTTCAATGTTTTTGTTGACTGCGTCTATAATGTGGTTAAGTTCGTTGTTTTGGGCATTATTTGCTGTTAAACTGTTTATTTTGTCTTCTAGTTCTGCTTTGTCGTTCTGGTCTAAAGTGCCAAATAGATATTTATTTACTGTACCTACAAAGTTAGTAAGTACTCTTTTGTTTCTCTTTATTATTCTGATGCCATTCATTTCACGGTTTAATTTCTCAGTTAGGTATTGGATGTGCATTAAATTTTTATATAGTTCTGTTTGCTCTAACAAGTTGTTGTAGGTGATTTGAACTTTGGTTAAATTTACTGTTAGATAATGAAATTCGTAATCTGAGAGTAGGTCCATAATTCCTGTTTTAAATATAAGATAGCCGTTTGGTGCTTTGATGGGATTAATTTCCATACTTTGCGTATGCGTTAGGGATGCCATTGATAGGAGTATATTGGAATGTCTGAAATTAGTCAGAATTTTGCTTTGGTGAATTTTCTTTTTTTTCTTGAATTTTGATTTGTAGTGTTTAGTTTGTCTTCCTCTGTTTGTTTCAATGAAATGATTGTCGTCTACTTGGATAATTTCTCCTGTTTTCTTAAATGGTTAGTAGTTTTACTTCTAACTAATGGGGCTTGCTTGTATTTTGTATTTATATCAAAGTCATTTCTATTTTTATTTAATTTGTCAAATTGATTTATCTAATTATCTTGAGTGTTATAAAGGGGCGTGCCTGCATAAATGAATATATCTGCGGGTGTTCTATTTGTTGTCAAATGTTTAGTCTTGTGGTTATAAGTATAAAGGATGGTTTCGAACTTAGTTTGTTTATCTTCTATGCTTGATTCTGTATTATTAACTCTTAGTTTCTCATTCACGGTTCTATGAAATCTTTCTATATCAGAAATGCCATTTTTGCTCGTTGTTATACTTATTTTAACGTTTTCGGAGTTAAGCCAATTTTGGAGTGCTACGCATATAAATGCGGAATCTTTGTCTGCTTTGATTTCTAAGGGTTTTCCCATGTCACTAAAGATTTTAGTGATTGCTCTTTTTGTTTCTAGCCAATCATGACTTTCAAAAGTTAGTTTATTTTCTGATTTGGACAACTTGCAAATATCGCATTCATTAAAAAAGTTCTGAATTAGTTTTTGGTAATCTGGGTAATAGTACTTTTCTTTGAACCAATTTATAGTTTTAGTGATACCTGGTGGTTTACCTTTATGGTTTTTTAAAATAATTTCCTTGAATTCTGCATAAGTGGGTATGTCTTTTAGTTTGGAAGTTGTTACTATTGGGACATATAATTTCAACATAAGCTTGTTGGAATATTAAAAAGTCTGCATCGTCATGGAAATAGATCGCGTTCTTTTTTGAACATAAATATTCTTTGATTAGTTCTTTCTGTATAGGATATTTTAATTTTTGTTTTATGAAAGAAGCGAATAGTTTCGACTTTGTCTTTGTTGCTTTTAAGAAATTCGATTTGATGATTGTAGAAATTCAGAGGTTTTTCAGAAATAGTTTTTAAGTTTTGATTATCTTCCTGAGCACTATGTATTGTTGCCAGGAAACTACTTGTTTCGTCTCCTAGTCCAGGTAGTTAAGATTGTTGTTCCCAGGGTACGCATAACTTCACCGCTGATACTGCGATCAATGTACCCAAGCATCACATGTTGTTGACGGGTATCATCAGTTAAATACATGGAGAATATAAAGTCAATACGATTTATAAAGGTGAATAGTGCATCGGGATTGCCGTTGAATTTTCAACACTTCCAAGTTGGTGAACGGCTTCCGACATACTAGATTCAGTGAGTGGTGGATGAACCATTTTATTTATTTTGAAGATTTGTTTTATTGTTTGTGCGTTGATATTTTTTCTTATACAGAATTTTTTTGTTTTTGTATTTGTTTCTTATTTTTTTTTCTTGTGAATTTCTTATTTTTAGATTTGTTGTTTTTTTTTTTTTTGTTTTATATTATTGAATTTTTTGGTTTTAACTTTTGTATATCTCGTGTCTTCTAGCACGAAGATTCTTCTGCGGATAAAACAGGTTGTTTAGTGTCTTCTGGTATATTTCCAGTTTTTATCGGTACAAAGGTCCTGGTATTTAACTCAGGTTTGAAACCTTAGCACAAAAAGTTTTGGTTGGAAACACAAGTTTTGCACTGCACTTTAACTTTTTGTTTTATCCTACCGACTGCGCCAATTTTATATTTTTGTTTAACGTTGATTAAAAAAAAATGTCTGTATTTAATTTCAACGGAGTTGTTCTTTTACAAAGGATACTTATATTAACGTGCACTTAATGCTGAACTAACTGCTTGTGTGTTAAATATAAAAAGGAATCGCGAATGAAAAATGTAAAGGAGAACTAAACTCCAACAGAAATATTCGCGTATAGAATGTAAAGGAGAACTGAACTGTTCGCGTATCAAGTGTAAGGCAGAACTAAACTGAACTGTTCGCGTATCAAGTGTAAAAAAGAACTGGCGTGATTTTTGGGAGTTGGCTAAAGTGGCCTGATCGATTCTTATTGGTCACTTCAAAGATTTGTTTTGGATAATGATTTCCCACGAAAAGGGTGTAAAGTGATCTTCTTGTTTTGGACGCTGCAGCTGCGCGTATGAGTTATATGGGGTCAATTGTTTATAATATAAAAAGGGGACAAGATTTGCTTAGCTTGCATTTTTACGCGTGGGAATTGGATGGGGTGAATTGTTTATAAAAAAATAAAAGAGGGTCAAGATTTGCTGAGCTAGCATTTTAAAGATGGGGTGAATTGTTTATAATAAAGTAATAAGAGTGGTCTTATATGGGGAGGCGGACATATTACTATATATATCTATGTCATTCTTGTAATATTAGGCTGGTAACATTAAGTTCAGTTACAGTGCCTTCGGTCATGTAAATCTAATAGCGAGTATTGTCATGTTAATTTGACATTGACTATTGAGTCCTAGAAGTTTGCTTAGTCATGCAGGTGTTGTAGTATTAGTAAATATCTGACTGTGTATTTCAGCGGGATGACAGCCCGACTGTCATCGAGTGTGGTCCGGTGTAATGCTAATGCCGTTGAGATTGCGTAATCAGTCTGCAACAGAAACCCAAGGTGTCCGGAACTCGCTGCGCTACAAATGAACAATAGTAAATCAACAACAATTGAGATTGCTCCGACATCAGAAATGGGATCTAACTCCAGGCCAACAATTATGGAGGAACAATTTTGTTTATTACTGGAGCAACAAAATCGAAACTTTTTAGAGTTGGCAAAGACTTTGCAAGCGTCGGCTAGTGAGCCTCGACAAAATGGCGGCCTGGCTCTGCCGAAATTTAATTCTGAAGCGGCGGGCGCTGATGCTATGCAGTGGTGTGCTATGGTGGACATAATTTTAAACGAAACACCGCTACAAGGCAGCGCGTTAATTGTAATGAACAAGGGGGCAAAATGACTATCATAGACAAACAATCATTCCAAAATTGTCCCAGGAGGTTATTGATTCGGAGAAGAGCGTCGTACGGGACAATCGGAAACGGCCAGCAAAATATCCTGTAGGGGATTCTTTTCCTATCTCTTAGTCCTCTTCCGAATACATATCACATTGTGATTCATCCCTAGCCAATAAACATAGAAAAGATTAACATGACACGCTATCGTTGCGAAGACGTAACGGCAACATGGCTTCTATATCCTCCCTACCTGAGCTCTTCATTAACTAGTAATGCCATCATTCTTGAAGAACTCTATAAAGTGGTCCATTATCTCATTTCCCTACGTTCGGAAACCCAACTCTTTAATTTAACAATTCATTATAATTTTATTCCTTCATTTATGTACAAAAATAATTCTTCATTGTTGGCTTCGAAAACTTTCTACTCATTAAATTACATCGATATCTCTTGAAACTTAATTCTGTTGGATTACAGCCAGAAAAAATGCTCATACAAACTAAAATTTATACAATTAAATTTAATTTAGGCAAACATTTAAAATGTATATATATGCAAAATAAAAATTAACCAAGATAAATTCATTAACTAACAATCAATGCGCAACTAATGGTTGGTCAATTTAATTCACTTAGGATGGCCGCGTCCTTGCAAAAATTTTTAAACCAAAAATTATTAAATTTAATTGCTCGAACTAAATAAGTTGTTACTCCTTTTTTTTCTTTAAATCTTCATGGTAAGCGATTTTATATTCTTCTCGTTGTTTCTATTGTTCTTTTTCACTAATCTGACGTTAACACGTGATTAAATATTAAACATTTTCTTTTGCCTTTTGGTTTCACTATTCAATTATTAAAACAAGATCACCTCACTCATCGCGACTAGTAGTTACTCTTGCGAAATATTTTCTCTCTTTTTTTTCTTTTTCCTTTCACTTTTATGTTTTATGGCATTGTGGACTTTAGAAATGTTAACAAGGGACAACCACGCTTCACTTACCCCTCGATGTATCCGATGAAGGCCTTCGATGGATGACACGCTGTTTAGGAGACGTCCAAAATATATTGCAGTTCACTTTTTCAGTATGCTTTTCATAATCGTTAAAATCTATTGGAAATAATTAAACATGTTAAGATTTCTGACGTCACAATGCAAATACAAAAATAAAATTTGTTGGCCTTTAAAACCAAACGATTCAATTTACCGCTCTTTATCATACATTTACTATTTTCCCTGCTTTTGGCTATAAACGATTTCCCTCATAGTGTGCTTAGGTTTTGGCCACCCAAAGTTACTGCTACGACCTTTTCCCTTTGCCAAAAGACTTCTTAAAAAAACAAGCGGTATAGGGTCTGCCCTGGTGCTCCCTCTCCGTCTCCTCGTCTCGGCTTCGCTTCTTGTCTCGTCTCTTTTCCTCTTTGCTTCTTCTCGTGGTCCGCCTACGCAGCGGCGCATGCGGCTAGCCCTTCGCTGTCGCTTAGCTGGCAAATACTGCCTTATGCTTTATATAATTCAACGGCTACCAATATCGGCCGCTCTTCGTCTTCTCTCCGATGCGTCTCTTCCACAATGTTTGTCGCTCCCTCTTTACATGTGCCTGTATATGCACCGGCGGTACATCAAAGGCGATGAGTATTTGCTAAATTGATGACAATAGAATTTTGCTCTCTCCCTCTCGCTTTCAAGCATTGGCAAATGAAGATAGCGCTGCTTCTGCCTTGACTTTTTGTTGTCTTATTTTTCTCTTAAATATTTAAATATTTATTCTTAAGGCATAATTGATGCTGTCCAGATTGACATCCCATTCCTTTTGATCCTTTTTAAGGTATGCTCTAATAGCGGCTGTTAGTGATCTGTTCACGCGTTCCGAAGCGTTTGCCTGGGGCGAATACAAAGCTGTTAACTTATGCTTCGCACCTAACGATTGCAAAAATTCTTTAAATTCTTAAGACTTGAATTGCGTCCCATTATCGCTAATCACTACTTCCGGCACCCCATATCGCAAAAAAATCTGCTTTCTCAAGAACTGGATAATTGGTTTCGTTAGAAACTTTTTCAGTGCACACAGCCAATGATACTTTGAAAAATGATCTAAAACGATAAAGATTCCTATATGCTATCCTATATATATTCTTTGAAATGGGCGATTAGATTCAGCTTGATTTCCCATTGGTGGGAGTGATATTGTGTTTGGTGTTTTTATTGTCTTAGAGATCTCACATGACCGTACAAAATTTCGAACTTGCACCACCATTCCGGGAAAATGAAAGTGTCCATGAGCTGCTACTATAGAATCATGAGCTCTCGAAATAACCTCCTGGGTTAAATTCGTAGGGATCCACAGCTCCCACATAAATTTCTCTCCAGCTACCACATTATCTTCGCGGATCTTACAAATGTACACTCGGCCTTGAGATATTCTTAAATCTGGAAATTTTTCTCCATTCTTCACAATATGAGCTTGCAGATCTAAATATTCCTTACTTTTAAAACTTGGTGACTGTAAGTCAACTAATGGACATATTACATCTGGCTTCAAGGATATCTGATCGCAGTATTTGCGAGACAGTGCATCTGGAACCTTTCCGATGACTTATTTTAAAATTATACCATTGCAATTGGATAACCCATCTAGCAAGTCTTCCCTTAAGATTTTCTAGTCTCATTAACCAAACTAGACTCGCGTGATCCGTCACGACTTCAAACTCTTGTAATTCCAGATAACAACGAAATTTCTCAATAGCAATAACAGCCGATAAGCATTCGCGCTCCGTTACACGGTAATTACGCTGGGCGGAATTCAGCTTTTTGCTCATAAAAGCAATAACAACGAAATTTCAGATTCAGCTGCTGATTTCTGCGCCAAGACTGCTCCAATGCCTAAATCGCTAGCATCACAATGCAGATAAAATTTCTTCGAAAAATCGGGATTACGTAAAACTGGCGCAGTTGTCAAAACATCTTTAATTCTTTTAAATGCGATTTGAGCCTCCATGCTCCAGAAAAACTTTTTCTTGACCGACAACAAGTTGGTTATTGGAAAAGTTATATAAGAAAAGTTAGGAATGAACCTCCGATACCAGTCGACTAATCCAAGGAAACCTCGCGCTTGTCTTAATGTTTTAGGACTAGGCCATGACCTAATAGCTTCCACTTTGTCCGGATCTGTTGAAATACCTCCGTTACCCATCACATATCCTAGATACTTGACTTGCGTAACACAAAATTTACTTTTTCTTCTTTTACTTTTTCTCAGATTAAGTGTTAAATTAGCTTTTCGAAATCGCTCAGACAATAGTGTTAAAACCCTCATATGTTCCTCGAAGGTATCTGACACTACCAAAAGGTCATCTAAATATCCAGTACTTTAATTCTGGAGGGATTACCTCGTCCATCAATCTGCACATTGTCTGTGACGCATTGCAAAACCCAAATGGCATTGCAACAAATTGGTATAACGGCAGACCAGGGATTGTGAAAGCTGTTAAAGCCTTCGAATCCTCCGTCAGTGCTATTTGCCAATATGGGTCCTTCAAATCTATTTTTGATATAATGTTAGCCTTCGGCAAACGAGCTAAAAGTCCATCAATAATACAGTGACTTCATTTATTTTTCTAGCATCCAAACAAACTCGAACTTTTCCTGGCTTGATGACAATTCAGATGGGCGAACTCCATGAACTTGATGATGGTTCAATTACTCCTAACTTTAACATACGATCTATCTCGCCAAAGAGCAATTTCTCTACTACCGGAGATACAGGATAAAATATATATATATTATTGAATATCGTCGAATTAATACATTCACTGAAGTCACCTATACAGTCTTTTTTTTTTTTTTTGGTTTAAATATATCTTGCTTCTCAACTTATTTTACCAACAACAACAATAATAGAAGTCAACACAAAAAGAAAACAAAATATTATTTCTTCTTCTTGTTGGGTAAAAGTAATTAAAAATGTTGAATCAAGAAGGCAGGATTAATAAACCAAATGGCACAATTGATTGTTAATCCAATGCGTTTACGATCGCACTCAAATCAGATGATGACACTTCTTTATCACCACTTCACTAATTGCTGAGATAAATTTTTCTTTTTGGGAAAAATCAAACGGCACGCGCCCGAAGCAAAAGTACAGGTATCCCTCGTATAACGCGATAGTTACGTTCCAGAAGTATAGAAGTAGTTATATAATTCCGCGTTATCTAAAACATAGTTTTCATATAAATTGGGGGGTTACGTTCCAATAGGTTTTTTTTTAAATAAAATACATACAAAATAATAATATATAAAAACAAACTAAAACAAATTAAAGGTTTGTTAAAAACTTTATTTTTATTTTGCACGTGGGCGTTTTTTGGGAGCAATAGCTTCATCAGAAGATATTTCTTCAACATAGTTTTCGGTATTGGATAAGAAACTAGTTGTGGGACCTTGTGGTTCTTCTACTGGTTTTATAATTGCAAAATCTGTTATCAGTTTTTGGTGGGTGGTTTTTTTAAGCTCCTTTTCAATTTCGTAATAAGGTGCTAGATTAATATCTATTTCCCTTATTATTTTGCTGGATCTCTCCAGCGATGGATCATTAGTTGTAAAGAAAGATTTCATTTTCTCAACCAAACTTAAACCCTCTCGTATGCGCTTCAGAGTGAATTTGGGAATTGATTCACAGATATCTTCTTCCGAAGTGATGTCATCTTGTGCTAGATTTGAGTCGGATGGAAATTCAGTTGTTAATTGAATTAGGTCTGTTTCGGTGAGGTTTGTACCTTCATTCATAATTTCATAAATGTCATCTTCGTTCATATCGTCAAAGCCTTCTCCACTGAAACGTTGACCTATCGTTAATATACGGCTCACTTCCACATGTAATGGTGTCACAGAATTATTTTTTGCAACAATCTCCGGCCATATGTTTTTCCATGAGCCATTTAGCGTGGACGGACTGCTTTAATTCTTTAAGAGATTTTTCTACAATTGTAATGCAGTTTAAAATTGAAAAATTTATCCATAGTTCTGTAACTGTCATGTTAGGATTTGAATCCATTTTATCAAGAATAAATTGAAATGTTCGCCGAATATAAAATGCTTTGAACGTTGATATCATACCTTGGTCTAACGGTTGAATGATAGACGTGGTATTAGGTGGTAGGAACACTATTTCTACATTGGGATGGTTTAAGTCTTTTGGATGTCAAGGGGCATTATCAAGTATTAAAAGCACTTTGAAATCGATGTTCTTAATCTTCAAATAAGTTTCAATCTCAGTAACCCAAGCCTTGCTATTTGCTCGCCAATAAACAGGTAACTTGGATTTATCGACATTTTTCAACGCTCGTGGATTTAACGAGCGGTTTATAAATAAAGGTTTTGTAATGTAGTCATCAGATGCATTACTACAGAGAAGTAGAGTAATTCTGTCTTTTGCGGCCTTAAAACCCGGTGCAACTTTTTCATTTTTCGAAATGTATGTATTTTCCCCTTCGCGTTGTATAAGTCTAAATTTCGCGTTGTACTGAAACCTGAATTTTTCCAAATCGCGTTATATCGAAACCGCGTTGTATAAGACCGCGTTATACGAGGGATACCTGTAAAACTAAAACCCAATAGTCAAATGATGCTTGGTAGAAGCTGTACAATTATTTCATTCTCTGCCAATTATTCTCTACCACTACTACTACTACCATACACAGTGCGTACATTCAAATACAAAAGCAAATACCTCAGAATGAGAAGAATGAAATGTGAATATATAACGGTGCCACAAATGTGTCGATTGCCCAAAATTCAGCGAAATCACTCGCACCAGAGAAATAAGACAGAAATTCCTAACACACGCATACATACAGAGGCTCTCATTAATGTTTGTTTTTTTTTATACCCTTGCAGAGGGTATTATAAAATTGGTCAGATGTTTGTAACGCATAGAAATATACGTTTCCGACCCCATAAAGTATATATATTCTTGATCAGCATCAATAGCCGAGTCGATTGAGACATGTCCGTCTGACTGTTTCTATCAAGTTTTAGATAGTAAAATTTTAAGCTACATAGTTGAAACATGAAAAGTTAAGTTTCTCAATCCTTTGTCTAATTAATCTAATCTAATTATCACCGGAGCTATTAACTAAAACGTGGAGGTACCTCGAGTAAAATAAGCAATTTTCTTTGGTCTACACGTGTTTACATTTTTTGTTTGCATTGCTTGCAAGTGGCATTCATTTGCAAGTTCTGTTGTTTTGATAAAGTCAACGAATAACGACGTGTTTATATTATGTCGGCACAAAAATCAAAAGTTGTTGCTGTTGCTATATTAGCAATTTTGATAAAATGTGAAAAAGTGAGAAGAACAAAGTCTGCCAAAAAAAGCAACACTGCTTTGTGAAAGAGTGGATTTCCAAAAGAGATGAAAAAGGAGTGAACCAGAACCTTTTAAAAGAGCTACAAAATAACGATGAAACAAACTATTATAATTTTTTTTGCATGTCAGTCAGTGATTTCAATTTTTTATTAGAAAAAGTGAAAAGCTACATAACTAAACAAGACACTGTAATGCGTCCTGCGATTTCACCGAATAAGCGATTAGCCTTGATATTGCGTTTTTTAGCCACGGGTATGTATTAAATATAATTGATATTTTTATGAACTTTTAATTAATATGTTTATTGATGTAATTTAATTTTTTACAGGTGATTCATATCATTCTCTGATGTTTCTTTTTCGCGTTCCTGTGAGTACGGTTGCAAGCATTGTGCCGGAGTGTTGTCGAGCTGTATATGAATGCCTTAAAAGGGAATATCTTAAAGTAAGTATGTAAATTATATATGCATTTTCTTTTTTACCATCTGAAAAGCCAGAAACTGAAGAATTGGTAGACGAGTACACGATATTAGCTGTGAAATAGGTTATTTTTGCACCTAGGCTTCATTTTGCTGCAGGCATTGTATATCTCGGAATCATCCCGATCGGATGACTATATCATATAGCTCCCATAGGAACGATCGGTCGAGAATAGAGTTAAACCTCCATAACTTTGTTGTTTTTTAATTAAATATTACAAAATTTGTTGTTTATGAGTTTGGTATACTTTCTAGCATGTCCACCAAGTTTCATTAGAATCGGTTGACTATATCTTATAGCTCCCATTGGAACGATCGGTCAAGAATATTGTTTTAGAGCAGTAACTTGGATGTTTTCAAAACGATTGTTACGAAATTTGGTATTTAGAAGTTAAGTATATATAGAAAAGTCTGTGCTAAGTTTCAGTCAAATCGGTTGACTATATGCTATAGCTCCCATAGGAACAATCATAATAAAAAATTTTTTTTGTCGAATTACATTTTTTTCTTAAGCCACGAATATTAAATGAAGATTTGACTTCTTTTATATGCTTTCTAATGTAATTGTAAATATGTAATTGTTAAATAACAGTTTGCAAGGGTATACGAACTTCGGCACGGCCGAAGTTAGCCCATCCTTCTAGTTTTCTCTTTGGATGTACTTGGTACGTAATCTGTTGTTATTGACGAATTAGCTGAACATGGTGCCTCTGTTAAGAATATTGTGTTAACGGCGCTTTCACTTAGATCCTAAACATATGTGAAAAGTATGAAATAAAAATGTAAACAAAATATTAATTTGAATTTTCTTAAATTCCCAATTGTACAAACGAGTGGCTTAAAATTGCATCCGATTTTGAAAGTATTTGGAACTTTCCTCATTGTATCGGTGCATTAGACGGAAAACACGTAGTTATGAAAGCTCCGGCTAATAGTGATAGTACCTACTTCAACTATAAGGGCACGCATAGCGTTGTGCTAATGGTGTTAGCAGATGCAAACTATAAAATAATTAACTTCGATTTAGGAGGCAAAGGAAGAATTTCTGGTGGAGGAATTTTTAACGCATGTTCTCTATCTTATGCATTACAAAATGAGCAACTTAATGTTCCTGAGGAGTACCCACTTCCAGGTCGAGATCTAAGGTGCCCTATGTACTTGTAGCGGATGATGCATCCGCATTGGAAAGATACATAATGAAACTATATCCATTCAGAAATCAACCAGCTCCAAATCGCGTTTTTAACTAGCGTCTTTCCAGAGCAAGAAGAGTGGTAGAAAATGTTTTTGGCATTATGGCAAACAGATTTCGGGTTTTAAGAAAGCCATTGGAACTTGGACCAGAAAAGACAATAGATGTTGTCTCTGCAATTTGCGCATTACATAACTGGTTGATGGCCAAGAAAAAGTCAAGACAAAAATATGCTCTGAATGGAACATTCGACAATGAAGTTGATGGAGAAGTGGTACCAGGTATTTGGCGTAATGATCTGACGTTAGAAGGAAACTGCATACCAATTCAAAGAAGTACGCAAAACTCTACTGAAGCAAAAAATATTCGTGAAGAACTTAAACATTTTTTTGTGTCGCCTGATGGTGAAGTGTCATGGCAATATAAACATATATGAAATAAGCAATTACTCGGACATTTTCAATAAAATACATTTCTTACCAAATTTTGAATTTTATAATTATTTCCGTCGTCATTTTTTATGAATTTAAGCGCATTGAAAAACTCCCATTTTCAATAAAATACATTTCTTACCAAATTTTGAATTTTATAATTATTTCCGTCGTCATTTTTTATGAATTTAAGCGCATTGAAAAACTCCCATTTGCTGGAATAGTTGTCCGATGTAGCCTGGCCACTCTTTTTTTTGCTTCACTCTGCACACCTCTTGCAAAAATTGAGTGCGCAAATGATGAATTTTTGTTTTTATTTCATCATCACTTTTATCTAATTTTTCAGCAATTTCGCGATAAGCATTTTGCTTTTTATACTTATTTTTATACTCTGCTGAGGAAACATCCCATAAAACTGAAAATTGCTCGTACAATTCAATTAATTCTATCGTTTTCTCGCGATCCCACATTTTGCTTTGCTTGCTGCAATATTGCGACTGAAAGAAAACAGCACATGCAAACAAGCAAGCAACTGACGCAACCAAGTTAACGGTAAGTATCAAAGAAGGTAACTTCGGCTCTGCCGAAGTTTGTATACCCTTGCAGCAAAATAATTGGTATAAATGTTAAACAAAATAAAAAAAAACAAAAAAGAAGAAAAAACACATCTAAAAGTTTTCACTTCTTCACCGAGCACACTGAACCACCAAACTCCGAGCCCATCGTGCCACCGATCTCTACATACTACGCTACCGTCCTTACTTTGCTAACGTAAGCTAATTTGACATATATAGCAAACCCATTGCACCTCGCTCTTTCAATATCGTTCTGTGTAAGAACACAACTAAAATATTTCTGTCTCCCTCACACACCTCGTGGAGACGAATTTTTGCATATGTATGTGTGTGCGTGAGCATTAAAATACATTTAATTTCTATCAAATATGATTATTGATTTGTAACCTTAATAATTATCCGATTTAGTTCAAACTTGGTGTATAGTGTATGGATACAAATTAAATTTAAATGCAACAACAAAAAAACAATATTTTTATATATTTCTTATTTGGTGCCGCGCGGATTCGATCCAGGGTCTCTTGTGTTGGTACGGCAGATTTCTTTGAAATTTTTTGTTGCTGGAGTAAATTTCTTATATTGACGATTTGTTTTATTGATTTGTAGCTGTAATAATTATCCGATTTGAGTCAAACTTGGTGAGTAGTGTTTTGGTACAAATTAAATTTCTATTCCAAATGAAAAATAAAAAATTTTTAATTGGAACCCTATTATTCCGATATTGGATATATCATATATTAATCCGATCCGACCGATTTTCATACTTTGTCTACCTATACCTTTAAATAAGCTAACTACCAAGTTTCAACTACGTAGCTTAAAATTTAAGTTCGAAAAGCTGCGAACAAACAGACAGACGGACAGTCGGACAGTCGGACATATCTCAATCGACTCGGCTGTTGATGCTGATCAAGAATATATACACTTTATGGGGTCGGAAACGTATATTTCTATGCGTTACAAACATCTGACCAATTTTATAATACCCTCTGCAAGGGTATAAAAATCTGTATACAGACGACAAAAATTGTTGCCGCAAACAGTTATTGCAACTTTTTTGTTTGCAGCAAAATGTTTGCACTCGTGTTCAAACATGCAAATTTGATTGCAGCAATCAACTTACTGAAAATTGTTTGCATCGTGTGTACCTAGCTTTACACAAAACGAAATTGAAAGAGCGAGATGCAATGGGTTTGCATATATGTCAAATTAGCTTACATTAGCTTAGTAAGGACGGTGGCGTAGTATGTGGAGATCAATGGCAAGATGGGTGCACATTGAAGAAGTGAAAATTTTTAGATGTGTTTTTTTCTTTTTTGTTTTTTTTTGATTTTGTTAAACATTTATACCAATTATTTTGCTGCAAGGGTATACAAACTTCGGCAGAGCCGAAGTTAGCTTCTTTGATATTTTTTTTGTTCAATTTCGAACGCAAATAACTCTTGCAAAACAAAAAAAAAACAAAAGAATAAAAATAGTACATTAAAGCTAGATTAATTATCTTTTCATAGATATACAACAACATAATATTAATTTTAAACTAAAAAAGAAAATTAACAAAAACCCAAAAAAGCCCTCAAATTCGTGCCTCATTAATATTAGGTTTTTTTCTTTTGGAATACTTTTTACCAATATTATTTGGAAAGAAATTTTTTTAAACATTTTGAGTGAAATCTATTGTTTTTAGTAATATCGTAAAGGCATTTTGGCATATTTTTAAAATTTTTTTCATTATACTCTTTGCCAATTTTGACCCTCCCTTCCTGAAGCCTTTGTTTAATGTCCCATATTGATGAAATCGCACCCGGCGGTCCAACTTACTCCACAAATTTTATATTAGGTTAAGTGCACACGTTTGGGGCGGTGTTTCCAAAACTTTTGAGGAGATGTACATCAACCAAGACTTCACTTTATAAGCCTCATGCTTTGGGTCGTTGTCTTAGTATAACATAAACGTTTGGGAAATTCCCATTTCCCTGCCGATTGTTTTAAATTTTTGTTTTTTTAATGTTTAAATATGTATCCCGGTTCATTATACTATCTATAAACACCAGATTTTCAACTACTTTTGTCGAAATGCACCCCGAAATCATAACGTGACCACCACCGTGTTATACGGTTGGGCGTATGTTCAATTCCAAAATCATTAAACTTGCTTTTGACGTCGTCCCAAAAAAATTATCCTTAATTTCCGATTGCTCAAAGAAATGCTTTTTTGAGCAACTCGGCCGTTGCACAGTCCGTTTTTTATGGTACACTTTTTGTTTTTGGCTAATACGGGTTTTCCGTGTTTGGCAATGATATCGGCTATCAATTCTGGTGAAATAATCCGGTAGTTTTGCTTTATCTTCCTCCCTATTTCGGATTCTTCGCACTCAGTCAATTTTTTCGGTTGTCCTTTTTGCTTAGTTAGGGTGATTCTTCCTTCACTTTTATTTTTAGGACTTAACCAATTTCTTTATAAGTCCCGCTTTGTAAATGCAACTGGAGCCCAAGTTGAATTTTCCCATTTCAGGCCCATTGTAATTTGCAGGTGAACAATTCAATTTTTCGGTATGCTATTCATCATTAATTGTCAATAGTGGGGTCCTTTTTAGTGGGAAATCCATTTTTGAGCCATCTGAAGCCATCCGGGGATGCCTCATGGTTTAAAAATACGATTTTAGGAAAAAAACCGAATATAAATGTGGCGCGAATTTGCTGATTTTTTTTGTTTTTGTTAAATTTATTTTTTAGTCTTAATTTAATATTATGTTGTTGTACGTCTATGAAAAGATAATATTATTATTATTATTAAAGTATAGGATATAGTTATAAACTATCAACCTAACTATATTTTACAAGCACTGGCAACTAAGGCCTTCGGCTTAGACGAAAAACTACATCCATACACTAGCCTGGGATTCGAACCCGGATCCTCGTTGTTCAGTTGACTAAATGACTGGGCCACTTAGACAACTCATCTACCGAGGACGGCAGATAATAAAACTAGCTTTAACTAAGTATTTTTATTTTTTTGTTTTACTTTGTTTTGCTAGAGTTATTTGCGTTCAAAGTTGAACAAAAAAAAACCGAATATTAATGAGAGCTACTGTACATACATGCATACATGCATATGTGAGTACAGAAGCAATACTCAAATAATTGACCATTAACCACCAAAAAAAATAATTAGAAGTTACCAGAACAAAATGAAGCAAGCAAGTCGTCCCTGCCGACATTGAGTATACCCTGTACAACTAGATACATTGAAAAAAACCTTCGAAATAGCCATAAATTTCATACAAAATTTTCTTTACATGCAGCAGCAGCGAACGCATGCTATCTCGCTCACTCCTGTCAGCCAATCACGCCCTAAGCGTTTCAGTACAAAAAGAATATGGGCATATTTCCGAGGTTTATTGTCCGATTTGGACAAATTTTGGTCAGCTGGTGCAGATCGGCTATATAGTTAGGTGTGCCAAATAAGAATATGATATCTTTCATACAGCTCTAGTATTCGTAGTATTTTTTCCAAATTTCGGGGGGCGGAAGTGGGCGTGGCTAAAATTTGAAACAAACTTGACCTGTGTAGACACTAGACGGATATTCCCACCAAATTTGGTAGCTCTAGCTCATATAGTCTTCGAGATCTAGGTATTCATACGGACGGACGGACAGACGGACAGACGGACAGACGGACAGACGGACGGACAGACGGACGGGCAGACGGACATGGCTCAATCGACTCGGCTAGTGATGCTGATCAAGAATATATATACTTTATAGGGTCGGAAACGCTTCCTTCTGCCTGTTACATACATTTTAGCGACTTTAATATACCCTTTTACCCTATGGGTACAGGGTTTAAAAAATTTACTAATACCAGCGCGGCCATTGAAATGCCTATACTTTCAAATTCATGAGAATGGGAGGAGAATATGGTAACCGCAAAATACGAAAAGAAAAATAACAACAACAATTTGAATGCCCCAAACAGCCGCAAATAAGAAACAAGTATAAA
Source organism: Drosophila saltans (assembly GCA_018903575.1). NCBI lineage: Eukaryota > Metazoa > Arthropoda > Insecta > Diptera > Drosophilidae > Drosophila > Drosophila saltans. The sequence continues at coordinate 308,447 of JAEIGH010000081.1, read as the reverse complement.
AAAAAAGGGAAGAGAGAGAAAGTGAACTGAGTATACCAACTGTACAGACCAACATTTAAAAAAAAAAAAACATTTAAAAAAAAAAACTTCGATGTAGCCATCAATTTCACACAAAATTTCTTTTACGTATGCAGCTATATCGCTCTTTCTTATCTGCCAATGCCGCCTTGTCATTTCAGTACAAAACGGATATAGACATATCTCCGATGTTTATTGTCCGATTTCGTTCATATTTTTTCAGCTGGTCAGTGCAGAGTAAGAATACGATGTCTTTAATACAGCCCGAGTAATACTTTTTCCAAATTGCGGGGGGCGGAAGTGGGCGTGGCAAAAATTTGAAATAAACTTGATCTGTGCATGCATTAGACGCATGTTCACACTAAATTTGGTGGCTCTAGCTCTTATAGTCTAAGATTCCGAGATCGAGGTGTTCATACGGACGGACGGACGGATAGAAGGACGGGCAGACGGACATGTCTCAATCGACTCGGCTGGTGATGCTGATCAAGAATATAACTACTTTATGGAATCGGAAACGCTTCCTTTTGCCTGTTACATACATTTTAGCGACTTTAATATACCCTTTTACCCTATGGGTACAGGGTATAAAAATTCTAAATATAAATACATCTACTTGGTTGAAATCGGATCCTAACGAAATACATACTCATAGTTCGTTCCACATGGCCATTAGCTTTGTACCCGTAAAACACCTTCCCTGGTCAGCAATTGTTCGATTTGGTACTCCAAACAACAAAACAGCAGATTGAACAGCTTTTATACCACTGTCACTGTCTAATTTTAGGGTATGACTTAGGTAAACATACTTGGTAAACGGGTCAACTTGGACAATAACATACTCCGTTTGGTCATTTTTGCCACGAAATATTATTGTGCCAAGAAATATTAATTTTCTGAATTGTATACAACTTAGCTTGAATTTTTCCTGAGGTTGACTTGGACATTATCAACAAATTTTCTAAGATACTTTGACATTTTGTCCAATAACCAATAAAATCGTATACTTTGTGAAGGGTCTTTTATAACAGACCATCTAAAGGCACGTGGAACTACTGGTAAACAACGTGTTCTGCCATTTCTCTGTATTTTTCGGTAAAGAACTTCTGCCCTTAGTTCATAAGTTTTTGCAACATATTCCAACATATTACTGACAATTTCTGCAATGTCTAAGTCTTGACGCTGTTCAGCAATGAGCCAGTTGCTCGAGACTTCGACCAAGTTAACTCTCTTCTCTTCGATCACCTTTACAAGTGAGGTAGGTTTTGTAAAAAGAGGGTTTCTGACAAAAAGTCAACATGTGCCATTTTTTTCCATCTCTATATTGTATGTCAAATGTAAGCGACTGCAAAAACGCCCACCATCGCTGTGATCTGGCGGTTAGATCTTGTTTATTTCTTGATGCCTTTAGCGAGTTACAGTTAGTAAACACGATAAAGTTTCTGCCCAACAGGTAATGTCGAAAGTGTTTAATGGAGTTTACAACCGCTAACGTTTCTAACTCATACGAGTGACATCTGGATTCCGCAGCTGAAGTAGTTTTGCTATAGTATTCTATTACTACAACTTGCATCTGTATGCAACTCAATTGGATGACAAGAACTGGTTTACTCCTAAGAGTAGAAATAACCTTTTTCCTTATTTGCTCATGTTCTGTCTTCCAAAAAAATGTATTTTTGTCAGAAGTTGACAAATTCAACGGTTTCATTAAATGTGAAAATCCCTCGGAAATAAGATGCCAAGCCAATGAATTGTCTAATTGTGGTTTCTGACTGCGGAGGCGGAAGAGCAGTCAACGCTATAATCTTTTGGGGATTTGGACGAATTTCACCAGCACTTATGTTGTAGCCTAAATATTGGACCGAAGTTTTCAAAAAGGAAAATTTTGTGATGTTAAATGAAAACTCAGCTTCTGTTAAAACATTAAGAACAATCTTTAATCTTTCCAACGCTTGACATTTTGTTGAAACACCTATCATGATGTCGTCCATATAGACGATAACATAAGAATTTACTAGGTCACCTAGCGCCTGCATCACTGACCGTTGAAACACAGATGGTGCGTATTTAAGCCCGAACGGCATAGATAAAAATTCATATTGCCCATCTGGTGTAACAAACGCTGTGCATTCAATCGAGTCTGCATGTAAGGGAATCTGGTGATATCCACTGGCCATAGCATGTAAAGTAATTAACTCCTTGGAGTCTATTTATTGATCCTGTATAAGTTTCAACGGGTATTTATCGGCGACTGTATTTGCATTTAATTACCTATAGTCAACACAAAGTCTATCCGTACTATTTTTTTTCTTAACCAACAAAATTGAGCTAGCAAAAGGTGAATAGCTTGGTCTAGTTATTTTGCTTTTCAATATTTCGTTAATTTGTTTTCTAACTATGTCCCGCTCACATGGAATTAATCGATATGGTCTTCTTTGAACTGTTTTAGTTGGATCAATTAATCTAATTTTTATTTCGCCCACTTTGACTCTAGTTTTATCTACTCTAGACTCTAGTTCACTTATAAAATAATTTGAATACTCTGCCAACAATGACTGAAGTATTATTTTTTCTTGGCCTTCAAGTTCAGTATTAATATCAGTTGGCTCACTACTGGTACATAGATTAATTCTTTTGGCCCTTGAAATTTTAAACTCGTTTGATGACACAACAATCTCAAAACCCTGACTTAATACTTCACGTTCAATAACAATATCGTTTTCCATATGCTTGTCGCTTATTACATGAAACAACACGTCAATACAATTATCATCAATTCTTACGTTACTAAGTATTTGATAAGTACTACATATTCCATTATTACCTATGCCTTACCATAACTATGTTATTAAATATTTTACAGCAAATTTTGGACTTAGCTTTTCTTTTAACAACGAACATTCCGCTCCAGAATCAAATGTGACTTCAAAAATTTAGCCTCTATGGTTCATGTGTTCTTTGTACTGCAACGCTGCACAACTCCACTCGTTTTTCCTGCTTATATGTCTTGTTCCTGTTAGTATTCTTTGGGCATTGTGTAGATATGTGGCCCAGTTCTCCACAATTGTAGCAAGTTACACTGGACTTGCCACGGTGATGAGCTCCCTGACTGCCATACCGTTCGTGACCGCTTGCAAAATGATTTTTTTGGTTCCTGATTCTGCAATCAACCATTTTATGACCCGGTTTACCACAAAAGTGGCACTCCATTGGTGACTGCTTCTGCCGTTTAAAAAATCTCAATCGCTGCAACCGGCTATCAAAATTTGCTAGCATTGCTAGAGTCACAGACACAGCTATCTCCTCCGTTTCCATGTGACGCTATTTTGTTGTCAGCTCTGTCACCATACGGCTTGCATAGACTGCAATGAAATCGCCCTCAGTCGGTCTATTTGACAGCATGTTAAGAATTGTGTCAAATCGCTGTATGAACAATTTTCGGAACTCGGGCCAGGTAATGTCAGCATAGCACACTTGCGACAACCATTGGGAAGAGTTTCCTTCCATCGCCGCACTTACCGCCACAACTAATGCACTGCCTTTTAATGAATTTTCCTTCAAAATAATTTCCACCACGAGGAAGCGTTGGCACCCGGCTTGTCTGGATTGTCTGGAAATTTTAGTAGTTGCACTGATTGAACAGACTCCGAGACGGATGTCGTTCCTCTTATTGACTGCAGTAAGTCAAGCAAGTTTTGATTTTGAAACTGCATAATTTTCCGCAGTGGTCCATCGAAATTTGTAGCCTGAGGGCCAGATCCCACTTCTGATGTCGGAGTACGATACAATTCCAATATGTCTCCGGGTAATTCCCTTTGTTCTTTAGGCATTTTTACAACAATTGGTGAGCACAGCGAGTTCCGCGTCTCAGACTGACTAACTAGTCTTGACTGCCACGGCATCAACCCGGACCACACTCGATGACAGTTTGGCCGTCATCCGGCTCAAAACCACAGACACACCACCAACACTAGGAACAACTGCATGACTAAGCAGTTAATGTCAATCTTCCATGACTCAGTATTCAATGTCAAACTAACATGACAATAATCACTGGTACACTTACATGACATAGTTCTCTGTAACTGTGCCTAATGTTACCAGACAGAAAAAGCTATAAGATACGGTACCAACATTGCAATACCCTATTATATCTCCGAAATATGTATATATATGTATATGCTATTAAATATCGTCGAATTAATTTATTTATTGAACACACACATGATGTCACCTATATAGTCTCTCCTTTTGGCTTAAATATACCTTGCTTCTCAACTTTTTCCTTGGTTTTATTTTCACCAACAACAACAATAATACAAGTCAACACCAAAATAAAGGACCAAAAAAAAATATATTATTCCTTCTTCTTCCTAGGTGAAATTAATTAAAGGAAATGGGACAATTGATTGATGATCTAATGCGACTACGATCGCACTTAAATCGGATGATCGAAAAGAAGGACCAGAGAAGTAAGAAATATGTTGAGTGCAGAAGCAATACACAAATTATTGTCGATCAACCACCAAAAAAGAATAATTAGAAGTTACCAGAACAAAAAAACTTTACTAATACCAGCGCGGCCATTGGAATGCCTTTACTCTCAAATTCATGAGAATGGGAGGACAATATGGTAACCGCAAAATAAGAAAAGAAAAACAACAACAACAATTTCAATGCCCCGAACAGCCGCAAATAAGAAGCAACTATCAAAAAAAGAGAGAGGTTGAGAGAGAGAAACTGAATCTGAGAGCACAATAGTGAACAAAATGAGTGTAGGAAAAAAAATATCAAAACGCAGTTTGAGTGCCTCTGGCCTGGATGGTTGTGAAACTGAATAAACTAAAAGTTTGAAAACTACTGCCACACGCTACAGAGGGAGCTAAAAACTATTGTAAACACAGATGATTATCACTGGGCAATTTAGCAAAGACGCAAAACATTTGCCAATTCAACCAACTACTTAAAATCAAAATGCAAATAATAACACAGTTGCAATTATTGCTTAAAAATATACAAAATCAAAAAAAAAAAAATCAAAACAAAAAAAATTCAAAACAAATAAAAAATCAAAAAAAAAAAGTAAATAAACAAAAAAAAAAAAAAAAAAAGAAAAATCAAAAAAATATATATTTATAAGAAAATTAAACAAAAGAGGGAAAATTAATTTCTAATCAAAAAAAAAAAAAAAAGACAAGAAAAAAAAATGCAATAAAATCCCCACAAACATATACACCAACTCTAGATTAAATATTGCATACTAATCTTTACTGTTACCTAAATTTAATATAAAACTATACACTAATTCCTACCACTACTACCCCTAATATTATTAAAAAAATTTTCAAATCAAGAAGAGGAAAAACTACTACCCGAAAGATATTCAGATATTCACATAACATGTGCAAAAAGAAAAGAAAATCAATGAAGAAAATCTCAATCAATGAAGAATACTAATTACCAAATAAGCTAATTCATAATTCATAGCCTTTAATACTGTTTTTTTTTTTTCATTAATTTTTCTTTCCCTAAAAATTAATTAAGCTCTAAACACTATGTTAAAACTAAATTCAGCCATAGATAATAATTTAGCATATCCACTAATATAAAATTACATAGCAGCGCAATAAGCATACCACCACCTCTGCAGCCGTCTCCTCCTGGGTCAGTACATTCATCCATCCAGCAGTCAGAAGCAGCAGTAGAAGAATATCGCAGTCTAAACAACCACCATTGCGCAGCAGCAGCATGACAGCGGCAGCGACAATGGCAGATAGCAGCAGCAAAAAATCATTAAAAAAAAAATTAAAGAGGGACAATACCATCAACAATAATTAATTTGGCATCGACTAAATTGCCAATTTAAGTTCCAACACAACCATATTGGCAGCATAATCATCAGAAAGCAGCAAGGAGCACACAAAAAAAATAAAAATAACACCAAACTAACATACATCACAATGTTGATTACAATGATTATGATGTCCAAGTCCACGCAAGTGATGTTGATCAGCATCAGCTTTTAACTCATAATGATGATGCTTAAATACCGATTGACAATCGACTGTCACCGCGATCGGACGTACTTTTTATTGCACTCCGCGAGTTCTTCGGTGTCAGCAATAAAACAACGTTAAAACAACAAAGTGACAGGGCTCTCAGACGTCACAGAGACGCCCAACCACAACTATATTGTTATTTGTATCTACAAATTGCAATACTTAGTAAATAACTAAATTTACTAGTAATGCCAACGAGTAAAGAGATTAACTCGGGCCCTTCTTCACTAGAATATTTCTCAGTAGTATCTCCAACTACCACAACAACAACGAGCGCTGAATCCAAAAGTGCAAGTACGAGCAAATTGCTTACACCAACCAGCAACAACAATTTGTCTTGGAGCGCCCAATGCGCTACACCCTCAAATTCGCTGACACCTGAAATGTTAATTGGGTCATTGGGTTCGCCGACCGCCGTCAGCGCGCTCACAATAGCAACAATTGCTTCTACTGATCCAAAATCAACTGTAACAGCCGCAACGTCTGCAAAAGCTTCGATCACTGCCCAGCAGACTACCTCAACAAAATCTGCTCAACCAGTAACTTTGAATCCAAACTCATCTGTTCAAACTGTAATGGACAGATATATTAACATAAATAAGCGAAAGCTTATTCTACAAACCAAAAAAGGCGGTAACATACTGAAAATGAAAAACTAATATTGTTCAACGAAAAACGTTGGAAGGCAATAGATTCCAAATACTGACAAATCAGCCAGAATCTCAAGAAGCAGTATCCCAAAAGAAACCCACTGAAGTCAAACCGCCACCATTCTACATCCGTAGTGCAAACTACACTTCACTAGTGCCAAAGTTGGTAGCTGTAGTTGGTCAGAATAACTTTTATGTGACTCCACTTAACAGGGGGAACATATGAGAGACCAAAGTACAAACTAAAAACGAACAGTTCTATCGTACTATCGAGAAGAAGAGCAGGAAATCGTTGAAGCATTAGAAGAGAAGGGCTTTGAGGTAAAGTCCGTCTCAAACATATTGAACAGAAGTAAAGTACCACAACCCCTGTTCAAAGTGGAGTTACAGCCCACGTGTGATAAAACATTAAAAACCAACGCAGTGCACCCGATATATAATCTACAACTTTTGCTACACCGCAGAATCACTGTCGAAGAGCCACATAAGAGGTATCACCCTCTACAATGCACCAATTGCCAGGAGTTTGGGCATACAAAATCATTCTGTAGCCTTCGCCCAGTTTGCGTTGGCTGCGGACAAATTCAACAACACTGTGTCTGCTCCGACAACAAATTAAACACCAATACTAGGAAGTGCAGCAACTGCGGCGGAAATCACACCGCAAATTACAGAGGATGTCCTGTCTATAAGGAACTGAAGGTCCGTCTTAACGCAATGAAATCTACGGCTCGTATCCAGGGCTCGACACTTATTATCTCGCAAACCACACCGGGAATATTCTTCTCACGAGCTGTAAGGTCATCAGCAGCTCCAACAACAACTACTCCTGGAGTAACATTTACAAGTGCGCTGCGCAACGGAAGTTCACAGCCCTCTACAACTGTAAATCCCGCTGCAATCTCAACCAATGCAGCCCCAAGTCTACCCGCACTCGGCCAGCAACCCAACGGGATCGAAACGTTGTTGATCTCGCTCAACGAAAACATGACGAATTTCATGACGTTCATGCAAAATTGCATGCAGGCACTTATGCGGAACCAAAAACTGCTCATTCAAAAGCTTTTGGGCAACAATAAATAATGTCAGCACTACATATAGGACTTTGGAATGCAAACGGCATTTCCAAGCACAAACAAGAATTGTCACTGTTTCTGGAATCAAATGATATTGATATCATGCTGTAATTGGAAACTCACCTTACCAACCAAAAACAATTTTCAAATACCTAAATATGCATTCTACGCAACAAATCACCCAAAGCAAAGCTCACGGAGGTACTGGTATCCTAATCAAAAACCGGATCAAACAATCTCTCCAAAATGGATTTGTCAAACAATACCTACAAGCAACCTCTTTAAGTGTCCAAACCACTTTTGGTAGTACAACCGTCGCTGCACTTTATTGTCCACCACGCTTCTCGATCTCTGAAAAAGAATTTACTGACTTCTTTAACACACTTGGAGTACTATTTATTGCTGCAGGAGACTACAACGCCAAGCACCCTCATTGGGGATCCCGCCTGGTAAATCCAAAAGGCAAACAGCTGTATAACGCAATCATCAACCCAACTACAATCAGAGATACAGAGACACCAGCAGAATTGTCATCGGACCACTCGCCAGTAATTTTCACAGTTTCAACACAACCACAAGTCATAGAGCACCCATCCGGCCTTACAAATTATAAAATAAACTGGCTCAGATTTAAGAAATATATAAGTACCCATGTTGAGTTGAATCCCAAACTAGACGACGATGCCTATCGAAGCAGCAGAAATTTCCACCCCTTGTATCGGATACACCCGGGAAAAACACAGGTCATACAACCGACTAATTGAACTACTTGTAACAAATAAAAGACGGCTCAGGCGAGATTGGCAAATGTCTAGATCCCCAGCAGCAAAAATTCGCCTAAGAACAGGTTCTCGAATTCTAGCAAAAGCGCTTAGGCAAGAAGAAGCAAGGGCACAGCGGCAATATATCGAGAAGTAAGCTTCTCTAGCCCTACCAGCACCAAATATCCGCTGTGGAAAGCTCACCCAACTATGACTGCTCCAACCGAGATTATTTCTCCTTTAAGATGTTCAACTCGTAAATGGGCCCGATCAGACGAAGAAAGAGCACTCACCTTTGCAGCTCACCTAAAAACGGTATTTCTGCCAAACCCGTCATTAAACTCATTTCAGCTTCCCCCCTGAGCACTCCAGAGGAAAGGGAGCCACCGAAATTCCAAGCGGAGGAAATTTCTGCAACCCGGTCATGACAAAATAACCCTGAAAATGATCCGAGAACTCCCGATCTGCGCCGTGCAACACATCTGCAAACTTTTCAATGCGATATTAAAAACTGGTCACTCTCCCATTAGTTGGAAAAAATCAATAATCATAATGATCCCAAAGCTCGGAAAAGACAAAACACAGCCTTCATCTTACAGACCCATCAGTTTATTGCCAAGTCTCTCAAAACTTTTTGAAAAGGTCCTACAGCTCCGTATAAACACAATCCTGGAAAACCAAAATATAATACCACATCATCAGTTTGGCTTCCGTGGAAGGCATGGCACAATTGAGCAAGTCAACCGTATCACCTCAGAGATCCGCACAAAAGACCGAGTCTGGATGGATGGCCTAATATATAAAATAAAAGCGACGCTCCCACAATACACACACGGCTAAATTCGCCGTACGATGTAATAGCTTCACCTCTGACGACATCGAATCAAAGGCAGGAGTACCCCAAGGCAGCGTGCTAGGTCCAACTCTGTATCTTCTGTATACAGCGGACATACCAACAAGCCTCACACTTACCACATCTACTTTCGCCGATGACACGGCCATCCTTAGCCGCTCCAAATATCCGATCAAAGCTGCTGAGCAACTGGCAACCCATTTAAAGGAGGTTGAAAAGTGGCTAGCAGATTGGCGCATCCGTGTAAATGATCAGAAATGAAAGCACGTTACGTTCACCCTTAACAGACGAACCTGCCCATCATTGACACTGAACAACGTGCCAGTGCCTCAATCCGACGATGTTGTGTATCTTGGAGTTCACCTGGACAGAAGATTAACTTGGCGTAGGCACATCGAAGCCAAGAAAAAGCAGCTAAAGCTTAAAGCAACCGCACTACATTGGCTTATCAATGCACGATCTCCCCTATGTTTAGAGTTCAAAGTTCTTCTCTACCACTCGGTGCCAAAACCCATCTGGATGTAAGGCTCTGTGGGGAAACGCAAGTAAGAGCAATATCGAAACCATACAAAGGGTGCAATCTAAGGTTCTCCGAAATGAAAACGTACAGAAAGATCTACATATTAACAGTGTAACAACCGAAATAAAGGCATAACAGCTAAAGTACACCGCTAAACTGCAGGCACATCCAAATACCTTCGCCCAATCATTAACCGGAGTATGTGATAGAACTCGTCTCCAAAGAAAAGACCTTCCAACCCTCTAACTAATAATTAGTTCCATAGATCAATGTAGCATTCTTCAAATGCTAGATTAAGTATTAGATTAAGATAAAACTAGAAAATTGTTGTTAGTCTTATAAAGTTAAATAAGAGATCCAACAAAATAAATAAAACGTATAAAAAAAAAAAAAAAAAAAAAATACTGAGCCAAATAAAATAAATTAACACTAGGCAACAAAAACTTCAATAACAACACCTATATAGCCATCAATCAGAAGAAATAATAAGAAAACTTGCAACCTAAAGCCTACAACCTACAACCAACAACTAGCACTCAACTACTTGCAACCAACAACCATGCAGAAGCAGTACGACAGCGGACGCAATCTATACAAAAGAGCAAGAGAAACTACTACCAACAGCAGCAAAAACCATCATCAACATTAATTAATTGGCACCAAGTAATGCCAATTAATCCACAACAGAACTATATTGGCAGCCAGCAGCATCAACAATGAAGCCGCCAAAAAAACAACAAAATCAATTCTATGCACAAAAAAAAATAATTAATTTGTTGATGACATAGAGTTTTCTTCCCAATAATAAAAGAGGGTTTCTCTATGACAATATATGTCGCAACGGTTGGACCGTATGCTACATATATGTACGAAGGCAATTCAAATTCACACCCAATATAGTTACGTAAGTGTATTCAAATCTTTATCTTTATTTCATTTTTGCTGTAGCTTAAGATTTTTTTGGTGTTCGATATTCAGTTTGTATTAGCTGTTAAACATAACATTTTAAATAAAATACCTTGCTCCGGCTTTGCCGTTAAATACAGAGTTTTATTGCTAAGCTAATTATATTTTTACCACATAAAAGTGAAGCACAAACATATATGTATGTATATATGAATAAATGGAATGGAAATAAGAATATTTCTACTTATCAGATTCTCCACCGATGCGAAGCTAGGGCGTGTGGAAGGATATCCGGCTCGAAGGACCAATGAAAGTAGGCGATGCTTCGGACAAGGCCATGTTTATTTATGTTAAGGAGCCGGTTCACAATTATATGAGTCGTTATAGAATATACAATGCTATGTAGGAAAGTGGCCAAGAAAATTCTCGGATGCGTAGGAAATACACCGGGGAGGAAAAAACCAACGTAGCAAGATGGAGTTTTCCTTAGAACTTGCTTATTAATTGTTCACGTGTGCCCGTTCGGGGATAGTGGCAACAAAACGATTGATCGAAAAAATTAGAATGTACTGCAACTGTTAAAAGCTAAGACTTTACGAACTATGTCAGGAAATGCGAAAATGCCATTTAAATAAATCAACCAACGCCACTAGACACAATAGTTCCTTTACCAAGAACATGCAATGTGTTCGAATATGTAGTAACTGCAGTATGCGATTTAACGAAATACGTGATAGTAGCACCGTTAGCTTTTTTTTAAAACATCATACTTATTTTGTTAAATTATATGAATGTTCCAGAACAATGCACGCATGTTACATAGTTTGTATCAACACATACATGTACATATATTATTTCTAAGTAATTTCTGTCACACATGTATATGCACACATACCACATTATTACTATGTATGTATTCTGCGCTTGCCTAACCGAATTATTGGCACGCGCTTAGTCTCTAATAAACCTCTCAGTTGAACGCACGTCTTCTCTGCCTATTATTTTCTGCCTGCGTTTAAGCGAAGTGTGCTTGTTCACTCCGATTTGTGGGATGTGACATGTAACCCAATGTCCACGGAGGCAGGGGATGTTGCAAATCTGACAGCAGCAGATCGCAAGGCATTAGCAACAATAACGCTAAGTGTAAAGCCATCGCAACTGGCATATATAAAGAACTGTGAAACAGCAAATGCGGCATGGACAAAACTACGAGATGTTCATCAGCCAAAGGGACCAGTGTGAAAAGTGTCGCTTTACAAGAAATTATTAAGTTTGCGCTTAATGGAAGGTCAAGGTATGCCAAGTTATTTAAATTCATTCTCTGAGATTTTGGATCAGCTTGCAGATGTTGGTATTGAGATGAATGATGAGTTACGAACCATCATTTTGTTATGTAGTTTGCCAGATAAATTTGAGAATTTCGTTGTCGCCATAGAGACGCGCGACAATTTGCCCAGTTTTGATATTCTTTGCATAAAATTGAAGGAAGAAGCAGAGAGAAAAAGTCTTACGGAGTCTAAAGAAAATAGACAAGAGGCATTCATCGTTTCACAGAACAGACACACATACCAACAACCACATTCAAACAAAAGTCGAACGCAAATTATTTGCTTCAAATGTGGCAAGCGAGGGCATGTAAAGGCACAATGCAAAACAGAGAGAGAGAGAGAGCAAAAGAGAGACCAAATATAAAGAGAGCAAGCAATGAAGCTTAATAAATGTCTTGGAGACGGAGAGCATTGCAAAGAGATGGTGCTTAGACTCTGGCGCAACCAGCCATATGTGTTGTGACAAAAATATGTTCTCAGAATTTTAGGCACATAAAGAGAAGATCAGTTTGGCAAATGCGGGTATTTTATATGCAGAAGGCAAAGGAAAAGTTAATTTGAAAAACTAACTTGTACAAATTAACATTAAATAATGTACTCTACGTTCCACAGCTGGCAGGTAATTTTTTGTCAGTGGCTCGTGTTATTGAGCATAACAGCGAGGTGTATTTTGGAAAATATGTAGCTAGAGTCATACAGCACGGCAAATGTATTCTAAATGCTACCAGGGTTGGAAGCTTATACGTTTTTGAAGCAAAAGTGGAAAATATCTTCGCAGCTATTGAAGATAATGAAGAGTTGTGGCACAGACGTCTTGGTCACCTCAATTATACAAGTCTGACGCAGATGAAGAATAAAAATTTAGTTCGTGGAATAACTGCAGAAAATATACATACAAACGCTCCTTGCAAAACTTGCATGTTAAGCAAAACACATTTGCAACCATTTCCAAAGGTAACAGATAATCGAGCCAGTGAGATTTTGGAATTGATTCATAGTGACGTTTGTGGACCGTTTGGAAATAAATCACTTGGTGGTTCAAGATATTTCCTCACATTTATTGATGACAAATCCAGAAGAGTGTTCGTATATAGCAAAGATGAAGTCTTCAGCAAGTTTGTGGATTTTAAAAACTTAGTGGAGCGGCAAACAGGAAAAAAGCTAAAATACATTCGCAGCGACAATGGTCGGGAATATGTGAATAAAGCGTTTGATGAGTTTTTGAAACTACATGGAATTTCTCGACAGTTAACCATAGCCTACACACCACAGCAAAGCGGCGTTGCAGAGAGAGCAAATCGTACTCTGGTTTAAATGGCCAGATGTTTGTTGGCGCGGTCAGGATTGTGTGAGGCGCTATGGGAAGAAGCTATATACACGGCTGTATATCTTCGTAATCGATCTCCTACGAGTGCACTGATCAACCAAACACCAATGGAAGTGTGGACCGGTAAGAAACCTTGTATAAGTCATCTTAAAGTTTTTGGTTCCGTTGTAGTGGCATTATCCAAGGGTAATCATGACAGCAAATTTCAACGAAAAGGAAAAGAGTATCGCATGGTGGGCTACTTAAGAGAAGCCAAGGGTTACAGACTCTATGATGTAGATACACGCAAAGTGGTTGAGAAGAGAGCTGTCAGCAGTTGGCGAAGAATCCAGTTCATCACTCGAGGACTAAACACATAGATATTAGATATTGTAACGATAGGCGTTTCAGGAGGATTTTAATCTGATTTGTTTGGTGCCATCCTTCAATAAAACATTGTTATTTGTGTTTTGCTGGCGCCCTCACAGCTAAAATCGCCTGTCCCGTATCCGCTTGGCCAAGACAGAGATGAATAAGTTAATAAAAGTAAATTTCATTACATTGGTGTCAGGTGTGGGGTGAGTTCGGTTTCTGGAAAGTGCCATACCACGGAAAAAAAAAAATAAATAAAAATAAAATAAGGAACATGGACGACTCCGTCCTTGTCACAGTCTGTAGTCGCTGTCAACCACAAACTCGATGCGCTGCAACGTTCGCTGGACAGGGCGCTGCCCAACCAAGAGCCGTCATCAGAAGCCACATGTCCGGAATGGAATGGATCGCCCCCTGCGGAGCCCCCGTCACAAGCCGCATCCACCACCTACGGTATACCGTGGAATCGTCCATCTAACAGCCAGTTCAACCCAAGTGTGCTGCCACTGTTCGACGGAACCGGCTCGTGGAGTGAATTTGAGCGACTTTTGGACACTGTGGCGGCATATTGCGACTGGTCTGATCAAGAAAAATGCTTGGGCATAGCGCTCAATCTGCGCGGTCGCGCCTCCATGTATTATGGCACATTGCCCTCGCGGCCTTCGCTGCACTACGCGGAGTTGCGCGATGCCATGCGTCAACGATTTACACTGGACTGTCGGGCCAGCTATGAACGGCTCCGCCATCGGGTACAAGGAAAAGGGAATCCCTGCCCGATTTTGTCTTGGAGTTGGAGCGTTTAGCCCAGGGAGCATTCAGCGGCACGCCCGGTCATTTGTATGACCAAATACTGGTGCAGCAGTTTTTCGATGGAATCCGCGACACCCCCTTGCAGGGATTGGTGCTCTCAAGCAAACCGAGACAGTTGCAGGAGGCGCTCGATATGGCGATGCGGGTGCAAGCCCAAGTGGGACCTCAGGCCGGCCCATCCTGCACACCCAGATCGGAGAGGAGCACCGTGAGCCGCCAACACGTCGTAGACGACGACGCGGTCGGAAACCGGAACTGGGTCAGCAACAGGCCGCCGCGGGCCAGCCGGCGGAAAACACCAGCATGCCAATGTCGCGGGGCCGGATGCTTCTAACTTTGGGGCCGGCGCAGTCCTTAGTCAGATTCAGGAAAGCGAAGAACGAGTGATCGAGTACTACAGCAAAAGTTTCCAAGCAGCGGAACGCAATTATTGCGTCACTCGGCGAGAACTTTTGGCTGTAGTCCGAGGTACCAAGCATTTCCACCATTACCTGTTTGGTCGTCGTTTCCTGCTAAGGACCGACCACGCCTCCTTGCGGTGGCTCTCCAACTTTCGAGAACCAGACGGACAGGTTGCCCGTTGGATTGAACGACTGCAACAGTATGACATGCAGATACAACATCGCAGTGGGCCACAACATGCTGATAGCCTTTCAAGACGACCCTGTAATGATTGCAGCGTTTGCCAACGAGCGGAACAAAAGGCAATAATGTGCTGTTCACCCAAGTCCTTCTACCGGAGCATCGCAAAGCCCAGGAGTCAGACGAGGCCCTAGCGAAGGTGCGAGAATTGCTGCTTAATGCTCAACGACCACCCAAGGCAAGTCTTTGGGGTGAAAGTCCTGAAATCCAAGCATTGTGGCACCTCTTTGATAGCAATAGATGATCTGGGAATTATAACCTTCAAAAACGCTGAGAACACCTCCGTGGGGTGTTTCGAGGCGTTCATGACGCGTCGACTGGTGGCCATTTTGGGCTGAAGAAAACATTAGCTAAGGAAAAGGAGCGATATTACTGGATCGGTTAAAGTGCCGATATAGCTATTTGGTGTGCCCGCTGTACCATTTGTAATGCTCGAAAAGGCCCACACCGGAGGATTGTAGGACGTCTACAGACGAGCAGCATCGTCGAACGCCTCGCCACCGACATACTAGGCCCTTTGCCCACCACGCCTCGTGGTAATCGACACGTCGCCATTGTCATGGATTACTTTACCAAATGGCCCGAATGTGCAGCCACTGCATCCCCAGTCTGATGGACTGGTCGAGCGATTCAACCGGACCCTCCTGGATTATCTGGCCAAATTTGTGTTCACCAACCAGCAAGATTGGGATGAGCTGCTTCCCCTGACGTTATGGGCCTACCGCTCAGCACCGCACGCCAGTTCTGGATATTCTCCTGCCACGCTCACCTTTGGACGCGATTTGCGATTGCCCTGCGAGTTGCTTTTCGGCAACCCCACATTAAGCAGTCAGGACTATCCTGAATTCGTGGAGCGCCTGCAGTATCAACTGCGAACCGTCAAAGGAATGCTCGCCTTCAGTTAACAGCCGCGGCCCAGGCCAACAAAGACCGCTATGATCTGCGATCGAACCCAAAAGAATTCGACCCGGGCGACAACGTATGGCTGTACGCACCTAGCCGCCGCATTGGACGTTGCCCCAAGTTGCAATCGAACTGGATCGGACCCACCACAGTAGTCCGCCGAATATCTGACCTGGTCTACGAAGTTTTCCACCCGGAAAACGAACTACGAAAACAGTTCACGTCAACCGCCTTGCCACCTATCTTTCTGATCCTCGTCAGGACCTAGTACTCGGTCAGGAGCCTCGAGTCTAAGGAGGGGGTAGTGTAACGCCGATTGAATTTGAATCCGCCGCTTCGGACGTAAGCCGATAACAAATCGGCCACCACAGGATTGGCAACTCCACACAAACTACTGATGTAAGGCAACATTTTAGAAGTTGGATGCGGCCAACTTCACTTTCTCTTCCGGTTCCGGTGCGACGACAACTACAAGCTCTGGGTAAAGAAAATTCAGGAGGATTTTAATCTGATTTGTTTGGTGCCATCCTTCAATAAAACATTGTTATTTGTGTTTTGCTGGCGCTATCACACCTAAATTCGCCTGACGAATAAGTTAATAAAAAATAAAAATTTCATTACAATATCATTTTGTACGACAAAGTGTATCAGATAAACATGTTGAGTTAAAATATGTATCGACAGAATTAATGATTGCTGATGTATTAACTAAGAATTTGCAAGAGAAGAAGTATAATGAATTTATAAATATGTTAAACTTAAAATGACATTGTAACTAATGCTTGCATTGAGTAAGGGTGTTAAATTATATGAATGTTCCAGAACAATGCACGCATGTTACATAGTTTGTATCAACACATACATGTATATTATTTCTAAGTAATTTCTGTCATACATGTATATGCACACATACCACATTATTACTATGTATGCATTCTGCGCTTGCCTAACCGAATTATTGGCACGCGCTTAGTCTCTAATAAACTTCTCAGTTGAACGCACGTTTTCTCTGCCTTATTATTTCTGCTTTCTATTTTACGGGTAGCATCTTCAACCCTCCCAACATATTTATTGCCCTATGAAGAAAATCATTACCGTGATGGGAACAGAATATAAGAATCAGGTATCTGACGAACTTTACAAACTATTACAGATCGACCATATAACATCGACTTCATACCACCATCAGATCAATAGGGAGGAACCACAGAATACCACCCCATCCACAGTTCATAACTACTACTTTTAAAACAGTAAATAAAATTAAAATGAAGCAAGCAAGTCGTCCCTGCCGACGTTGAGTATACCCTGTACCAACTAGATACATTAAAAAAAACCTTCGAAATAGCCATAAATTTCATACAAAATTTTCTTTACATGCAGCAGCAGCGAACGCATGCTATCTCGCTCACTCCTGTCAGCCAATCACGCCCTAAGCGTTTCAGTACAAAAAGAATATGGGCATATTTCCGATGTTTATTGTCCGATTTGGACAAATTTTGGTCAGCTGGTGCAGATCGGCTATATAGTTAGGTGAGCCAAATAAGAATATGATATCTTTCATACAGCTCTAGTATTCGTTTTTTCCAAATTGCGGGGGCGGAAGTGGGCGTGGCTAAAATTTGAAACAAACTTGATCTGTCTATGCAATAGACGGATGTTCACACCAAATTTGGTAGCTCTAGCTCATATAGTCTTCGAGATCTAGGTGTTCATACGGACGGACGGACAGACGGACAGACGGACGGACAGACGGACGGACAGACGGACGGACAGACGGACGGACAGACGGACGGACAGACGGACATGGCTCAATCGACTCGGCTAGTGATGCTGATCAAGAATATATATACTGTATGGGGTCAGAAATGTATATTTCTGCCTGTTACATACATTTTAGCGACTTTAATATACCCTTTTACCCTATGGGTACAGGGTATAAAAAGCAACAGGAGATTTAGTATTGTTAGCTAATAGTGCCGGCCATAAGTTAGAAAAATACTCAGATACATACGTTACGTAAAAATTAAAAAGAAAAACTTTTTACTTAAATACAACTTAAAATAAAATACACTTACTACACGTAAATTCATTCTAATAAAGAGGGAGGTGTAGTGATCATATAGTGTATACAAAGGTCGCTACATCTCCATACCACTTAAGAAGACTCGCAATGCATGTGAATATTTTCATATTTCAATATGGAACACACTGCATGGCAAGACAAGCATTCTTGTCTTAGTAAACTGTTTCGTAGCATATGCACTCGATGTAACTAGACCGTAAGAAATGGAATAAATAAAGCAGCTTTGATCCTAAGGGCATACCAATGATGACTTTATAAAAATAAAACTTATACAATTCAATAACAATAAATGAATACGTTAGTATTAGAAATACTATCTCTTAGTATCAACTTCACTTGTCTTTGATATTTTTGAATCCCGTGGCATCCAGATTTTACCAACTTTTCTCCCTTTGGTTTTAGCACAGATCCTAATCAATTTCAGAGAATGGTAACGGCATTCTCCGGAGTTATGGCTTCGCAATCACTTCTTTATATTGGGTGATCCGAAGAACAAGGCGTATGCATTGCGTTCATTCATTAAAGATAAAAGCAGTAAAAGCACGATCGAAAAAGAAAAATCAACTTTTTATTAGGATATAAATGTGCTTATATTGTGACGAAGCCCATTTTTGGATCTCCGCCACAATGCTGTGGCACTGCTTTAAGTTCCATATGTTTTTATATTTTTCTACATTCCAAGTTTAACATTGATAAAACAGCCATACACTGATTTTTGTTAATGTAGCAATTAGACTTCCCATTTCATAGGTACATACTTAGACATACCGACGTACATATATTTTAGTTTAGTTGTTCGTTTCTTTTGTGAATATCAAGTTCCGGGTAATACCCTTCTTGATTATAATACCTACTCGTGTGTATAATACCTTCCTTTTCCCCTCTAGTCGAGATCCAGGTAACACCCTACTTGAGATTGAGAAAATAATATGTACATACATATAAAGTTTCATCCATTTTTTTGTCATTGTTAAAACAAAAATTCAAAATATCTTTTCCATATAAATTTATATAAGTTAACTAGAATATTTCAACATATTTCCGCCACGAGCAGACCCATCTTTTGCTGACACCTCAAGTCCGCCACGAGCAGACCTCTTTTTGCTTACACCTCAAATCTGCATCCGCCACGAGCGGACCACCTTTTCGCTACATTGCAATATGCCGAAGCCTCTGCTTCTGCTCTCTTGCAAACCCATAGTTAGCTAGGGATAAATTTAAGTTTGTAAAATAAGTCTTAAATGAAGCAAGCAAGTCGTACCAACTAGTTATTGTACCTGTACCAACTAGTTATTATATTAAATGAAGTCAAACACCCTCGAAATAGCGATTAATTTCATAAATTATTTTTTTATTTCGACTAAATTTAGTCAGATGATGCACTTTGGCCATAATATTAGGTGTGCCAAATAAGAATGTGATTCCTTAAAACTGCTCTTATAAATATTTTTTTCTGGATTGCGGGGGCGGAAGTGGGCGTGGCAAAAATTTTAAACTTTCTTGATCTGCGTAGTCACTAGACAAATGATCGAACAACCTCAAAATCGCAATCAATTCAAAACAAAATTCCCTTTTACATGCAGCAGCAGCGAGCGCATGCTATCTCGCTCTTTCTTATCTGCCAATGCCGCCTTGGCATTTCAGTACAAAACGGATATAGGCATATCTTCGATGTTTATTGTCCGATTTCGACAAAATTTGGTCAGTTGGTCCAGTTTGGGTATATAATTAGGTTTACCAAGTAAGAATACGATATATTGAAAGCAGCCCTAGCTATCGTTTTTTTTAAATTGCGGGGGCGGAAGTGGGCGTGGCTAAAATTTGAAGCAAACTTAATCAGCTATGACATTAGACGGATGCTCACACCAAATTTGGTAGCTCTAGCTCTTATAGTCTCTGAGATCGAGTGGCTCATACGGACAGACGGACGGACGGTCTCATCGACTCGGCTGTTGATGCTGATCAAGAATATATATACTTTATGGGGTCGGAAACGCTTCCTTCTGCCTATTACATACATTTAAGCGACTTTAATATAAGCTTTTAGCCTTTGGGTACAGGGTATAAAAACACCTAAATTAATAACTTTAAAATTTGGCTAACCTTTGGCTAACTTAAAAATTTATTTAAATAAATAACATAGTATTTTAATTAGCGTCCGAGCAGGGACCAACGGCTACGAAAGAACAAAACGAATTCTAATATACGATTTGATTTCAAATAAACCGTTTTCGTCGAGTAAGCAAGTTAAATAATCAATCGAAATAGCAAAACGACTATAAGATTAGATTTTCCGACGGGTTTAGATAACAAGTTTTGAGTGCAAAGGGCGAACAAAGGTGTCATAAAAACCGAAAAGACTCCCATAAAATTTTGTTTTGTTTCGGTTTTGATAAAAAATATCAAAGAAGCTAACTTCGGCTTTGCAGAAGTTTGTATACCCTTGCAGCTTCATTGAATTTAAATTTAATTTAAAAACAAAAATTTTAAAGTAATTGGTATTAATGTTTAATGAAATCAAAAAACATAATAGAAGAAAAAACTCAACTAAATATTTCCCGTCTTCACCGAGAATCAACTCGGCTGTTGATGCTGATCAAGAATATATATACTTTATGGGGTCGGAAACGTATATTTCTATGCGTTACAAACATCTGACCAATTTTATAATACCCTCAGCAAGGGTATAAAAATTAAAAGAAAAAACAACCAAAATCAAAAGAGAAAAAAAACAAGGGGACAAAAAAGGGAGTAGAAAGGATTTTAGAAAATTATTCACCTTTGAAAGGTACCCCGAAGTACTTTGGTAAACTTCATACAATACGCAATAAAATAACTGGAAACGCGGATACCGCCTTAGAATCTTATAATGTTCCACTAGATTGGAAAGCGGTTTCAAGGTGTCTTACTCTCCACTATGCCGACAAACGCGATTTAACTACTTTGGAATATCAAATGACAGCCATTGTCCAAGGTAGCAATCAATCTGTTGAAGAATTCCACGGAATGGTCTACAAACATTTTTCATTAATTCTAAAAAAGTAGGGTGCATAGAATTACCACGCGATTCAGAACAACTTTTAACTACCCTTTACCGAGACAAAGCCTTAGACACATTCATTCGGGGGCTTAGAGGAGACCTCCCACGGCTTCATACCCATGTAGGAACCAACCTTAAGATAGAAAACCAGACTTACATGTCCATTCATGCAATTAATAAGTCCCAATCAAATAATTTCCGACCAGGGCAAAAACCAATTCCAATGCCAAGTACCATTACAGGACAAGTGAATTACATAAAGCGACCAAACTTCGAAATAGGTAAACGCCCTCTAGGCGATGCAACACCACCAGACAAAAGACAACGAAATTTTAATATCGAAAGATACGAAAAAGATATCGAACAGCCTGACGACGATACAATAGCATACCAACAGGTGATACAAGACTATAAAAAAAGGAAAACGAATTTGAACAAACACTTGAGGAATACCAAGAAACTTTTAATCCCAATGATATTTCAGACGCTCCACAAGTAAAATACTCTGATCTTAATTTTTTAGGGAAGAAGCTTCTCCCTACCATATATCGAAACAAAAGTGAGGAGCGGTGAAATTTTAAAAATTCTTATCGATACTAGATCTAATCTTAATTACATAAAACCAAACTTAGTTTCAAACCCTATACGCAACGATCAATCTTTTGTCGCAGAATCAGACGGTGGCAACATCGAAATTCCGCACCATAAAATGGCCAACCTTTTTTCCATATCCGAAGTACCCATTAAATTCTTCCTTCTCCCCACATTAAAATCATTCGATGCGATTTTAGGCAACGATAGTCTCAATCAACTTAAAGCAGTTATTTATACAGATAAAAACTCTATGAGAATCAGCGATCAAATCACCATCCCTATAAACGAGAAACCTATAGAAGCAGTAAATAACATAGGCCCACGTGTAGAACACTTAACGGAAAACCTTCAGCAAAAGCTTCAAAATCTACAAAATCCACAAAATCTACATTCTCAATTATTTGCCAAGCCACATGAAAAACTCACATACTACCAATGTATCTGCTGAAATCCGAACAAATTCAGACTGTCCAGTCTACTCTAGATTTTAACAATATCCTATGTCACTCAAGGACGAAGTCAATTAGCAGATTTCCCAACTGCTCGAAGATGGCATCATTCGACCATCTAAATCCCCCTACAATTCACCAGTATGGGTAGTTCCCAAGAAACTGGATGCGTCAAAAGTAAAAAAGTATAGAATAGTAATCGATTTCAGAAAATTAAATAATATTACAGTTGCCGATAAATACCCCATTCCAGAAATAAACGAAGTATTTGGCCAATTAGGTAGCAATAAGTATTTCTCAGTCCTAGCCCTCAAAAGTGGGTTTCACCAAATAAAACTGAAGCAATCCGACATTGAAAAGACGGCATTTTCCATTAATAATACCAAATTCGAGTTTACTAGACTTCCGACATACTAAGAGAACACATAGGGAAAATTTGTTTCATCTATATCGATGGCATTATCATCTTTAGTAATAACGAAGAATCTTATTTGGCAAATTTAAACGTAATATTCGAAGCTCTGCAAAAAGCCAATATTAAATGTCATATGGACAAATGCGAGTTTTTTAAGAAGAAAGTAGAATTTTTAGGTTTTGTAATTTCTGATAAAAGAGTGGAAACCAATCCACAAAAAGTTGATACTATTGCCAAAGTTTCACCTCCTAAAACAAAGTAGTCCTTCGTTACCCAGACTTTAATAAAGAATTTAATCTTACAACAGATGCTTCGAATTTCGCAATAGGAGCTGTATTATCACAGAACAATCAACCGATTTCGTTTATATCTCGAACGCTTTCCAAAACAGAAGAGAATTATGCAACAAATGACAAAGAGAACAAAACGATGGCAAACCGTTTGGGCAACTAAAAGCTTCAGAAATTACATTTACGGTAAAGCCAAAGTAAAAATATTCACTGACCATCAACCTCTTACTCATTCTCTTAGTAGTTGGAATGGAAATCCAAGAATTAAGAGATGGAAGGCACATCTAGAAGAACAAGATTATGAGTTAATTTACAAGCCTGGAAAAGATAACATCGTAGCAGATGCATTATCTCGATTAAAAACTTCAAATGAATTAAATTCAGTTACCACCCAACATAGTGATGAAAGTTCTAGCCATCATTTAATCCCGAGTATTGAAGTTCGCCTTCAACGTCTTTAAGAACCAAATTTTCATTCACAAGTCAAACCAATCCGATTATAAATTCAGTCTACCTTTCCCAACGTATCACGGACACGAAATATACAGAGACGACTACGACACTGACTCACACAAATTTTGAAAAAATATCATGACCCTATGGTTATAAATGGAATAATTACAACAGAAGACATTATTTGAAAAATTCAAAGAATCTATCCAAAGAACTTTAGTAGCTACAACATTCGATTTTCCCAAGGACAAATACAGGACTTGACGGACGAAACACATCAAGAAGAAGAAATAAACATATTCTTCATATAGTTATTTACTCAACAGAAGGCAAACTCCTTCTAACAACTATAGACAAATTTTCAAAACTGGCCCAAGCTAGAGTAATAAAATCAAAACCAATAGAAGACATCAGATCCCCATTAAGAGAACTTGTTTTTTACTTTGGTGTCCCTAAATACCTTGTCATGGACAAAGAAAAAACTCTTCATTCCGCTTCAATTAAATTCATGCTTCAAGATCAACTCAAAATAAAAATTTTCACGGCGCCATCCTATAAAAGTACAGTTGATGGCCAAATCGAAAGATTTAATTCTACCTTTTCCGAAATAATTCGAGTTATGAAAAGGGACAAAATTCACAGACCTTTTGAAGAATTAGTCGACAGAGCCATCTATGAGTATAATTATACTTTCCATTCTGTGACCAATAAGCGACCATTAGAAATATTCTTCGGGGCAACAACGAACACCACTCCAGAAGAATATGAGAAAATTAGACAAGACAACGTTGACCGACTTAAAGAAAAATATCAAAGAAGCTAACTTCGGCTTTGCCGAAGTTTGTATACCCTTGCAGCTTCATTGTTTTATTATTTAATTTAAAACAAAAATTTTAAAGTAATTGGTATTAATGTTTAATAAAATCGAAAAACAAAAAAGAAGAAAAAACTCAACTAAATATTTTCCGTTCACCGAGAACCGAACCCACCAAACACCGAACCGTCGCGAGACCGATCTTTACGTACTACGCCACCATCTTAACTCACTTAAGCTAGTTCGACATATATAGCACACGCATGGCATCTCGCTCTTTCATTTTCGTTCTGTGCAACAACACAACGCAAATGTTTCTGTCTCTCTCACACACCGCGTGGTGACGAATTTGTGTGTGCGTGATTGCTTAGAATTTGTTTTTGTTTCTTTGCTGCCAAAGAAAATTGCTTATTTTACTCGAGGTACCTCCACGTTTTAGTTAATAACTCCGGTGATAATTATCCGATCCGACTAATTTTTAAACTTTACCTGCTCAATCGATTGAGGAACTTAACTTTTCATGTTTCAACCATGTAGCATAAAAATTTAAGCTCGAAAACGTCTAGCTAAACAGACAGACAGACAGACAGACGGACGGACGGATGGACGGACAGACGGACAGACGGACATGTCTCAATCGACTCAGCTGATCAAGAATATATATACTTTATGGGGTCGGAAACGTATATTTCTATGCGTTACAAACATCTGACCAATTTTATAATACCCTCTGCAAGGGTATAAAAATTAAAAGAAAAAACAACCAAAATCAAAAGAGAAAAAAACACAAGGGGACAAAAAAAGGGAGTAGAAAGGGTATTAGAAAATTATTCACCTTTGAAAGGTACCCCGAAGTACTTTGGTAAACTTCATACAATACGCAATAAAATAACTGGAAACGCGGATACCGCCTTAGAATCTTATAATGTTCCACCAGATTGGAAAGCGGTTTCAAGGTGTCTTACTCTCCACTATGCCGACAAACGCGATTTAACTACTTTGGAATATCAAATGACAGCCATTGTCCAAGGTAGCAATCAATCTGTTGAAGAATTCCACGGAATGGTCTACAAACATTTTTCATTAATTCTAAAAAAGTAGGGTGCATAGAATTACCACGCGATTCAGAACAACTTTTAACTACCCTTTACCGAGACAAAGCCTTAGACACATTCATTCGGGGGCTTAGAGGAGACCTCCCACGGCTTCATACCCATGTAGGAACCAACCTTAAGATAGAAAACCAGACTTACATGTCCATTCATGCAATTAATAAGTCCCAATCAAATAATTTCCGACCAGGGCAAAAACCAATTCCAATGCCAAGGACACACACATGACTTCTACTAGTTCAGGTTACAGTCAATCACCCCCATTGTTGACAAGGTCACACCATTATAATTTCAACCCACAGGTTAACCCAAATAAACAATCAACAAAGAAATTTTCAAAATCATTTTTATCAAAGACCCAATTACCAATACCAACCGGCAGCACCACCTCGCCCTATGGCACCAAAACCACAACCACGACCAGTACAGGACAAGTCAATTACATGAACAGACCAAACTTCGAAATAGGTAAACGCCCTCTAGGCGATGCAACACCACCAGACAAAAGACAACGAAATTTTAATATCGAAAGATACGAAAAAGACATCAAACAGCCTGACGACGATAGCATACCAACAGGTGATGCAAGACTATAAAAAGAGGAAAACGAATTTGAACAAACACTTGAGGAATACCAAGAAACTTTTAATCCCAATGATATTTCAGACGCTCCACAAGTAGAATACTCTGATCTTCATTTTTTAGGGAAGAATCTTCTCCCTACCATATATCGAAACAAAAGTGAGGAGCGGTGAAATTTTAAAAATTCTTATCGATACTGGATCTAATCGTAATTACATAAAACCAAACTTAGTTTCAAACCCTATACGCAACGATCAATCTTTTGTCGCAGTAACAGACGGTGGCAACATCGAAATTCCGTACCATAAAATGGCCAACCTTTTTAACATATCCGAAGTACCCATTAAATTCTTCCTTCTCCCCACATTAAAATCATTCGATGCCATTTTAGGTAACGATAGTCTCAAACAACTTAAAGCAGTTATTTATACAGATAAAAACTCTATGAGAATCAGCGATCAAATCACCATCCCTATAAACGAGAAACCTATAGAAGCAGTAAATAACATAGGCCCACGTGTAGAACACTTAACGGAAAACCTTCAGCAAAAGCTTCAAAATCTACAAAATCCACAAAATCTACATTCTCAATTATTTGCCAAGTAACTGCTGAAATCCGAACAAATTCAGACTGTCCAGTCTACTCTAGATTTTAACAATATCCTATGTCACTCAAGGACGAAGTCAATTAGCAGATTTCCCAACTGCTCGAAGATGGCATCATTCGACCATCTAAATCCCCCTACAATTCACCAGTATAGGTAGTTCCCAAGAAACTGGATGCGTCAAAAGTAAAAAAGTATAGAATAGTAATCGATTTCAGAAAATTAAATAAAATTACAGTTGCCGATAAATACCCCATTCCAGAAATAAACGAAGTATTTGCCCAATTAGGTAGCAATAAGTATTTCTCAGTCCTAGACCTCAAAAGTGGGTTTCACCAAATAAAACTGAAGCAATCCGACATTGAAAAGACGGCATTTTCCATTAATAATGCCAAATTCGAGTTTACTAGACTTCCGACATACTAAGAGAACACATAGGGAAAATTTGTTTCATCTATATTGATGGCATTATCATCTTTAGTAATAACGAAGAATCTTATTTGGCAAATTTAAACGTAATATTCGAAGCTCTGCAAAAAGCCAATATAAAATGTCATATGGACAAATGCGAGTTTTTTAAGAAGAAAGTAGAATTTTTAGGTTTTGTAATTTCTGATAAAGGAGTGGAAACCAAAGTTGATACTATTGCCGAAGTTTCACCTCCTAAAACAAAGTAGTCCTTCGTTACCCAGACTTTAATAAAGAATTTAATCTTACAACAGATGCTTCGAATTTCGCAATAGGAGCTGTATTATCAGAGAACAATCAACCGATTTCGTTTATATCTCGAACGCTTTCCAAAACAGAAGATAATTATGCAACAAATGACAAAGTGAACAAAACGATGGCAAACCGTTTGGGCAACTAAAAGCCTCAGAAATTACCTTTACGGTAAAGCCAAAGTAAAAATATTCACTGACCATCAACCTCTTACTCATTCTCTTAGTACTTGGAATGGAAATCCAAGAATTAAGAGATGGAAGGCACATCTAGAAGAATAAGATTATGAGTTAATTTACAAGCCTGGAAAAGATAACATCGTAGCAGATGCATTATCTCGATTAAAAACTTCAAATGAATTAAATTCAGTTACCACCCAACATAGTGATGAAAGTTCTAGCCATCATTTAATCCCGAGTATTGAAGTTCGCCTTCAACGTCTTTAAGAACCAAATATTCATTCACAAGTCAAACCAATCCGATTATAAATTCAGTCTACCTTTCCCAACTTATCACGGACACGAAATATACAGAGACGACTACGACACTGACTCACTTACACAAATTTTGAAAAAATATCTTGACCCTATGGTTATAAATGGAATAATTACAACAGAAGACATTATTAGAAAAATTCAAAGAATCTATCCAAACAACTTTAGTAGCTACAACATTCGATTTTCCCAAGGACAAATACAGGACTTGACGGACGAAACACATCAAGAAGAAGAAATAAACATATTCTTCATATAGTTATTTACTCAACAGAAGGCAAACTCCTTCTAACAACTATAGACAAATTTTCAAAACTGGCCCAAGCTAGAGTAATAAAATCAAAACCAATAGAAGACATCAGATCCCCATTAAGAGAACTTGTTTTTTACTTTGGTGTCCCTAAATACCTTGTCATGGACAAAGAAAAAACTCTTCATTCCGCTTCAATTAAATTCATGCTTCAAGATCAACTCAAAATAAAAATTTTCACGGCGCCATCCTATAAAAGTACAGTTGATGGCCAAATCGAAAGATTTCATTCTACCTTTTCCGAAATAATTCGAGTTATGAAAAGGGACAAAATTCACAGACCTTTTGAAGAATTAGTCGACAGAGCCATCTATGAGTATAATTATACTTTCCATTCTGTGACCAATAAGCGACCATTAGAAATATTCTTCGGGGCAACAACGAACACCACTCCAGAAGAATATGAGAAAATTAGACAAGACAACGTTGACCGACTTAAAGAAAAATATCAAAGAAGCTAACTTCGGCTTTGCCGAAGTTTGTATACCCTTGCAGCTTCATTGTTTTATTATTTAATTTAAAACAAAAATTTTAAAGTAATTGGTATTAATGTTTAATAAAATCGAAAAACAAAAAAGAAGAAAAAACTCAACTAAATATTTTCCGTTCACCGAGAACCGAACCCAAATACCGAACCGTCGCGAGACCGATCTTTACGTACTACGCCACCATCTTAACTCACTTAAGCTAGTTCGACATATATAGCACACGCATGGCATCTCGCTCTTTCATTTTCGTTCTGTGCAACAACACAACGCAAATGTTTCTGTCTCGCTCACACACCGCGTGAATTTGTTTTTGTTTCTTTGCTGCCAAAGAAAATTGCTTATTTTACTCGAGGTACCTCCACGTTTTAGTTAATAACTCCGGTGATAATTATCCGATCCGACTAATTTTTAAACTTTACCTGCTCAATCGATTGAGGAACTTAACTTTTCATGTTTCAACCATGTAGCTGAAAATCTAAGCTCGAAACGTCTAGCTAAACAGACAGACAGACGGACGGACAGACGGACATGTCTCAATCGACTCAGCTGTTAATGCTGATCAAGAATATATATACTTTATGGGGACAGTCACATTTGGGGGACTGTTTCTACTTTATACTTTATGTATACTTTATATACTTTCTATGCGTTACAAACATCTGACCAATTTTATAATACCCTCTGCAAGGGTATAAAAATTAAAAGAAAAACAACCAAAATCACAAGGGGACAAAAAAAGGGAGTAGAAAGGGTATTAGAAAATTATTCACCTTTGAAAGGTACCCCGAAGTACTTTGGTAAACTTCATACAATACGCAATAAAATAACTGGAAACGCGGATACCGCCTTAGAATCTTATAATGTTCCACCAGATTGGAAAGCGGTTTCAAGGTGTCTTACTCTCCACTATGCCGACAAACGCGATTTAACTACTTTGGAATATCAAATGACAGCCATTGTCCAAGGTAGCAATCAATCTGTTGAAGAATTCCACGGAAAGGTCTACAAACATTTTTCATTAATTCTAAAAAAGTAGGGTGCATGGAATTACCACGCGATTCAGAACAACTTTTAACTACCCTTTACCGAGACAAAGCCTTAGACACATTCATTCGGGGGCTTAGAGGAGACCTCCCACGGCTTCATACCCATGTAGGAACCAACCTTAAGATAGAAAACCAGACTTACATGTCCATTCATGCAATTAATAAGTCCCAATCAAATAATTTCCGACCAGGGCAAAAACCAATTCCAATGCCAAGGACACACACATGACTTCTACTAGTTCAGGTTACAGTCAATCACCCCCATTGTTGACAAGGTCACACCATTATAATTTCAACCCACAGGTTAACCAAAATAATCAACAACAAAGAAATTTTCAAAATCATTTTTATCAAAGACCCAATTACCAATACCAACCGGCAGCACCACCTCGCCCTATGGAACCAAAACCACAACCACGACCAGTACAGGACAAGTGAATTACATGAACCGACCAAACTTCGAAATAGGTAAACGCCCTCTGTTATTGAATTTTATAATTTTATTATTTATAAAAATGTTTGCCTCTAGAACATAAACTAGTGACATAGGGCTGTCGCAACCAACACTTGAAATTGGGTGGACTTCGGAGAGATCATGCAAATGGGGGCCAAAGACACAGCGATGCTCACCCGTTGATTGCAGAGTAGTGAATAGACAAGAGTTGCTTGAATACTGATTTTATTAAGAAAATGACAATGTATTGTGTTTTTTATCGCATTTCAAACATCCCTTCCAGGTACAAGCCTTTGACATGTGGTCGGTTTTAAAACAATTGACACACATTCTCTGTCTCTGTACCCAGTTTAACCGTTCTGCTGCAGATTTAGTTTTGAATTTATCACACTGAAACAGTTTGTGATTTAACTTACTGCAGAAAGGACATGAAGATGAGTTTGTGCCAGACGCTGATGCACATATTTTTTGCCTTTCCCTGGACTGCTTGGTACCAATCGCCTCGAGGGCAAGGAAACGTTGTTCCAAAAATGCAAGGAATTCTTTGGTATTCTGCAATTCCCTTGTATCTGAAAGGGATTGTTCATATAGAGTGTGGGTAAGTCTATCCAATTTTCTTGTCATATGGAAAATTATAATAGGATCCCAAGTTTCTGTGTCAATGCCTATATTCTTTAAGGCTTGTAACGATTCATGAATATTATCATGAAGATTCTTTATTGACAGGGCGTCGTTTCCAATGTTTGGATGATCAAATAATTTTTCGAACACTGCTGTAACCAAGACCCGTTTATTGTTAAATCGTTCTTGCAACATTTTCCATGCAGTGTCATAATTGATTCATGAACCATTTTCTTAAAAATGTCATGAAATTGTTGCCATTTCAAATAATTTCCATCAAATTTTGGAATTGAAATTTTTGGCAATTGTAGTGACGACGTTGTCACATCATGCGCAGGTGGGACACAAAATTTCAGTATCGCCTTTTCTGCCATTATGAATGTTTCCAAATTGTATCCAGCTTCGACTGGATCTACTGCAAGTTTATACATCTCATAGTGCAGTTGTTCTATCTGCTGCCATAAGTTTTCTACAACTGTTTTGTAGTTCATTTTTTCTTCAGGAATTATTTGCTTTAATGTCCTGGAAAGTGTTGCTAGCATAGCGCCTTGCTTTCTGATCAATGGTTGAATGTTAATACGATCTTCATCTTTTTGATGGGCCAATTTGCTTTCTTCAATTTTTGCCCTTTGTAGTTTCCAATCCTTTATTATTTCTTCTGTTAATTCTTTTAATTTTGAATAATATTCCTTTTTGAAGTAATCGTGACCGGATGGCTCGTATCCCAACGATTCCAATAAATCAGTGTGGGCTTTGTCAAATTCATCCCAAAGATCCTCAATCGTCTCAATTTTATTATCATAATAGAGAACTTTTGACTTTCTTGAGGCAGAGTCCTTTTTGACATTTCTGATGACATTTTGAATCTCTTCACCTCGCTCAAACTGTTGTTCGTATATTTTATCCATTTTACTTTATGTACTTTGATCCGTTGGAAGTATATTTTTTTAGTCAATTGACAAGGTACGCTCCGACTCGCACCGATTAGTGATCAAAGTACTAGTAAATAAAGTTAAATTGAACAACAAGTATAAAGTTAAAAAAAAATTTTTTTTTTATTTTATTTAATGTAAATGTATATATGTAAATATTGGATCCTAGAAATTCTTCGCCTGCTTGGTCGCCGTGTTGACCAGATGGTTCAATTGATTGGGTACGCCTTGTCCCACGTTGCAGAAATCCAAATTTATTTATATATATTACCAGATTATACTCTGCTGTCGTTCTAATCCACAAATTGACTAGTCGACAAAGTGCTGATAATTTCAGTTGTCCGACAAACAAAAGATTTTATGGTCGCCAAGTTGACCTGTTGTACACTAATAGTCGCCAAGTTGACTCAAATGTACTTTTTTCCGCTGTGATTCTAGTCGCCAAATTGACTAGGTGACAAAGTGCTGACACAGTCAGTTGTCTCACAAGCAGATGTAGTTTTTAGTTATGGTGTGCAATACTGTCGCCAAGTTGACATAAATGATATGCACAAATGCAATGATATCCAAGTTAATCAATTGCTTCGTAAATGTCGGGACCCCGGATTGTTGCTAGCCTGCAAAACCGTGCCCTCGCTAAGGAATATCAATATTTTCCAAAGCGTTGTATTAAAAAAGGAAGTGATCGACAAGTTGACCAAAATTCCTTATATGCGTGTTATTGAGAAAATTAGTCTGAGTTGACAAAAGTCTCACACTTTGACTATTACACCAAAATGTTTTATTTTTTTAAATTGGGAACGCCAAAGTCGGGGCTCACCAAAATGTTATTGAATTTTATAATTTTATTATTTATAAAAATGTTTGCCTCTAGAACATAAACTAGTGACATAGGGCTGTCGCAACCAACACTTGAAATTGGGTGGACTTCGGAGAGATCATGCAAATGGGGGCCAAAGACACAGCGATGCTCACCCGTTGATTGCAGAGTAGTGAATAGACAAGAGTTATAGTGTGAGTACAGTGTATATGAAAATATGTAGGGGTTAATTCTATTCTAAGCAAAGCCTGCATTGGTCTTTACTGTGAGAAATTCATAGTTTTTATTTTAAGCATGCATTTACACCAACACCCTCTAGGCGATGCAACACCACCAGACAAAAGACAACGAAATTTTAATATCGAAAGATACGAAAAAGACATCGAACAGCCTGACGACGATACAATAACATACCAACAGGTGATACAAGACTATAAAAAAAGGAAAACGAATTTGAACAAACACTTGAGGAATACCAAGAAACTTTTAATCCCAATGATATTTCAGACGCTCCACAAGTAAAATACTCTGATCTTAATTTTTTAGGGAAGAAGCTTCTCCCTACCATATATCGAAACAAAAGTGAGGAGCGGTGAAATTTTAAAAATTCTTATCGATACTAGATCTAATCTTAATTACATAAAACCAAACTTAGTTTCAAACCCTATACGCAACGATCAATCTTTTGTCGCAGTATCAGACGGTGGCAACATCGAAATTCCGCACCATAAAATGGCCAACCTTTTTACCATATCCGAAGTACCCATTAAATTCTTCCTTCTCCCCACATTAAAATCATTCGATGCGATTTTAGGCAACGATAGTCTCAATCAACTTAAAGCAGTTATTTATACAGATAAAAACTCTATGAGAATCAGCGATCAAATCACCATCCCTATAAACGAGAAACCTATAGAAGCAGTAAATAACATAGGCCCACGTGTAGAACACTTAACGGAAAACCTTCAGCAAAAGCTTCAAAATCTACAAAATCCACAAAATCTACATTCTCAATTATTTGCCAAAACTCACATACTACCAATGTAACTGCTGAAATCCGAACAAATTCAGACTGTCCAGTCTACTCTAGATTTTAACAATATCCTATGTCACTCAAGGACTAAGTCAATTAGCAGATTTCCCAACTGCTCGAAGATGGCATCATTCGACCATCTAAATCCCCCTACAACTCACCAGTATGGGTAGTTCCCAAGAAACTGGATGCGTCAAAAGTAAAAAAGGATAGAATAGTAATCGATTTCAGAAAATTAAATAAAATTACAGTTGCCGATAAATACCCCATTCCAGAAATAAACGAAGTATTTGCCCAATTAGGTAGCAATAAGTATTTCTCAGTCCAAGACCTCAAAAGTGGGTTTCACCAAATAAAACTGAAGCAATCCGACATTGAAAAGACGGCATTTTCCATTAATAATGCCAAATTCGAGTTTACTAGACTTCCGACATACTAAGAGAACACATAGGGAAAATTTGTTTCATCTATATTGATGGCATTATCATCTTTAGTAATAACGAAGAATCTTATTTGGCAAATTTAAACGTAATATTCGAAGCTCTGCAAAAAGCCAATATAAAATGTCATATGGACAAATGCGAGTTTTTTAAGAAGAAAGTAGAATTTTTAGGTTTTGTAATTTCTGATAAAGGAGTGGAAACCAAAGTTGATACTATTGCCGAAGTTTCACCTCCTAAAACAAAGTAGTCCTTCGTTACCCAGACTTTAATAAAGAATTTCATCTTACAACAGATGCTTCGAATTTCGCAATAGGAGCTGTATTATCACAGAACAATCAACCGATTTCGTTTATATCTCGAACGCTTTCCGAAACAGAAGAGAATTATGCAACAAATGACAAAGAGAACAAAACGATGGCAAACCGTTTGGGCAACTAAAAGCCTCAGAAATTACCTTTACGGTAAAGCCAAAGTAAAAATATTCACTGACCATCAACCTCTTACTCATTCTCTTAGTAGTTGGAATGGAAATCCAAGAATTAAGAGATGGAAGGCACATCTAGAAGAATAAGATTATGAGTTAATTTACAAGCCTGGAAAAGATAACATCGTAGCAGATGCATTATCTCGATTAAAAACTTCAAATGAATTAAATTCAGTTACCACCCAACATAGTGATGAAAGTTCTAGCCATCATTTAATCCCGAGTATTGAAGTTCGCCTTCAACGTCTTTAAGAACCAAATATTCATTCACAAGTCAAACCAATCCGATTATAAATTCAGTCTACCTTTCCCAACTTATCACGGACACGAAATGTACAGAGACGACTACGACACTGACTCACTTACACAAATTTTGAAAAAATATCTTGACCCTATGGTTATAAATGGAATAATTACAACAGAAGACATTATTTGAAAAATTCAAAGAATCTATCCAAAGAACTTTAGTAGCTACAACATTCGATTTTCCCAAGGACAAATACAGGACTTGACGGACGAAACATATCAAGAAGAAGAAATAAACATATTCTTCATATAGTTATTTATTCAACAGAAGGCAAACCCCTTCTAACAACTATAGACAAATTTTCAATACTGGCCCAAGCTAGAGTAATAAAATCAAAACCAATAGAAGACATCAGATCCCCATTAAGAGAACTTGTTTTTTACTTTGGTGTCCCTAAATACCTTGTCATGGACAAAGAAAAAACTCTTCATTCCGCTTCAATTAAATCTACATTTAATCTAGCTAAACAGACAGACAGACGGACAGACGGACAGACGGACGGACGGACGGACGGACGGACAAACGGACAGACGGACAGACGGACATGTCTCAATCGACTCAGCTGTTGATGCTGATCAAGAATATATATACTTTATGGGGTCGGAAATGTATATTTCTATGAGTTACAAACATCTGACCAATTTTATAATACCCTCTGCAAGGGTATAAAAAAAAACAAAAAAATCATTTACAGTATCACAATTAAAAAAAGAAACCTGTCCGAACTTACCTACCAGGTGATAAAATATTTGTAAAAGTAAACACTAGGCTAGGATCTAGACTTTCACCGAGATTCAAAAAAGAAATCGTCAAAGAAAATTCTAACACAACAGTCACAACAAATTCCGGCAGAACAGTTCACAAAAGTAATATCAGTGTTCACGCCAGAAAGGGTGACCAGCAGGGGAATAAATAGGGCTTTCGCCACTATCCCCGAACGGGCACACGGACTTAATTATTAAGCAAGTTCTATGAAAACCTCTTGTCAAGTTGGTTTTTCATCCCCGGCAACTACCATCGCATCCGAGATTTTCTTGGCCTCGTAATTTTCAACAAGATTTTTCTATCCGATAACGCCTTATGTTGGTTGTGACCCGGTCCGTGTATTGCTTTACAATAAACTTGGCCTATGTTAAATCGAGTTAACGCGCGTTTTAATTCAGTCCACACCTGGGTAATAAGAATTGGGCTCTACCCTCTTAGAAGACTCCGCCCCTCTACAAACAATCAGAAATACTTAATTTCAGATTGTTGACAACGACAATAGTAATGAAATAGCAATTAACATTCAAACACAAACTCGATAATAAATACTTTCCTATTAGAAGAAAATGAAATACACAAAATCTCTAAATTATTCCAAGCAGGAAATAAATTGGATAAATTGGAAATAAAAGAAATGTTAGAACTTGCAGATATCTAAATCCTACTCAATAAAACTACATTAATTTGCTTGATTAAAATACCCAATTTAGAGGAAACAAATTATGAAAACATCCTCATAAAACCAATAATCAAGAACAATTTAATTATTAATATAGAATACGAAGAAATATTATCAAATGGAAATACCATTTTTGGAATAATAAGAAATTGCAAAAATTACAGTAACATTAAGATCTGTTCTAATAACGAAGTTGTAAACATTAGTAATAATAAGTGTTTGACTAGGCTCCTTAAAGGAGGTAAATCGCTGTGTATGTTTAGCAATGCAGACCATATTACATCCATAGAAGAAATCTACAATGGACTCGTAATGCTCAACGATTTTAATGAAACAATAACCTACCAAAATAAAATCGAACACATTTCTGGCTCATATCTCATAAAATTCTGGAATAAGACGATTCATCTAAATGAGAAACTATTTAGTACCTTGAAAGTCATTCAAGTGAATCTCCAATTGGCACCTTCACTGGAGAAAATAAATACCCAACATCAAAGAAATCAACTACAATTTAACAACATACCGTTTTTCTAAAATCGCTTGAGGACAAGCGAAAATTAGAGGGGGAGGAATAATTAACCAGAATATTTTAACATATTTCCGCCACGAGCAGACCCATCTTTTGCTGACACCTCAAGTCTGCATCCGCCACGAGCAGACCTCTTTTTGCTTACACCTCAAATCTGCATCCGCCACAAGCGGACCACTATTATGCCTACATTGCAATACGCCGACGCCTCTGCTTCTGCTCTGGTGCAAACCCACAGTTAGCTAGGGATAAATTTAAGTTTGTAAAATCAGTCTTAAAAAACACCTAAATAAATAAACAGCCTTTGGCTAACTTAAAAATTTATTAAAATAAACAACATTGTATTTTAATTTATATAATCGTTAAGGAAAATGAGAATACCACCTGAGTGGAATAAAGACCCACCAAAATTAATACGGCTAAAATCCATATATTCAAAATAGCCTTTTTGCTATGTCAAGACATCTTTTATTATTTTTTTTGATTTCAAAATCCTAATGAAAAGAATTTGTATATTTTTCTGTCGCATGCATATGCATTACTTCCACATACCGTATATATGTATATGTCGGAGTATTCTCAATTACTCCGGTTGAGGTTGAATTATTATTGTCCATTTCTAGCGCAGCGAGTTCCGGGCACCTTGGCTTTCTGTTGCAGACTGATTACGCAGTCTCAACTGCCTTAGCATTACACCGGACCACACTCGATGACAGTCGGACTGTCATCCCGCTGAAATACACAGTCAGATATTCACTAATACTACAACACCTGCATGACTAAGCAAACTTCTAGGACTCAACAGTCAACGTCAAATTAACATGACAATACTCACTACAAGACTTACATGACCGAAGTCACTGTAACTGTACTTAATGTTACCAGCCTAATATTACAAGAATGACGTATGAGACTGAAGTAGAGAGCGACAACCGAGTACGGTACGAAAAGGTATGCCAGACAGTGCAATACCCTAATTTATCTCCGACACGGCCATCCTGACTACTACACGTCCTCGTGTCATATTAATCAGGCACCTTGACTTAAAAATTTTCAATTTACATCAAACTTAATTTAATATTCCAACTTCATATTTTTTCTACCAATTGTACTAACAATACCCTTTTACCTCGTATAATCAATGAAATAAATCCGATTATAAACATTATCATCACCCAAGAATTCTTTACACCATCAAAATGCCCCACACGCCACGACAAAACTTTCTTTCTGCGCTTGTGCTTGCATTTTGACCAGTATGTAAAGTGATCAATTCTTCATGGAACACTGTCTCTTTCAACAGTTTACCCTTCACTGGGTTTCTCTTGACTGTCTCTTTCAACAGTTTCACACCCACTGGTGTTCTCTCTTTACTGTCTCTTTCAACAGTTTCACACCCACTGGTGTTCTCTCTTTACTGTCTCTTTCAACAGTTTCACACCCACTGGTGTTCTCTCTTTACTGTCTCTTTTAACAGTTTCACACCCACTGGTGTTCTCTCTTTACTGTCTCTTTCAACAGTTTCACACCCACTGGTGTTCTCTCTTTACTGTCTCTTTCAACAGTTTCACACCCACTGGTGTTCCTGTCTCTTTAACAGTTTCACCCCACTGGTGTTCCTTTCATTCTCTTTCAACAGTTCAACTTTCTTAACCATAACTTAGGTCGTAATTCAACATTCTTAATTCACATTCTAAAATTTAGCACATTACCTTCTAAGCGGATTTCAGTTGTTCAACTTCTCATTTGTTCTACATTATTGTTAATAAACACTTTCGCATTTCGTTAAAGAATCCTAGGCAAGGCACCACCACGTAGCATCGACCACAAAATACTTTCTCAACTCATCATCTTTCTAATATCTTAGCCACTAAGACATACGGTCTGTTTCACCCGTTTCTTCACAGTCTCTTTCAACTGTATCATCAGATTAATCACACTCAATTCCGTCGATATCCAGCTCGCTTGGTACCTGCCCATCTGGCATTCTTCGTAAAATATCATGTGAATATTAAAAATGTAGAAATTGCCTTCTTAAACGTTACAAGCTATTCTTAATTAAAGCATAGTCTCACTGAACTCACTGAACCTGACTACCTTTTCTTTGTTTTTCTCAAATCTAGACTGAGATTTATTTTTCTTCATCTAGGTTTACTTACAGTTTCGTTACCGTTCTATTAAAAGTTCAAAAGGGACTTGCCTTAGTAATTTTGTTGTTAAATTATTAAAGTCAGCAAACGTTAAAAGTTTTGTTTTTTAATAATTAAAAACCGTCAATTGATATAATAGCCGAATATTCTTGTGCTAAATCTCACGTCCAATTACAATGCTAATCTTAATATTATCGTCTCGTACCACATGTAAAAATATTTCGAGACAATTTTCATTAATTATGACATTAGTTATAATTTGAATAGAGCAAACAATACTGCCAATATCAAGCCTTCATAGCGAAACAACATTATTAATTCTGTTTCAGTATTCGGTCCCTTAATCGAAAATAATCGGAAATTTCTCACCTCGTTGCACCATGATTACTTTGGGTACATTGATTACTCATAGCTCCACTCGCGTATCTTTAATTCTACATCATCACCGGTTGAATTGTTAGGGCATCGGGTAGAGATGTGGCCCTGCTCATGACATCGATAACACGTTTCAGTTTTTGTTCGCTGCGACAACGTTCGACGATCTTCTCCAGATGTCGATGGGTTCTTCATTCTGAATTCCGCCTTCCTGTGCCCAAGCTTTCCACAAGAATAGCATTTGATAGGCTCCATCTTAGCACGCTTGGCATTTGAATTTTCGTCAGGGAAATTTGGTCGTTTTTTTCCGAATGAGAAAACTTGTAATTCTGACTGCAAATCTCGCCTGCCAGTAATGTTGCCAGTGTAAGCCAGTCGTTGCAGTCTGCCATCATAGCTTGCTAAATGCCCAAGCACTACCGACGCAGCAATTTCCTCGTGGCTCATGTTACGCCATTTTGTCATCAGTGACGTCATTTGCCGACTCGCATACACAGCCAGACACTCATCCGTATTTGGACGACCGTTCAGCAAGTTTAAAATTGTTGCCGCCGGTGTCTCAATTGATTCGTACCTCTGCTCGAAAAGCTGTCTGAATTGTTGCCCCGTGATGCCTGGGTAACAGATCTGGGATAACCACTGCGACGCGTTCCCTTCCAGAGATTTCGACAACGCCAAGATTAACGCGCTGCCTTGTAGCGGTGTTTCGTTTAAAATTATGTCCACCGTAGCACACCACTGCAAAGCGTCAGCACCAGCCAATTCCGAGTTAAATTTCGGCAGGGCCGGGCCGCCATTTTGTCGAGGCTCACTGGACGACACTTGCAAAGTTTTTGCCAGCTCCAAGAAGTTTCGATTCTGCTGCTCCTATAGATAAAGAAATTGTTCCTCCATAATTGTTGGCCTGGAGTTAGATCCCACTTCTGATGTCGGAGTATTCTCAATTACTCCGGTTGAGGTTGAAATATTATTGTCCATTTCTAGCGCAGCGAGTTCCGGGCACCTTGGCTTTCTGTTGCAGACTGATTACGCAGTCTCAACTGCCTTAGCATTACACCGGACCACACTCGATGACAGTCGGACTGTCATCCCGCTGAAATACACAGTCAGATATTCACTAATACTACAACACCTGCATGACTAAGCAAACTTCTAGGACTCAACAGTCAACGTCAAATTAACATGACAATACTCACTACAAGACTTACATGACCGAAGTCACTGTAACTGTACTTAATGTTACCAGCCTAATATTACAAGAACGTATGAGACTGAAGTAGAGAGCGACAACCGAGTACGGTACGAAAAGGTATGCCGGACAGTGCAATACCCTAATTTATCTCCGACATATACATTTTTGGCATGCCAAAATATTTTGTTATTTTTTTTTCCATTTTGATTTCAAAAATCATCTAAATAAAAATTCATATATTGAGTGGCTTGCACGCAGCTTCACATATGTCACATGTACATACCCTATATGCTTATTTCCCCTCCTACCTTTTGACCCAAGCAAACTATAGGTAATATTAGCATATGGTACGGCAGAAATTCACCAGTAACAGTCATCAGCAGAGTAAAACACAAAGAAGACACGAAATTTAAGTCATCGATAGAACGACCCGCAGAATCAATCCAGGTAGAGCGCCCGTAGAATCATCGAAAGAAACCCAAGTCATAAGTCAGCGATAGAACGATCCGTAGAACCAATCCTAGTAGAGCATCCGTAGAATCAGCAACCGTGACTGAAAACAGTCAATCGCGAACCATCAACGAGTCAACAACAATTCAGGGATACCAACCAAGGGTATTGTTATTGAATTTTATAATTTTATTATTTATAAAAATGTTTGCCTTTAGAACATAAACTAGTGACATAGGGCTGTCGCAACCAACACTTGAAATTGGGTGGACTTCGGAGAGATCATGCAAATGGGGGCCAAAGACACAGCGATGCTCACCCGTTGATTGCAGAGTAGTGAATAGACAAGAGTTGCTTGAATACTGATTTTATTAAGAAAAAGGTCGAGTTTATATACACGATTCTAGGATCTAGGGGGTCACATGTACATACATTTGGGGGTCTTATTCATAGTGTAAATGTGATTGTGTGTGTGAACATAATGTGGGGGACAATTTTGTGTTGTATAAAAATATAGTGTGAGTACAGTGTATATGAAAATATGTAGGGGTTAATTCTATTCTAAGCAAAGCCTGCATTGGTCTTTACTGTGAGAAATTCATAGTTTGTATTTTAAGCATGCATTTACACCAACATACTCCCGGCCGTTGAACGACTGTTCAACATTACTTAAATGTTGATTTCGTAGTTTCCAACAGGTCGATGTGTAGATTGAGTCGGTTGACTACCAGTTGGCATCTGGGTACCAGTTGTGGAAGGGGTCATCTGTTGAAGGCCAATCGCAATCCTGGCTTCTTGTCTTCCGTTGGTACACCGATTTTTGATAACATATAACAGCAC
Source organism: Drosophila saltans (assembly GCA_018903575.1). Lineage (NCBI taxonomy): Eukaryota > Metazoa > Arthropoda > Insecta > Diptera > Drosophilidae > Drosophila > Drosophila saltans. The sequence goes on along the minus strand of JAEIGH010000081.1, from coordinate 266,668 downwards.
TAATGTTATGAATATTATTAGCGCTATGTATGAAGCGATGTTGTGATGTTGAATAGGCCCTTGACTAGATTTTAGGTCATATGGTAACTTTATTTTGAATCTGGGTCATAATTGACTACTGAGTTTGTCAAGTTCATTGTAGCTTAGCTGAACATTGGTAGAATCCGTTTCATTAGTTGAGTTCATCATCATAGTGGAGAAATTCCCAAACCGGGCATATGACATATTCATTGTGCCGGTGGTTGTAATACGATGTCCAGTTACACGTATTAATGGATTCCGCAAATGGCAACTTGGATCAAGTGTTAATAATCCTCCTTGACTTATGCTGATGCTTGAACTGTTGTCATCGCAGACTGCAGATAACTCCATTGGCGACATTGTGGCAAAAATCGAATGGTTCTTGTAGTACATATTGAATCAGACGAAAGTTATGCTTGTGTATTTGATTTGACACATATTTGAAGTTTTGTTGTTGAACAACTGGAACTCACAATTACTGTTAATTGAGAACACAGATTGTTTATTTTGACATATGAATTCTTCATTTGTGACTTGATGGCATTGTTTTAATTCAGTTGCTGTTAATCCAAGAAACTGATCTCTGTGCTTATTGACCGCTATCATGGGAATTTGAATATCCATCGTCATAATTCCTTTATTGCTGATTGCTGGTATAGGAACTAGATTGTATAATTCAAATACTTGTGCTGAAAGCAATGGTAGCGTTACTTTGAATATTACGCGCTTCTTTACAATGCTCCCTTCTGCCTTCATCATTTTATATAATTGTAGAACATCATCGTCTGTGGCAGGAAGTATGTGTCCTGGTGGAACTCTTTTAAGTGTTGTTCAAGTTGTTTAGGCGAGAGTAACAACCGGCTAATTTGGTCAGGATGAACGTCAGTGAGTACATGGGCAATCTCTGATTGTACTCGTTGCAAATTTGAAGCAATCACCGAAAGTTGTGTTGTTATCGTGAGATACCAATGAAAAGTCTTGACAGAATCAGAATGTGCTTGAGATATATCGAGTAGTTGCTGCTCCATCAAATTCAATCGCTTCTCAATAATCGCCTCATCCCGCTTGAAGATGTTGATTGTTGAATCAAGTATAGATGTTTGATTCTTTAAGAGTGTTACCAAGTATTCCTCATTTGTTTTCACCTTTTCAATAGTATTGGACATTTCTTTTGCATATTCCGAGTCCAGTACTCCATATAGACTCCTGGCGATGTTGCCAATAAAATCAAATGGTGCTCTACGATTTCGTCCTATGTGCAAGAGATCGTTTTCCATTCTCAGTTCCTCTTCCACATGTTGGAAATGTTTGTACATTGCAGAACAGGCTTGACTTGGTTTTAATCGGGAACACATTTCCCCAATCTTTTTTATTCCGAAAGAAAATGTGTTCATATCGTCCCAATAAGGATCCAAATTATGATACGCAATGATTGTCCAGTCAGCTACAGCAAATCTGGACGTTCCAATTTTCTCATAGTAAATGCCAGGTTTGGCATCAAATTGGGTCACATTTACTAATTGGGCCAATGCCAATGGTAACAATAGCAACATCATTAATAACGTTAGGGGTAACGATGCTAAGATTCGTCTTTTTGGGCTCTGTCTTGTTGTAGCATCCTTAAGCCCGTCTTCTTGGGAATCATCGGCGTCGTCGTCATCCAGTTGATGCTTTTCTTCTGGTTCCGGTGTTCTTAATAGGGGAGCTAATTTATGAATTGCTCGTTTGTAAATTCCAGATGCCGTTTTTACGTCAACCACATGAATATAACCATCAGGTCCAGGATATAATTTTATAATCCTCCCCAATGGCCATTGAAGAATGGGTACATTATCTTCTTTGAGGATCACCATCATGCCGTCTTTCACATTGTTAAAAGGCTTCTTCCACTTCGCGGAGTTTTGTAATCCTTGCAGATATTCCTGTGACCATTGTGTCCAAAAGGTATGTTTTAATCGTTGCACCAGCTCCCATTGTTCTGGCATCGATTTCTGTCTGATTGGCTCTGGATCGGGTTGAGCCACCAATGGTTCTCCAATGAGTAAATGTCCTGGTGTGAGCGCAGTAAGATCATTAGGATCACTTGAGTTGGGAGTTAGTGGCCGTAAATTTAATATTGCTTCAATGTTCACAGTAATTGTTGACAATTGTTCAAACGTCAAATTGGCTGTGGAAACATTTTTTAGCAACAAATGTTTTGCTGATTTTACAGCTGCCTCCCATAAACCTCCAAAATGAGGTGACCGTAGGGGAATAAATTTAAATTGAACTCCTTTCTGGTTACAGAATTCCATAATTGTACCAGTTGCCATGTCAGAGTAAATCGTTTCACTCAATTCCTTCAATTGGTTGTTAGGTCCAACGAAGTTTGTCGTGTTGTCACAGTACAACGTTTGGCATATTCCTCTTCGTCCAATGAAGCGTTGTAATGCTCCAATAAATGAGGATGTTGATAAGTCTCCAACCAATTCCAGGTGTACTGCCTTTGTTGCAAAACATACAAATACAGCAATGTATGCCTTATCTGGACGTTTTCCTCTTATTTTGTGATGAATCCAGAAAGGTCCGCAGTAATCCACACCAGAGATGAGGAACGGTCTATTTTGAGATACGCGGTGTTCAGGTAACTCTCCCATTATTTGTTTAAAGAGTTTTGGCCTGAATCTTGTGCAGGACACACAATTTTGTATCACATTCCGTATCATCAATTTCACTTTTACAATATGATATTGTTGTCTGGCAATACCTCGTAATGCATCTTGTCCACAATGCATGTTGTCTTCATGTAATTTGCGCAGAATCATTTTGACAACGGTATTATTATAAGGCAACAGATATGGATTCCTTGTGTCTCTTGACACTGGAGCTTGTTGTAGTCTGGTCGCCACTCGAATAACCGAATTTTCATCAAGCACCAAAGGTAATAATGATAAATTACTCTTCTTGCCCATAGGTTGTTTTGGACGATTTCTGAGATGACGAAGCTCATACTCAAATTCACCTTCCTGAATTTGTTTGATTATAATTATTCGAGCTTGTTCCAACTCATCCAATTCCAGTTGAACAGTCTTCCTTCTGTTTTGTGCTTTGCAGAACCGTAATACGTATGCAATAATTCTTTGCATACGATATACCGAGTTTTTATGGTTTATGTTATAAATCCACCCATCATCCCTTCCAGAAGCAGGAATGCTACTCGTCATTGGCATACTGAATACTTTGGTTTTCCGCTCTGAAGTATCAGTCACATGTTCTGATGCTTTGAATGGAGCTGGCCAGCGAGATTGTGGCCCATGTAGGTATAATGCTCCATATAACCATAAATTGTTTGATGTTAGCTGAGATGCCGATATTCCTCTTGATAGGACATCTGCAGCATTTAGAGCTGATGATACATGCCTCCATTGTGTTGGTTTGGAAACAGCATGTACTTTTGTAAGCCTGTTGGCCACAAATATATGGAACTGAGATGCCCGAGAATTAATCCATGACAGTGCAATTGTTGAATCTGACCACAAGAAAGCTTCAACATTTTCCGCTTTCATCCGGAGATCGTGTCGAACTCTGTCCGTGAGTTCTGCTCCAAGCACTGTTGCACATAACTCAAGACGTGGCAATGATTGTTTTTCTAGTGGAGCTACTCGTGACTTTGCACATAGTATACGCACGGAGATCTGACCATTTTTGTATGTGGCCCGAATGTATACAGCAGCTCAATACGCCTTATCTGATGCATCTACGAAGGTGTGGATCTGGCGTGTGGATGGCACCTTTCCATCATATATGTCCCTGGGCATTTGCATTTTATTTAGTTCTTGCAGATCCGCACGATACAATTCCCACTGTTTCTCCAAGTTAGCAGGTAAATTGGCATCCATCTCAAATTTTTCGGATGCAATATGTTGCAGTAAGATTTTAGCACGTACTACAACAGGTGCAAATAGTCCCAAAGGGTCAAATATTTGTCCTATTTCAGATAATAGAACGCGTCTTGTTATCCCTCGAGTATGTAGCTGGGCCTTTCCGCAGAGCGTGTCTTCTTTAGGCATCCAAATTATGCCTAAAGTTTTCACACTTAATTGTTCCAATGCATCACCCAAATTAATGCTGCTGCATATGTCGTCCTTCGAGATGTCCTCCAATAGCTGTGCATTGTTTGAGCACCATTTCCTCAAATTGAATCCGGCTGGTTTAAGAATTTTAACCAGCTCCTGCCTGATTTGTAGTGCTTTTGCCAAGCTGTCTGCTCCTGAAAGGCAATCATCCACATAAAAGTCATTTTTATACCCTGTACCCATAGGGTAAAAGGGTATATTAAAGTCGCCAAAATGTATGTAACAGGCAGAATTAAGCATTTCCGACCCTATAAAGTATATATATTCTTGATCAGCATCAACAGCCGAGTCGATTGAGACATGTCCGTCTGTCCGTCTGTCCGTCCGTCCGTCTGTCCGTCCGTCCGTCCGTATGAACACCTAGATCTCAGAGACTATAAGAGATAGAGCATCCAAATTTGGTGTGAACATGCGTCTAGTGTGTACACAGATCAAGTTTATTTCAAATTTTTGCCACGCCCACTTCCGCCCCCGCAAATCGCGAAAACGTATTACTAGAGCTGAATTAAAGATATCGTATTCTTACTTGGCACACCTAATTATATATCAAAACTGGACCAGCTGACCAAATTTAGTCAAAATCGGACAATAAATATCGGAGATATACCTATATGACTTTTGCACTGAATTGCCAAGGCGACATTGGCTGCCAAGAGTGAGCGAGACAGTATGCGTTCGCTGTTGCTGCATGTTATAGAGAATTTTGCATGAAATTTATGGCGATTTCGAGGATATTCTATTTCATTTAATATAACTAGTTGGTACAGGGTATACTCAATGTCGGCAGGGACGAATTGCTTGCTTCATTTAATGTAGTTGCTCCTGAGGCCCACTTTTCCTTGTTTTTAGTTGCCAAATACTCCAAACTTTTTGTTGCGAGGTAAGGTGCCGAAGTTGTTCCATAGGTAACTGTCTTCAAGCAATAATATTTCAATTTTTTATTTGGGCTGTCTCTCCAAACAATCATTTGATTGAATTGATCATCTGGATTTACCCATATCTGTCGGTACACTTTTTCTATGTCCGGAGTGAAAACATATTTATGCGTCCTAAACCTCAGTAGGATTGAAAACAGTTGACTTTGTACCACTGGTCCTGGGTACAAGATATCATTCAGAGATTTTCCTGTTGATGTCTTACATGAAGCATCAAATACCACCCTTAATTTGGTTGTGGTACTATCAGGTTTAAGAACACAATGATGAGGTATGAAATAATGCTGCCTTGGTAATCTTTCTGGCAACACTTCCTTCATGTGTCCAAGCTGTTCATATTCTTTCATGAACTTTATATATTCTGCCTTTATTTCTGGGCTCATCCTGGTTTCCAGTGATAGGAATCTCCTAACAGCCACATCACGAGACTCCCCCAGGTATGAAGTCTTCAGCAAATGGCAGTTTAACAACCAATCTTCCATCTGCAGCTTTATGTAAATTGTAAAAGAAGTGCTTTTCGCAATATTCTTCCTCTGGACTTTTGTATATTTTTTCTGGTTCCAGGGTGTCTAGTTTCCAGAATCGCTCCAAAAGTTCATCAGGCTTAGTAGCCACCATACAAGTTGTAGGTGCAGATGTAGCCATATTTATTTTTCCAGCAATGATCCAACCAAATTCTGAATTTTGAAGAGTTGGACACTTATTTTGTTTTACTTGTCCAGGTAGTAAAATTGAGAAATGGTGATCTGCTCCTAGTAATAAGTCAATTTTACCAGTTTTGTTGAAGTTGGGATCCGCTAGAGGTATGGTTTTTGGCAGGTCAAACTTTTGCGTTATTGCTTCTGTGGGTTGATCTGCGACAATGTGCGGTAATACAAAGGCTTCCACTCTTGTACTGAAATCGGCGTATTTGGATTTCACAAGTACATTTACTCTTGATCTGCTGAGTTGTGGTTGTCCTCCTACTCCTTCAATTCTTAGCGATGCCTTTTCTATTTTTAAAGATAATTGTTTTACTAGTCTCTCTGAGATTAGATTGACTTGCGAGCCACTGTCTAACAGCGCACGAAATTCTCCTTCTCGCTCATTGGTCCCTTTAACAATTACTCTGACTGTCGCTAGTAGGGTATAATTTTTATTACTTCCATATGTGGACGCAGCTGAGGCCGTTGTTGTTACATTTGGTTTCAAGTTGTTGTTTCCCAAATGTAACAATGTATTGTGTTTTTTATCGCATTTCAAACATCCCTTCCAGGTACAAGCCTTTGACATGTGGTCGGTTTTAAAACAATTGACACACATTCTCTGTCTCTGTACCCAGTTTAACCGTTCTGCTGCAGATTTAGTTTTGAATTTATCACACTGAAACAGTTTGTGATTTAACTTACTGCAGAAAGGACATGAAGATGAGTTTGTGCCAGACGCTGATGCACATATTTTTTGCCTTTCCCTGGACTGCTTGGTACCAATCGCCTCGAGGGCAAGGAAACGTTGTTCCAAAAATGCAAGGAATTCTTTGGTATTCTGCAATTCCCTTGTATCTGAAAGGGATTGTTCATATAGAGTGTGGGTAAGTCTATCCAATTTTCTTGTCATATGGAAAATTATAATAGGATCCCAAGTTTCCGTGTCAATGCCTATATTCTTTAAGGCTTGTAACGATTCATGAATATTATCATGAAGATTCTTTATTGACAGGGCGTCGTTTCCAATGTTTGGATGATCAAATAATTTTTCGAATACTGCTGTAACCAAGACCCGTTTATTGTTAAATCGTTCTTGCAACATTTTCCATGCAGTGTCATAATTGACTTCTGTTAATTCAAGGTGCCTAATTAATCTTTCGGCATCCCCTGATAGATTTGCTTTTAAATAACACATCTTTTGTACAGCGGGTATGTTTGATTCATGAACCATTTTCTTAAAAATGTCATGAAATTGTTGCCATTTCAAATAATTTCCATCAAATTTTGGAATTGAAATTTTTGGCAATTGTAGTGACGACGTTGTCACATCATATGCAGGTGGGACACAAAATTTCAGTATCGCCTTTTCTGCCACTATGAATGTTTCCAAATTGTATCCAGCTTCGACTGGATCTACTGCAAGTTTATACATCTCATAGTGCAGTTGTTCTATCTGCTGCCATAAGTTTTCTACAACTGTTTTGTAGTTCATTTTTTCTTCAGGAATTATTTGCTTTAATGTCCTGGAAAGTGTTGCTAGCATAGCGCCTTGCTTTCTGATCAATGGTTGAATGTTAATACGATCTTCATCTTTTTGATGGGCCAATTTGCTTTCTTCAATTTTTGCCCTTTGTAGTTTCCAATCCTTTATTACTTCTTCTGTTAATTCTTTTAATTTTGAATAATATTCCTTTTTGAAGTAATCGTGACCGGATGGCTCGTATCCCAACGATTCCAATAAATCAGTGTGGGCTTTGTCAAATTCATCCCAAAGATCCTCAATCGTCTCAATTTTATTATCATAATAGACAACTTTTGACTTTCTTGAGGCAGAGTCCTTTTTGACATTTCTGATGACATTTTGAATCTCTTCACCTCGCTCAAACTGTTGTTCGTATATTTTATCCATTTTACTTTATGTACTTTGATCCGTTGGAAGTATATTTTTTTAGTCAATTGACAAGGTACGCTCCGACTCGCACCGATTAGTGATCAAAGTACTAGTAAATAAAGTTAAATTGAACAACAAGTATAAAGTTTAAAAAAAATTTTTTTTTTATTTTATTTAATGTAAATGTATATATGTAAATATTGGATCCTAGAAATCCTTCGCCTGCTTGGTCGCCGTGTTGACCAGATGGTTCAATTGATTGGGTACGCCTTGTCCCACGTTGCAGAAATCCAAATTTGGAGTTTTCAGATTATACTCTGCTGTCGTTCTAATCCACAAATTGACTAGTCGACAAAGTGCTGATAATTTCAGTTGTCCGACAAACAGAAGATTTTATGGTCGCCAAGTTGACCTGTTGTACACTAATAGTCGCCAAGTTGACTCAAATGTACTTTTTTCCGCTGTGATTCTAGTCGCCAAATTGACTAGGTGACAAAGTGCTGACACAGTCAGTTGTCTCACAAGCAGATGTAGTTTTTAGTTATGGTGTGCAATACCGTCGCCAAGTTGACATAAATGATATGCACAAATGCAATGATATCCAAATTAATCAATTGCTTCGTAAATGTCGGGACCCCGGATTGTTGCTAGCCTGCAAAACCGTGCCCTCGCTAAGGAATATCAATATTTTCCAAAGCGTTGTATTAAAAAAGGAAGTGATCGACAAGTTGACCAAAATTCCTTATATGCGTGTTATTGAGAAAATTAGTCTGAGTTGACAGAATTCTCACACTTTGAATGTTATTGAATTTTATAATTTTATTATTTATAAAAATGTTTGCCTCTAGAACATAAACTAGTGACATAGGGCTGTCGCAACCAACACTTGAAATTGGGTGGACTTCGGAGAGATCATGCAAATGGGGGCCAAAGACACAGCGATGCTCACCCGTTGATTGCAGAGTAGAGAATAGACAAGAGTTGCTTGAATACTGATTTTATTAAGAAAAAGGTCGAGTTTATATACACGATTCTAGGATCTAGGGGGTCACATGTATATACATTTGGGGGTCTTATTCATAGTGTAAATGTGATTGTGTGTGTGAACATAATGTGGGGGACAATTTTGTGTTGTATAAAAATATAGTGTGAGTACAGTGTATATGAAAATATGTAGGGGTTAATTCTATTCTAAGCAAAGCCTGCATTGGTCTTTACTGTGAGAAATTCATAGTTTGTATTTTAAGCATGCATTTACACCAACAGGTATCAAGCAAAGATATCAGACAAGGATATCAACAAAGGATATCAACCAAGGGATACCAACCAAGGGTATCGAGCAAGGATATTAGTCAAGGATATCAACAAACGATATCAACCAAGGATATCAATCAAGGATATCAATCAAGGATATCAACAAAGGATATCAACAAAGGACATTAACCAAGGGATGCCAACCAAGGGTATCAATCAAGGACACCAAATAAGGATACCAAGCAAGGATCACTCAAGTTTAATCATTGTTAACCAAAACAGGGATGAATCAAGTACAAGTATCGTCGACAAACAAGCATCCAAGATAAACAGGGATAAATAATGACACAGTTATAAAGCAGTTTTGCCAACAAAGCTCGCATTGCAAAAAAAATATAACAACAACGGCAGTAGATGCCAACCAAGCACCTGTTAATCATCACATTCGATCCTACACCAAAGGATAATTAGCTCTGGATAAACCCAAGTAACATCATAAGAAATGAAAACGCACACCGTCTTACTTCCCTGAATTCGATTTGTGCCCTTTGAATAAACCAATAATTTCCAGCAGTGCTTACTAATATCAAAGAACCGCCCCCCAAACAACATAGTTATGGGGGTCAAATGGATTAATTACCGACGAATGGCGAAGTTGGAAAACTACTTTGCCGAGTTAGGACTCATGCCAGGCGGTACGGTCAAAGAAATGCGAAGCCGTTTTTCGGGTTTCGCCGCTAGAGAAGATCATCCACCCGAGGTGCTGTGCTATGAACAGACAGCAACCAGCGATAAGAATCTAGATATGAAGCCCCATTCGCGATCGATATCACCAGCGAGGGGTATCGATCGAAACTAACAGTTATGCAAATACAGTGGACAAAGTGTATAAATGGGGCCAGCAATTCGAAGGTTCGGCCGACCCGCTCTACTTCCTAGAAACAGTAGAAGCTCGTGCAGCTACATACAGAATCAACACGGAGTTTTTACCCACAATGATGCCAATCTTATTTTCTGGACGCGCTGAAGGATGGTGGCAAACCAGCGTCTTACTAGACACATCATGGGTTAGTTTTAAGCAAGGATTTCTAGACTTTTTCTTACCCCCGAGAAATTTTGAAAAACTAGAAGATGCAATTCGCATTCGAATACAACGCCCGGGAGAACTTTTCAAGCACTACGTGATGGAATTGCGCCTCATGATGAAGAGTTCGGAACATCTGAACCATAGATTGTTGCAGACGATCGGGAAACGCCAGGTGCCTTCGTTTGACCGGGAACCAAACGAAGCAAGGGCCAAACCAACCCAAAGCATAAGCCGCATCATGTTCGAGAAAGGTCGCATCATGGTAGCTGTTCAGATTAACGAATGGGAAGCCAATGCGACTCTGGATACAGGAGCTACGAGGAGTTTCATCAGCAACTCACTAGCTCAGCAAATAGACACGACCAACGACTGGAAACAAATTTGTACTGCTATAAACTTAGCAGACGGATCCCGGAAAGAAATCACACAGGCGATTGACACAGATGTATGGATAGGAAACTCACATGTAAAAATTCCCCTGTTAGTACTACCAGGTATCAAGGACCACCTTATCTTGGGCACAGATTTTCTCCATGGCCATGATCCAGTGCGGAGAAAACTGTTTGCAACTGCAATCCATGATTACCCAAAACAATCAGGCTCTTGGCTATCATCGACTCTCCACATTGCACCGAAACCAAGCAATCGATAGTCCGGTGCAACGATGGTCATTCCCAGACAGCATACGAGGATACTCAAAATCCCCAGACAAAAGTAACACCAGCCGCGAAGTGGACCAGAAGTGCTGCACTACCCCCTGCTTTGGAATGGGCAATACTTAATAATCTCTTCAGACAACAAGACAAGAAAAAAAAAAACAAATCAAGCCAAACAAAGAGATAAACGTAACATTGTCCAATGCAGAAAGCAGAGTAAACCAAATCAAGCCAAGTTACACAAAGATCATCATAACATCGTCCAATACGAAAACAGAGGAAACCAAGTTCAGCAGAGTAACTCACCGATCAACGTTCCATCGTTAAACGAAGAAAGCAGTGTAAACCAAGTTCAGCAGCGCAATACAACAGTCAGTGCACTATCCGATCCTGAAGATGTCAGAGCACTGCAAGATGTCCCCATATTGCAGAGCATGTGGTCCCCATGAAGGATGATAGACCCATCAAACAACTCTATTACCCACGCAACCCAGCACCCAGCACAATGATACCGTGGATCAACTATCACTTGAAGATTGCATTGAACCATCCAAGAGCCCTCACAGCGCGCCGATCGTACTCATGGGTAAGAAGACAGGCAACTCTACCTCGGATCAACCACATTTTGTAAAAATTGCGTAACGCCCAATTTATATCGCTACTTCATTGGAAAAAGCTTTTCGTGTACGCATCATCGGTCGCTTTGGAACACCGCATACTTTGGTCTGCGATAACGGATCCCAATTCACTAGCAGATCATTGAAAGAGCTTTGCCAACAAGCTGGAGTGCAACTCCAATACACCGCACAGTACACGCCACGCCAGAACCCAACCGAGAGAGCAATAGCGGAGTACTTAGAAGTATAGTAGATGGGTGGAGCTTGTGCCCTTGCGTAAAGCTACCGCTACTTCATTCGAAAAAGCTTTTCATGAACGCATCAGCGGTCGCTTTGGAACACCGCATACTTTGGTCTGCGATAACGGATCCCAATTCACTAGCAGATCATTCAAAAAGCTTTGCCAACAAGCTGGAGTGCAACAGCTGCATGTTAAATAGAATTTTGCATGAAACTAATGACGATTTCGAGGATATTTTATTTTATTTAATATAACTAGTTGGCACAGGGTATACTCAATGTCGGCAGGGACAACTTGCTTGCTTCATTTTTTTTAAATTGCCCACTCTTTTTAAATTTTTTATTATTTATTATTTTTTATTTTATTAAATCTACAATGGTTGTCTGCTCTTCGAGAAAGTGCCCTCATCCTCAAAACTCCAAGATGACTATCTTTTGTGCTGGCTGTGCGATAACATTATGCATGTTAAATGCGCTGGTTACACAGCCAAAGTAAAGGATAGTATTGCAAATGGTGGGGGACTAAAATGGAAATGTGAAGCGTGCCGGGACGTAGAAATAGATATGCGTCTATTTATGCGGCGGACGAGAGAGGGATTTAAATCCCTGTCGGCTGGTTTTCTTTCGTTTTTAAAAACTCAGTTTAATAGTTATAAACTATCAAACGGGTCACCGAAGCGGAAGAAGACTATCCCACGGGATTTCTCTCCCGATCCGCCTGCATCTCTGCTTCGTCCGGCCCCGGCATCGTTGATTCACCCATTAACTCCAAATGCTCAGCAACTGATATCATTAGGAGTCCAGCAGTAGCTGCAGTTGCGTGGACAATTGACATCTCCCCTGGTAATAAAAGTGCCCCGCAAGGCGACTCGAAATCGGTTGTAGTTTCCGATGTGTCCGGGCGAATATCCTCTCCCAGGGATATTCTCAATAAAATTTTAACACGAAGAGCTCTCAAAGCGTTATCTGCCTCAGCAGTTCCAGCGCAAAATGCTGTTGCTGCGGTTGCGACTGGCGCATTGAGATCTCTTGTAGCCATTCCACCAAAAAAGCAAATCTTTGTTTCGCGGCTCGACCCCAATACTTCATCAGATGATGTCATAGCCCATATCCGGGCAAAAGTCGTTGCGCCAAACATAGTGGTGGAAAAGTTTAGGTTTTCATACACCCGTGACATCTCGTTATTTAAAATCAGTGTCCCACCAAATGTCTGTGACCAAATTTGTCACATAGATTTTTGGCCGGAACATTTAGTTATAAAGGAGTATACGGCAAAGAAAAAGAAAAATCGGCCTCCGATTCGTCTGCCTAACACAACTAATCCTTCCCTTCCCTCTGGCTTGTCAGTAGCTGGCGGGTCAAAAAACTAATTTCGTCCCTTATTCTGGCCTATCAGAATGTTAGAGGACTAAAATCTAAACTTTCTAAGCTTTTTGTAGATAGTCAATCTTTTGACTTTCATATCTTGGTCTTTACAGAAACGTGGTTAAGGCCAGACATTTCTGATGCCTCTGTTTTTCCCACAATATTTTCAACCTATAGATGCGATCGAATCTCCAAAAATGGTGGTGGTGTATTGATTGCCGTAAATTCATCTCTTCCTTCAGAAATAGTTCTGCCACCTGCTGTTCTTGACATTGAATTTGTTAGTGTCAAAATTTGTTTGAAATCATATTCTGTATTTCTAACTTGCTCGTATATTCCACCGAATTCTAACATGACGGTATATGCTAGCCATTTAGAAGATATTCGCTTTGTCTCTTCACTTCTTTCTGATGCAGACATATTTATCGTTCTGGGAGATTTTAGTCTACCTGACGTTTCATCGTTTCCATCAGGTGAGTCTTGATAATGCCCTCCTCCTCACTTTGCTTTGTTGACGGTCTCCTTGAGTTATCCCTAACTCAAGTTAATCCTGTGCGTAACAAAAATGAGAGTGTAGTGAATTCACATGTCGTTATTATAATTAATCAGCACAGCTTGTAACACTCTGTTGCAAGCAATAAATAATTATAAATATATATATAAGAACAATCGTATGTATGTACGCAAATTTGCATACAAACATTTCGTTCTGTATATATGCTTACGTAAATGAATTGTGCTGGCTAGCCAGCCTAAATATGCTGAGCTTGCATTTCGGTCACACCAAGAATGAGTGACCAAACATGTGAGTTCACTCTCGCTCCTCACCCCTCTTATTCTTGTAGCTGCCAATAAGCAGCATAAGCTTTTATATGTAGCTTAAGAATCATTCAAATAAACGTTAGCAAAGAGCACAGACGTGTTCGCGAACCAAAACCTTTTCTACTGATTATTGGATTTATTTGACACAATTAATATGTACCAATAAACATATTATATGGCGACCGTGACAGGACGTCACAACGAAGGACGTTAGATAGCAGGACTTCGAGGGACATAGCAGGAGAGAGAAAATAAAAATTAAAAATAAAATAAATAAAAATGGAAAACGCATTGAGTAGAGTGTCATGTGGGGTCAAAAGACTTAAAGCCAGAAGGGCAAAACAGCCAAAGCTGTAAAACAGCAAAACTTAATAAATTGAAACCACTCGGTCAAGATACATGCCGAAGTTGAAGATGGAAAAACCGATAAGCAGTACACCTTTTAGTCTTTCTAGATGCCTATAGTAGGTGGGTGGAGCTTGTACCCTTGCGTAAAGCTACCGCTACTTCATTGGAAAAAGCTTTTCGTGTACGCATCATCGGTCGCTTTGGAACACCGCATACTTTGGTCTGCGATAACGGATCCCAATTCACTAGCAGATCATTGAAAGAGCTTTGCCAACAAGCTGGAGTGCAACTCCAATACACCGCACAGTACACGCCACGCCAGAACCCAACCGAGAGAGCAATAGCGGAGTACTTAGAAGTATAGTAGATGGGTGGAGCTTGTGCCCTTGCGTAAAGCTACCGCTACTTCATTCGAAAAAGCTTTTCATGAACGCATCAGCGGTCGCTTTGGAACACCGCATACTTTGGTCTGCGATAACGGATCCCAATTCACTAGCAGATCATTCAAAAAGCTTTGCCAACAAGCTGGAGTGCAACAGCTGCATGTTAAATAGAATTTTGCATGAAACTAATGACGATTTCGAGGATATTTTATTTTATTTAATATAACTAGTTGGTACAGGGTATACTCAATGTCGGCAGGGACAACTTGCTTGCTTCATTTTTTTTAAATTGCCCACTCTTTTTAAATTTTTTATTATTTATTATTTTTTATTTTATTAAATCTACAATGGTTGTCTGCTCTTCGAGAAAGTGCCCTCATCCTCAAAACTCCAAGATGACTATCTTTTGTGCTGGCTGTGCGATAACATTATGCATGTTAAATGCGCTGGTTACACAGCCAAAGTAAAGGATAGTATTGCAAATGGTGGGGGACTAAAATGGAAATGTGAAGCGTGCCGGGACGTAGAAATAGATATGCGTCTATTTATGCGGCGGACGAGAGAGGGATTTAAATCCCTGTCGGCTGGTTTTCTTTCGTTTTTAAAAACTCAGTTTAATAGTTATAAACTATCAAACGGGTCACCGAAGCGGAAGAAGACTATCCCACGGGATTTCTCTCCCGATCCGCCTGCATCTCTGCTTCGTCCGGCCCCGGCATCGTTGATTCACCCATTAACTCCAAATGCTCAGCAACTGATATCATTTAGGAGTCCAGCAGTAGCTGCAGTTGCGTGGACAATTGACATCTCCCCTGGTAATAAAAGTGCCCCGCAAGGCGACTCGAAATCGGTTGTAGTTTCCGATGTGTCCGGGCGAATATCCTCTCCCAGGGATATTCTCAATAAAATTTTAACACGAAGAGCTCTCAAAGCGTTATCTGCCTCAGCAGTTCCAGCGCAAAATGCTGTTGCTGCGGTTGCGACTGGCGCATTGAGATCTCTTGTAGCCATTCCACCAAAAAGCAAATCTTTGTTTCGCGGCTCGACCCCAATACTTCATCAGATGATGTCATAGCCCATATCCGGGCAAAAGTCGTTGCGCCAAACATAGTGGTGGAAAAGTTTAGGTTTTCATACACCCGTGACATCTCGTTATTTAAAATCAGTGTCCCACCAAATGTCTGTGACCAAATTTGTCACAAAGATTTTTGGCCGGAACATTTAGTTATAAAGGAGTATGCGGCAAAGAAAAAGAAAAATCGGCCTCCGATTCGTCTGCCTAACACAACTAATCCTTCCCTTCCCTCTGGCTTGTCAGTAGCTGGCGGGTCAAAAAACTAATTTCGTCCCTTATTCTGGCCTATCAGAATGTTAGAGGACTAAAATCTAAACTTTCTAAGCTTTTTGTCTTTCATATCTTGGTCTTTACAGAAACGTGGTTAAGGCCAGACATTTCTGATGCCTCTGTTTTTCCCACAATATTTTCAACCTATAGATGCGATCGAATCTCCAAAAATGGTGGTGGTGTATTGAATTTGTTAGTGTCAAAATTTGTTTGAAATCATATTCTGTATTTCTAACTTGCTCGTATATTCCACCGAATTCTAACATGACGGTATATGCTAGCCATTTAGAAGATATTCGCTTTGTCTCTTCACTTCTTTCTGATGCAGACATATTTATCGTTCTGGGAGATTTTAGTCTACCTGACGTTTCATCGTTTCCATCAGGTGAGTCTTGATAATGCCCTCCTCCTCACTTTGCTTTGTTGACGGTCTCCTTGAGTTATCCCTAACTCAAGTTAATCCTGTGCGTAACAAAAATGAGAGTGTAGTGAATTCACATGTCGTTATTATAATTAATCAGCACAGCTTGTAACACTCTGTTGCAAGCAATAAATAATTATAAATATATATATAAGAACAATCGTATGTATGTACGCAAATTTGCATACAAACATTTCGTTCTGTATATATGCTTACGTAAATGAATTGTGCTGGCTAGCCAGCCTAAATATGCTGAGCTTGCATTTCGGTCACACCAAGAATGAGTGACCAAACATGTGAGTTCACTCTCGCTCCTCACCCCTCTTATTCTTGTAGCTGCCAATAAGCAGCATAAGCTTTTATATGTAGCTTAAGAATCATTCAAATAAACGTTAGCAAAGAGCACAGACGTGTTCGCGAACCAAAACCTTTTCTACTGATTATTGGATTTATTTGACACAATTAATATGTACCAATAAACATATTATATGGCGACCGTGACAGGACGTCACAACGAAGGACGTTAGATAGCAGGACTTCGAGGGACATAGCAGGAGAGAGAAAATAAAAATTAAAAATAAAATAAATAAAAATGGAAAACGCATTGAGTAGAGTGTCATGTGGGGTCAAAAGACTTAAAGCCAGAAGGGCAAAACAGCCAAAGCTGTAAAACAGCAAAACTTAATAAATTGAAACCACTCGGTCAAGATACATGCCGAAGTTGAAGATGGAAAAACCGATAAGCAGTACACCTTTTAGTCTTTCTAGATGCCTATAGTAGGTGGGTGGAGCTTGTACCCTTGCGTAAAGCTACCGCTACTTCATTGGAAAAAGCTTTTCTTGTGCGCATCATCGGTCGCTTTGGAACACCGCATACTTTGGTCTGCGATAACGGATCCCAATTCACTAGCAGATCATTGAAAGAGCTTTGCCAACAAGCTGGAGTGCAACTCCAATACACCGCACAGTACACGCCACGCCAGAACCCAACCGAGAGAGCAATAGCGGAGTACTTAGAAGTATAGTAGATGGGTGGAGCTTGTGCCCTTGCGTAAAGCTACCGCTACTTCATTCGAAAAAGCTTTTCATGAACGCATCAGCGGTCGCTTTGGAACACCGCATACTTTGGTCTGCGATAACGGATCCCAATTCACTAGCAGATCATTCAAAAAGCTTTGCCAACAAGCTGGAGTGCAACAGCTGCATGTTAAATAGAATTTTGCATGAAACTAATGACGATTTCGAGGATATTTTATTTTATTTAATATAACTAGTTGGTACAGGGTATACTCAATGTCGGCAGGGACAACTTGCTTGCTTCATTTTTTTTAAATTGCCCACTCTTTTTAAATTTTTTATTATTTATTATTTTTTATTTTATTAAATCTACAATGGTTGTCTGCTCTTCGAGAAAGTGCCCTCATCCTCAAAACTCCAAGATGACTATCTTTTGTGCTGGCTGTGCGATAACATTATGCATGTTAAATGCGCTGGTTACACAGCCAAAGTAAAGGATAGTATTGCAAATGGTGGGGGACTAAAATGGAAATGTGAAGCGTGCCGGGACGTAGAAATAGATATGCGTCTATTTATGCGGCGGACGAGAGAGGGATTTAAATCCCTGTCGGCTGGTTTTCTTTCGTTTTTAAAAACTCAGTTTAATAGTTATAAACTATCAAACGGGTCACCGAAGCGGAAGAAGACTATCCCACGGGATTTCTCTCCCGATCCGCCTGCATCTCTGCTTCCTCCGGCCCCGGCATCGTTGATTCACCCATTAACTCCAAATGCTCAGCAACTAATATCATTTAGGAGTCCAGCAGTAGCTGCAGTTGCGTGGACAATTGACATCTCCCCTGGTAATAAAAGTGCCCCGCAAGGCGACTCGAAATCGGTTGTAGTTTCCGATGTGTCCGGGCGAATATCCTCTCCCAGGGATATTCTCAATAAAATTTTAACACGAAGAGCTCTCAAAGCGTTATCTGCCTCAGCAGTTCCAGCGCAAAATGCTGTTGCTGCGGTTGCGACTGGCGCATTGAGATCTCTTGTAGCCATTCCACCAAAAAAGCAAATCTTTGTTTCGCGGCTCGACCCCAATACTTCATCAGATGATGTCATAGCCCATATCCGGGCAAAAGTCGTTGCGCCAAACATAGTGGTGGAAAAGTTTAGGTTTTCATACACCCGTGACATCTCGTTATTTAAAATCAGTGTCCCACCAAATGTCTGTGACCAAATTTGTCACAAAGATTTTTGGCCGGAACATTTAGTTATAAAGGAGTATACGGCAAAGAAAAAGAAAAATCGGCCTCCGATTCGTCTGCCTAACACAACTAATCCTTCCCTTCCCTCTGGCTTGTCAGTAGCTGGCGGGTCAAAAAACTAATTTCGTCCCTTATTCTGGCCTATCAGAATGTTAGAGGACTAAAATCTAAACTTTCTAAGCTTTTTGTAGATAGTCAATCTTTTGACTTTCATATCTTGGTCTTTACAGAAACGTGGTTAAGGCCAGACATTTCTGATGCCTCTGTTTTTCCCACAATATTTTCAACCTATAGATGCGATCGAATCTCCAAAAATGGTGGTGGTGTATTGATTGCCGTAAATTCATCTCTTCCTTCAGAAATAGTTCTGCCACCTGCTGTTCTTGACATTGAATTTGTTAGTGTCAAAATTTGTTTGAAATCATATTCTGTATTTCTAACTTGCTCGTATATTCCACCGAATTCTAACATGACGGTATATGCTAGCCATTTAGAAGATATTCGCTTTGTCCCTTCACTTCTTTCTGATGCAGACATATTTATCGAGATTTTAGTCTACCTGACGTTTCATCGTTTCCATCAGGTGAGTCTTGATAATGCCCTCCTCCTCACTTTGCTTTGTTGACGGTCTCCTTGAGTTATCCCTAACTCAAGTTAATCCTGTGCGTAACAAAAATGAGAGTGTAGTGAATTCACATGTCGTTATTATAATTAATCAGCACAGCTTGTAACACTCTGTTGCAAGCAATAAATAATTATAAATATATATATAAGAACAATCGTATGTATGTACGCAAATTTGCATACAAACATTTCGTTCTGTATATATGCTTACGTAAATGAATTGTGCTGGCTAGCCAGCCTAAATATGCTGAGCTTGCATTTCGGTCACACCAAGAATGAGTGACCAAACATGTGAGTTCACTCTCGCTCCTCACCCCTCTTATTCTTGTAGCTGCCAATAAGCAGCATAAGCTTTTATATGTAGCTTAAGAATCATTCAAATAAACGTTAGCAAAGAGCACAGACGTGTTCGCGAACCAAAACCTTTTCTACTGATTATTGGATTTATTTGACACAATTAATATGTACCAATAAACATATTATATGGTGACCGTGACAGGACGTCACAACGAAGGACGTTAGATAGCAGGACTTCGAGGGACATAGCAGGAGAGAGAAAATAAAAATTAAAAATAAAATAAATAAAAATGGAAAACGCATTGAGTAGAGTGTCATGTGGGGTCAAAAGACTTAAAGCCAGAAGGGCAAAACAGCCAAAGCTGTAAAACAGCAAAACTTAATAAATTGAAACCACTCGGTCAAGATACATGCCGAAGTTGAAGATGGAAAAACCGATAAGCAGTAAGAAAGAGTCAAACAACCGATCACACATCCACCTACCTTTGCAATAAAAAAAAATTTTTTCTAAAGAAAAACTAATAAACTCTCCACCACCCATTAAAAGTGATACCGAAACTGAAGAAAATACCTGTGCAGCCAGCACCGGCAACGTCTGACGTATCAAGTCCGACCAAGGAGAATACACAAGCGCCCACCAAAAAATTCAGGAGCACCGGCACCGTGCAAACGCTGCTTGAAAAATACTAACCAAAAAAGATAGGCTATTATTAACACATGTGGTTGGAGTAAATATTGTAATTTTTTTTTAATGAAATGTAAACCTGAATTGTGAGCCAACCACATGAACTATCCTCTTCTACTTTCCACGTCTCTGTCACTGCTACTAGCAGTTGAAAAATATATTTTTTATACCCTGTACCCATAGGGTAAAAGGGTATATTAAAGTCGCCAAAATGTATGTAACAGGCAGAATTAAGCATTTCCGACCCTATAACGTATATATATTCTTGATCAGCATCAACAGCCGAGTCGATTGAGACATGTCCGTCTGTCCGTCTGTCCGTCTGTCCGTCTGTCCGTCCGTCCGTCTGTCCGTCTGTCCGTCCGTCCGTCCGTATGAACACCTAGATCTCAGAGACTATAAAAGATAGAGCATCCAAATTTGGTGTGAACATGCGTCTAGTGTGTACACAGATCAAGTTTATTTCAAATTTTTGCCACGCCCACTTCCGCCCCCGCAAATCGCGAAAACGTATTACTAGAGCTGTATTAAAGATATCGTATTCTTACTTGGCACACCTAATTATATATCAAAACTGGACCAGCTGACCAAATTTAGTCAAAATCGGACAATAAAAATCGGAGATATACCTATATGACTTTTGCACTGAATTGCCAAGGCGACATTGGCTGCCAAGAGTGAGCGAGACAGTATGCGTTCGCTGTTGCTGCATGTTATAGAGAATTTTGCATGAAATTTATGGCGATTTCGAGGATATTCTATTTCATTTAATATAACTAGTTGGTACAGGGTATACTCAATGTCGGCAGGGACGACTTGCTTGCTTCATTTTTATATGAAATGCTAGAGAGTTTTCATAATTTAAATTCTCACTCTTCACTGTTTCTTCCGGAATTTTTTTTTTTTGAAAGGTTCTCTTTACAGTTTCCTTTATATTTGAAATTGAATTTAAACATTTTTATCAAATTCGAATTTAAACGCTTTTGAGAAAAAATTGAATTGAAAAAAAATTTATAACTCTTTTATGGATAATGTAGGAAAAAAGGAAGATTTTCACAGAAGTATAAATACAGTAATGAAAGACGGAATATCGAATTTTAATACCCTGTACCCATAAGGTAAAAGGGTATATTAAAGTCGCTAAAATGTATGTTAACAGGCAGAAATATACATTTCTGACCCCATAAAGTATATATATTCTTGATCAACATCACTAACCGAGTCGATTGAGCCATGTCCGTTTGTCCGTCCGTCCGTCCGTCTGTCCGTCTGTCCGTCCGTCCGTCCGTATGAACACCTAGATCTCGGAGACTGTAAGAGCTAGAGCCACCAAATTTGGTGTGAACATGCGTCTAATGCATACACAGATCATGTTTGTTTTAAAATATTGCCACGCCCACTTGCGCCCCCGCAATTCAACAAAATTTGCTCAGCTGGTCCAGTTTGGGTATATAAATAAGTGTACCAAGTAAGAATACGATATCTTGAAGGCAGCCCTAGTTATCGTTTTCTTTAAATTGCAGGGGGCGGAAGTGGGCGTGGCTAAAATTTGAAACAAACTTGAAATGCTTTGACATTAGACGGATGATCACACCAAATTTGGTAGCTCTAGCTCTTACAGTCTCTGAGATCGAGTGGCTCATACGGACAGACGGACATGTCTCAATCGACTTGGCTGGTGATGCTGATCAAGAATATATATACTTTATGGGGTCGGAAACGCTTCCTTCTGCCTGTTACATACATTTTAGCGACTTTAATATACCCTTTTACCCTATGGGTACAGGGTATAAAAATCAGAATTGTAAAGTACATACAAATCAAAATGGATAAGGTAGAGACAGGGCATTCAGATATATACCTACCATTCCTTGATTTCCTGATACAATCAAGAGAAACAAACTATAAATACAAGGAAATACGGTACTGGATATCCAATAATTACAGATTTAAAAATGAAATTGTAGAACTTATGGAAAAATCCATAAAGGCAGCCTACACCAGGCTACTTGTTAAGAAATCGAAAAGAAAAGACGTGCCCAAATGGGTACACGAACTTTTCATGGATACCATCGAATCGATAACTATAGAAGATTCAGATGAAGAACCAACAAAGAAAAAGCACTATAAAGCATTCAGTAGCAACACGTTGCTACAAACACACAGACAATGACTACTATCCCTAAAATTATAAATACTTTGACGGAAGATGCAGAAGAGGCAAGCCCTGTTCCGCACTTCCGTCAGGGGCAACAGCCCCCAACCGGCCAATACATACACTTGCGTTAACGCAATAGTACTTCCAAATTAATATAAAGTCGTCCGATTTTGATCGAGATCAAAAAAAAATGAAGCAGGCAAGTCGTCCCTGCCGACATTGAGTATACCCTGTACCTACTAGTTATTATATTAAATAAAGTCAAACACCCTCGAAATAGCGATTAATTTCATAAAAAAATTTCTTTAGCATGCCGCAACAGCGAACGCATGCTATCTCGCTCACTCTTTCCAGCTAGTGTCGCCTTGGCAATTCAGTTCAAAATGCACATTCTTATATCTCCGATATTTATTGCCCGATTTCAACTAAAATTGGTCAGATGATGCATATTAGCCACATTATTAGGTGTGCCAAATAAGAATGTGATTCCTTAAAAACTGCTCTAATAATTTGTTTTTTCTGAATTGCGGGGGCGGAAGTGGGCGTGGCAAAAATTTTAAACTCTCTTGATCTGCGTAGTCACTAGACAAATGATCGAACAACCTCAAAATCGCAATCAATTCAAAACGAAATTCCCTTTAACATGCAGCAGCAGCGAACGCATGCTATCTCGCTCTTTCTTATCTGCCAATGCCGCCTTGGCAATTCAGTACAAAACAGATATAGCCATATCTCCGATGTTTATTGTTCGATTTTAACAAAATTTGCTCAGCTGGGCCAGTTTAGGTATATAATCAGGTGTACCAAGTAAGAATACGATATCTTGAAGGCAGCCCTAGCTATCGTTTTTTTCAAATTGCGGGGGCGGAAGTGGGCGTGGCTAAAATTTGAAACAAACTTGAACTGCTTTGACATTAGACGGATGATCACACCAAATTTGGTAGCTCTAGCTCTTATAGTCTCTGAGATCGAGTGGCTCATACGGACAGACGGACGGACAGACGGACAGACGGACAGACGGACAGACGGACATGTCTCAATCGACTCGGCTGTTGATGCTGATCAAGAATATATATACTTTATGGGGTCGGAAATACTTCCTTCTGCCTGTTACATACATTTTAGCGACTTTAATATACCCTTTTACCCTTTGGGTACAGGGTATAAAAATATGACGCGTCAAATAAACAAAAGTCTAAAACGACAAAACATTCTAAGACCCCATTAATAATTACAGAAACGCCTATGAGTGCCTTTGACAGAGTAATAGTGGATACTATAGGTCTACTACCAAAATCTGAAAATGGTAATGAATACGCAATAACACTGATATGCGACCTGACGAAGTATTTGGTAGCCACCCCTGTTCAAAATAAGAACGGTAATACTATTGCGAAGGCAATATTTGAATCCTTTATATTAAAGTGCGGTCCGATGCAGACGTTCATTTCGGACATGGGTACTGAATATAAAAGTGGAAAGAAGTCACAGAACTTTTAATGAATACATCCGTTCATATATATCAGTCGATTAAACTGACTGGGATGTTTGGCTCCAATATTTTACCTACTGTTTCAATACGACCCCCTCTATGACTCATGGTTATTGTCCATATGAGCTAGATTTTGGTAAGCAAAGCAATTTGCCAAAACACTTTAATTCAGATGACTACGCTAGAGAAGCTAAGTTTAGATTAGAACAGGCCTATAAAAGGGCAAGAATTATGCTAGAACAGCATAAGGCTAAGAATAAAGAAATATATGATAGGAAAATAAATAACTTCGAAATAGAAATAGGAGATAAGGTTCTTTTAAATAATGAAACGGGCCATAAGTTAGAATCCAAGTATCTAGGCCCATATATAGTAGAATCAATAGAAGATAGGGATAACATTTTAATTAGAGATAAAAGAAATAAAGCACAAAGAGTGCATAAGGACAGGTTAAAAATTTTCAAATAACTTAAAAAAAAAAAAAAATCTAAAGCGTATACATTTGAAAATAAATAATTAAATAAAAAAAAAATTATATACATATATAATTTTTATAAAAAAAAAAGAGAGACTGAAAATAAAAAAAAAATAATAATACAATTTCAAAAAAAAAAAAAAAAAATGCATACATATAAGAATATATATTCAAAGACAGACGTCATATATATATTTTTTTATATATAATAACTTCATTAGATTACGTTGTTTGTAGTTGGGCGGATCTTCCTTATAATTTCCACAGAAATGAAACCAGGAACTCTAAGAGATTCACTTCACAAAAGTATACATTCACGTCTTTTCTTTCACACGTTATAAAAGCATTTAAACTAACTTAACATTACATATTACAGACTACTTAGCATTACAGGCCGTGGTGAAAGCTCCCCTGTTCACCACTCCCGTTTCGCTCTCTCGCTCTCTACGTCATTGGTGACGTAGACATCCCGGCCCCCTTGCAATATCCTGATTGCGAATGCTTCAAGGGTGTGGGCAGCTACCGGCCAGTGTCCACCCGACGTTGAGCTCGACGTCAGTCTCCACTGCCGACTTGACTACTGCCGTGCAAATCCGATCGGCCCCCAGATGGACCGTCGGCAAACCGAAACTGGCGGCAAGGGATGCCCGGATACGGCTGACCGGCGTGCAGGGGTCTTTTTCGCGTTAACAACAATAATTATGGTCGCCGTGGGCATCACCAACGTGGATGACAGGTTTAGGAGTCCTGTGAGCGAGGGAGGAGCAACGGAGGGTTTGGAGGCTTTCCTGGAGGAGGCGGCTGGCGGCTCCCGCGATGTCGAACGCCGCTCATCGTCGTGCAGCAGCGTATGGTGCCGCTGGACGCATTTCTGGCATCGCTTTCCACTGCGCCAGGACTTGCCCGAATGCTCATGGGCCAAGCAATTCGAGCAGTATTTGTTGATCAAAACGGCTCGGAGCCTCTTCTCGGTAGCCAGTTTGAGGAAACGCTTGCACCTTTTCAAGGGGTGGACTCCTCGACACACCCGACACCGAAAGGTGTGAGACTCCCGAGAGCGTGTCTTCTCGGAGGGTTTGCGGCGTTGGCGAGGACGTGGTGCCATTGCTGGTCTTGTAATGAAGAAATGAAGCAAGCAAGTCGTCCCTGCCGACATTGAGTATACCCTGTACCAACTAGTTATATTAAATGAAATAGAATATCCTCGAAATCGCCATTAATTTCATGCAAAATTCACTTTAACATGCAGCAACAGCAAACGCATGCTGTCTCGCTCACTCTTGCCAGCCAATGTCGCCTTGGCAATTCAGTGCAAAACTCATATAGATATATCTCCGATATTTATTGCCCGATTTCGACAAAATTTGATCAGCTGGTCCAGTTTGGGTAAATAATTAGGTGTGCCAAGTAAGAATATGATATCTTTAATACGGCTCTAGTAATACGTTTTCCCGATTTGCGGGGGCGGAAGTGGGCGTGGCAAAAATTTGAAACAAACTTGATCTGTCTGCACACTAGACGGATCTACAAACCAAATTTGGTAGCTCTAGCTCTTATAGTCTCCGAGATCTAGGTGTTCATACAGACGGACGGACAGACGGACAGACGGACGGACAGACGGACAGACGGACGGACTTACGGACGGACAGACGGACATGGCTCAATCGACTCGGCTAGCGATGCTGATCAAGAATATATATACTTTATGGGGTCAGAAATGTATATTTCTGCCTGTTACATACATTTTAGCGACTTTAATATACCCTTTTACCCTATGGGTACAGGGTATAAAAACTGGAAAAAGAGGGCTAGAAATGAAAAGTTTCGGATTAGCCAAGGAATGACAACAATTGGAAAGTGCTGCAAATAGGAGGAGGAAATTATTCACTACAGGAGGGTAGCAACAATAGTTTGGTGATGGGCCTTCGGATAGGGCCTCGTCAGCAAGTCGACAACGCGAACTCGCTCGTCGGCGCCAGGATGAACTGCCTGGATTCGACCGAGTCGCCACTCGTTAGGTGGCAAGTTGTCCTCTTTAACGACAACCATGTCGTTGATCTGGCGATCTCTCATGGGTCGTTGCCATTTGTGCCTCTTGTGCATCCCCTTCAGATACTCCTCCTTCCAGCGCAGTCAAAGTTGCTGGTTTAGAGCCTTAAGGCGCCGCCATCGGTTGTGGATGGACTCGGCGAGCTGAGGGATTTCAGCTTCAGGAGCTGACAGGAGAGGCGCTCCGATTAGGAAATGACCGGGTGTCAGTGAGAGGAGTTCTGTAGGGTCATCTGATAAAGGAGCCAGTGGCCTAGAATTTAGGCAAGCCTCGACTTTTGTCAACAGCGTTGACAGCTCCTCGAAGGTGAATCGAGTGCCGGAAGCGGATTTAAGGAGCAGAGTCTTAAAACTTTTGACTCCAGCTTCCCATAAGCCACCCATATGCGGTGCTCCGGGCGGAATGAAACGCCAGTATAGCTTATGGTGGCTGTACCGACTTGAGGCTGCGGATGCCACTGACTCCAGAAATTCTTTGGAGAGAAGTTTCTCGGCGCCAACAAAGGTCTTGCCGTTGTCAGAATAAATGCTTTGCGGACATCCTCTGCGACCTATAAACCGCGCCAACGCGGCCAGAAATTTCTCAGTCGACAGGTCGGATGTGCATTCCAAGTGGATAGCCTTGGTGCTAAAACACACAAACACACACACATACCCCTTCGTAATGAGACAGGCCCGTCCTGTGTAATTTTTTATATCGAACTGGCCGGCAAAATCCACTCCCGTGTAGGTGAATGGTCTGGAAAAGGAAGACCGCTCCTTGGGCAGATCTCCCATTAGCTGCGTTTGGAGACGCTTTCTGTATATGATACAGACCTTACAGGACTTAGTCACATGTTTAACCAAATTTTGAATCTTGGGAATCCAGTATTTCGCGCGGATGATACGGATCATGAGCTGATTCCCCCCATGCAACGTTATGCGATGGGTGAAATCAGTAAGGAGTCGAGCAAAACGGCTCTCATACGGCAGAAGAACAGGATGACGTTCATCATACCGCAGAGAGCTGGAATTTTTAACCCGTCCGCAGGCTCGGATAATGCCATGGTGGTCAAGAAATGGATTTAAGGAAAGTATGGAGCTACGAGAGGCTATTTGTTGCTTGTTGCTTAGACTTTGGTATTCGTCAGCGTATGCTCGACGCTGAGTCGAAATAATGAGCGCTTGCTCTGCTGCTGCCAGGTCGCCTTGGGAAAGTTGAAAAGAGGTCGCCCTGGGACCTTTGCGAAAATGGCGGATGAAACGCAGAATGTACGCAGAAACGCGCAATGCTCGGCTAAAGTCAGAGAAACGGTCGAGGAACTCTTCCGTCGGCGCGATCTTAGTGGTATGCACCTTAATGGACCTTTGTTAGACGTCAGTCTCGGGGATAGACTTAAGTGCTGGTGGCCATTGGCTGCGAGGCAATGTTAACCACTCTGGGCCGTACCACCACAGGTCTGACTGCGCTAACTCGCTGGAGCAAACACCTCTACTTGCCAAATCGGCGGGGTTGTGTTCTGAACGAACATGATGCCATTGTTGGGCGTCGCAAATCTGTGTTATTTTCGCTACTCGATTTGCCACGAATGTGGTCCATCTGCACGGAGGTTTTTGAAGCCAGGACAATACAATGGTGGAGTCTGTCCACAGATGCAGATCAGGATTATCTACCGGCATGTAAGGGAGAATTGCAGTAGTCATCTCAGCCAAGAGGACTGCTCCTCACAATTCTAATCCAGGGAGAGAAACGGTTTTCACTGGAGCCACTCTTGTCTTGGAGGTAAGGAGATTCGTGAAGCTGTGATTCCCTATCACAGCTCGAACATACAGCGCTGCACCATACGCTCGCTCGGATGCATCACGGAACCCGTGATGCTCAATGTGGACCTTTGGTTGACAGTGTACCCATCTGGGAATACGGATTTCGTTGAGTGACTGGTAATTGGTCGCAAACTGGCTCCACTGTTGGTCAAGATCGGACGGAAGTGGATCATCCCAACGGAGCTCACGTAGCCCCAAACTTTGATTCCCTATCACAGCTCGAACATACAGCGCTGCACCATACGCTCGCTCGGATGCATCACAGAACCCGTGATGCTCAATGTGGACCTTTGGTTGACAGTGTACCCATCTGGGAATACGGATTTCGTTGAGTGACTGGTAATTGGTCGCAAACTGGCTCCACTGTTGGTCAAGATCGGACGGAAGTGGATCATCCCAACGGAGCTCACGTAGCCACAAAGTTTGCATAAACATCTTGGCACGCACAATGAAAGGAGATAACCAGCCTGCTGGATCGAACAATTTAGAAATTTGGGACAAAACCTTCGAGTAGGAGGATTTTTGCTCCAGTGGAGAAGGAACGAAGAAAAACTCGTCAGTCGTGGCTCTCCATCGAATCCCCAGCGTCTTGGTTACGCTAGCGTCATCGATTTCGAGAAACTCGGAATTTAACAGGTGGCCTGACGGAATGTCACGCAGAAGCGGCTTATGATTGGCCGTCCACTTTCGTAGGAGGAAACCAGCGGACTCCATCGCACATGACAGCTCTTTAATAGCCTCACAGGCCTCGTGTTGCGTGTGGGCACCGGCTAGTACGTCATCCACGTACATGAAACTGCAAATAACTTCACTAGCTCGAGGATATTGTGATTCCACATCACTTGCTAGCTGTTGGAGGACTCGAATCGCAAGGAAGGGGGCACAATTTACTCCAAATGTGACGGTTTTCGATGGGTCGATGGTCAACAAGGATTTGCCGATACATTTTGGTAATATCGGCGTTGAAAACGAATCGGAAATATCTCCACTTAAGTAGTTGCATGGTTAGGTCGGATTGGAGGACCGGCCCTGTATGCAAGACATCGTTGAGGCTCTGCCCATTGGTGGAGGAACTGGAGGCGTTGAATACTACGCGAACTTTAGTAGTGGTGCTTTCTGGCTTAATCACTGCATGATGTGGAAGGTAGAATACAGAGCTACCGTCTGCAGGACTAACCTTTCTCATATGACCAAGGTCTATGTACTCTTGGATCACCGAGTTATACTGCGCCATGAGTTCTGGACTCTTGCTCAGTTGGCTCTCGTTCCGAAGGAACTGAGCCAATGCACCTGACCTGGAATGACCCAGCTGGATGTTGCTAAGCTCTCGGAATGGAAGGCTGACGATATATCGTCCCGAGGTGTCCCTTTTGGTGGTTCGAACGAAGTTCTCCTCACATTCGGAATCGGTCTCTTTCATTCTTCTCACAGGGAGATCGTCCACCTCCCAAAATTTTGTTAGAAGTTTACCTAATTGGCTCTCTGGGGGATGCAGGACTCGAGTGGAAAACGAGGAGATTGCCCGTTGGTCGATTTGGGACTCGTCAATTGGCCCTGTAAGTACCCACCCGAATATGGTCTCTTCTCCAAGAAGGGTGACACAAATATTGGTTTCCTTGCCCTTCAAGGAAATTGCCGGAAGCACGTCAGATCCGAGCAGTAAATCTATTTGGGCACTGTGACGGAAATTCGGATCGGCAAGAGGCAAGTTGGGCAGGTTCTCTAAGGCACCCTCGCTAATGCCATGCGTCGGAAGATTGCCTGCCAAATACGGTAAGACATAGGCAGACGTGGGCACTCGCCGTTCTGGCATCAATGGAGAACCTATGACGAGCTGAGAAAGCTCACATGCTTGAGCGGGAGTCGACATGGTCAGACCAGATATGTGGGCAGTCACTGTTTTAAATGGAAGTTTTATTTGATTGAAAAGTCGCTCCGTTATGAAACTCCCTTCAGATCCTGGATCAATCAAAGCACGAGCCCTATAGGAAAATCCCTGATGACGCACGGTAACCATGGCGGTTCCCAAAAGTACTCGCTTCGCACTTGACGCAAAATAACTTTCCGTGCGAATAGGTGGGTCTGCCGGCGTTTGAGTTGGGTAGCCCTGGCACTGGCGCAACGTTACCACGCTGAAGTCGACCGTTGCACGTGAAGCAATTATGTGCACTTAGACACTCTTTTAGTTGATGCTTACGTGCGAAACAATTAAGGCATAATTTGAGTTGCCTAATCTGGGTGACTCTATCATTGATAGACATTTGGAGAAAACGAGGACACAGACGGATTGGATGATTCTCCTTAGCACACACCTTGCATGTAGACGAGCCCACCGAGACCTTGGTTTTAGAAGTCTTAATATTCCTCTGGGTCTCTTTTCGGACGAATTGACTTGTCGATGGCTGACCACTCACAGTCATTGAATCTTCTAGTGATTCCAACGTAAGGACGCGATCTTCTAGAAACGCATTTAATTCGGACCAACATGGGATATCTCGTTTATTTTGGAGAGACTGCTCCCACATAGCTCGGGTGACCTTGGGCAGCTTGGAGCTAGCCCAAAAAACGAGCATGCTGTCCCAAGTAGATGTGTCGACACCGTGGAGATTTAATGTTAGCAAGCATCCTTGGAAAGTGTTCAGCATCGTTCTCAGCGATGTAACGGACTCGGTAGGAATGGGCAGTAAGCCGAACAGGACTTTGAGCTGACTATTGACAAGGAGTCTTGGATTCTCAAACCGCTCACAGAGGGCTCCCCAAGCTGATTCAAAACCATCATTGGTAAGTGGAGACTTAGCCACTAGAGCCTTGGCATCACCTCTTGTTTTAGAATTCAAATGGAATAACTTTTCGACAGGTGTTAACCGCGGATTGTCTATGTAGACAGCGGTGAAAAGGTCTCTAAATGTAGGCCAACGCAAAAAATCCCCGCTAAAGATTTCTGTATCACATGGCGGAAGATTACAGCCTCTCGAAGCAACGCTAGGAACTGGCAACTGCGCTGGCATGGATGCCTGGTCAATGGACTCTGTAAGTAGAGACGCGCAACGTTCATAAACATCATAACAATAAGCATATTTTGCTTCTAGGGTCGTAATATCTGCAGCGTCACCATCTTGCCGAATACTTTTGGAACAACGAACATACTCTTGTTCGGCTGTTGCCCATAAGGAGCGAAAGTGATCCTGTCGGATCTTCAGTGTGGAGATTGTGACTGTGTTCTCAGACGGAGTGGTGATCATATCCTGGAAACGGCTGATACGATCACTGGCAGCTATAAAGTCAGCCAAAGCCATGTTGAATACCCGAATACGTCGTTGCGTTTCAGAACGAGTAGAGACTGAAGGAGCGGACACGGTGATATGCGGGACTGGCTCCACAGTATCTAAACTAGATGGGCTTGACGCTCGGGAAGTTTTCGGAGATAACAATCGTGGCTCAGATGAAGTTTGTTGAATGCCGTGGCTCTGACCCTTGAGTGCCGAAGACTCGCTACTAGCAGAACTTGGATGACGTTTAATTGTCGCAGGAGAAGAGAGACTTCGTGGTTTTGATGTCGGCGTCGGAGGCGATGCGGAACACGGAGGAACAGTGAGCCGAGTTGACTTAGCGCTAGTCTTGGGTCGCTCGATTGGCATAATCTAAGTCGCGGTTTTTTTTGACCGTAGACGTAGCAGTGTCGCAACGACGACAGTAATTTGAAAATTGAAAATTGAAGATCAAAAAAATGGGAAAAGAAATATAGGAAATGTTTAAGCAATTGGAACTTGAATCGAGTGTAATTGTCGCAGTAATTGAAAAACTTGGATATATAAACACTGTGGAATTTTTCGATGATGTAAAAATTTTCGAGTTTTTGGACTTTGTTGATGTAGGAATTTTCGAAATGTGGACTGTATATTTTATTTGACAAAATTATAGTTGAATGTATATCAATAAATCGGGTTTACACAAATGCACATAAAAATTTTACTGGTGGTTATCCGTTAATAAAATTTTCTTTTTTGTGAACTTGGGTCGAAAAAGGACAGACGGCTACGCGTTGTTGTTTGCGCAAAAAGGAAAAATTGCAAAAAAAAATCTAAACTGTACGTTATATTTCTTCCGATGTTAGCTTGGAATGGATTTGTTTATGTTCTCGGTAGAAATACAAATACACCGTCAATAAACTTCAAAGTCGTTTATAAAAAGATTAGTCACAAAATTTTTTCGAGGATTGATCCCTTAGTCGTCCCCGAAGACAGTTTACTTCCAGCTTTGGATTTAACTATTGATTTACCCTTTCGGCTATCAAATGCTGGTACCAGTTCAACGTCTCGTACCCGTTGCTTTCGTAAAACTAACTTTTTCAAGCTCAATGAGCTAATTCTTGCCACAGATTGGTCTTATCTGTACTCCTGTAATGATACGAATGCTGCCATTTGTTTTTTCTATGATACTATGTTTTCGCTTTTTAATGCTTGTGTTCCACGTGTGACCCATGTATTGTCTGATAAACCACCATGGTTTACACGTGAGTTAACTAATTGAAAAATGTAAAGTCTATTTATTACAGAAAGTTCAAAAAATCGGGTCGACCGTCTGATTTCTCTCTTTATGCCGTTGCTCGATCGAATTTTTCAGTGCTTAATACACTATGCTATAAGGATTACATTAGGCGTTGTAAACTTCAGTTAACGCCAAACGAAAGGTGGCAGTGCACCCGTCCTATTTATGTTTTGAAAAGAATAAAGCAAACGATGATCAGGCCATTGCCGATATGTTTGCTGATTTTTTCAAAACGACCTATTCCTCCAAATATCATCGAGCTAACTTTTCATATCCCTATCAGTTGAAAAGGTCTAATTGCGTTTTTATACCCTGTACCCATAGGGTAAAAGGGTATATTAAAGTCGCTAAAATGTATGTAACAGGCAGAAGGAAGCGTTTCCGACCCCATAAAGTATATATATTCTTGATCAGCATCACCAGCCGAGCCGATTGAGACATGTCCGTCTGTCCGTCCGTCTGTCCGTCTGTCCGTCTGGCCGTCTGTCCGTATGAGCCACGCGATCTCAGAGACTATAAGAGCTAGAGCTACCAAATTTGGTGTGAACATCCGTCTAGTGTCTACACAGGTCAAGTTTGTTTCTAATTTTAGCCACGCCCACTTCCGCCCCCGCAATTTAAAAAAAACGTTAACTAGGGCTGCTTTCAAGATATCGTATTCTTACTTGGTACACTTAATTATATACCCAAACTGGACCAGCTGAGCAAATTTTGTTGAAATCGGACAATAAACATCGGAGATATGCCTATATCCGTTTTGTACTGAAATGCCAAGGCGGCATTGGCAGATAAGAAAGAGCGAGATAGCATGCGCTCGCTGCTGCTGCATGTAAAAGAGAACTTTGTTTTGAATTGATTGCGATTTTGAGGTTGTTCGATCATTTGTCTAGTGACTAAGCAGATCAAGAAAGTTTAAAAATTTGGCCACGCCCACTTCCGCCCTCGCAATTCAGAAAAATCGAATTATTAGAGCAGTTTTTGAGGAATCACATTCTTATTTGGCACACCTAATAATGTGGCTAATATGCATCATCTGACCAATTTCAATCGAAATCGGACAATGAATATCGGAGAAATACGAATGTGCATTTTGAACTGAATTGCCAAGGCGACACTAGCTGGAAAGAGTGAGCGAGATAGCATGCGTTCGCTGTTGCGGCATGTTAAAGAAATTTTTTTATGAAATTAATCGCTATTTCGAGGGTGTTTGACTTTATTTAATATAATAACTAGTAGGTACAGGGTATACTCAATGTCGGCAGGGACGACTTGCTTGCTTCATTTTTTATCCTGTGATCGATGAAGATTCGCTTCTCAGCGTGCTTACTTTAGTCAAGCCCGTGATGGGATACCTGGTTGTGTACTCAGGTTTTGCGCTGAGACTTTGATTTCACCAATTCTTATGTTATTTACTTTGTCCGTTGAAACTTCCTCTTTCCCAACCATTTGGAAGGAATCTTTTATTATTCCTTTGCATAAAAGGGGTAACAAATCCGTAGCTTCAAACTATAGGGGTATTTCCAAATTGTCTGCTATTCCGAAGGCATTTGAGAAAATTATAACTTCTCAACTGCAACATTTCTGTAGTTCTATTCTTTCATCTTCTCAACATGGGTTTATGAAACGTAGATCTACTACAACTAACCTTTTAGTGTTTACTTCTTTATATATATCTTAATAACCGTACACAAAAAGTTTTATTTAAAACTTATCTTTCGAAGACGGGGGGTGTCACAACGTAGCCATCTAGGACCATTGCCTTTTCCGCTCTTCATTAATGACCTTCCGTCAGTTGTAACTCACTCTCGCATGCTTATGTACGCTGATGATGTCTAACTTTGTATTAGTTTTAAAGACTTAAGCTCTCCATATCTGCTTCAAGTCGAGTTGCCATGAGTTGTCTTGGTTTCGTTAAGCGATGGTCGAAAGAATTTGACGATCCTTACACAACCAAAACTCTTTTTATTTCACTGATCCGCCCTATTTTGGAGTATGGATCATGTGTTTGGTCTCCACAATATGGATCACACCAAGTTAAAATTGAATCTGTTCAAAAACAGTTTCTAATTTTTGCCCTTCGTGGTTTAAACTGGGATCGAAATGTTAACTTGCCCTCTTATTCTAAAAGACTTCTTCTAATTAACCTTCTCTCCTTACTTAATCGTAGAGTAATGCTTGGTACTTTGTTTATTCATAAGCTTCTAAATGGACAAATAGATTGTCCTAATTTACTTAATCAGGTCAATCTATCTGTACCTTGTAGACTAACCCGAAATTATGTCCCTTTATCTTTAACACGCTGTACTTCTAACTATTCTTTGCATGAACCTTTTCGAGTTCCCTGTTCCGACTACAACCGCCTTTATTCTGTAATCGGATCAGAGTTCTCTATATCTATTCTAAAAACTACTATTTTAAATTATCTATCTAGTAGTTAGTCTTAATTATTATTTTAGTTGTCGTCCGTTGTCCACGCGACTTCGTTTTTGCATGCTGTCTGATAGGGTTCGCGCGTAACAGGCTTTGTCCTGGTGTCGCTTGGACCACTTGAACGTACTGCGCATTGTACGCGTCAACGTCCAGAAGATTCAACATGAGACTATGGACCTCAAATGTTGAGAGCGTTGTGAGAGCGCTTGAAAACAAAGATGACGATGCTTTACCCAGACAAATTGCGGTTCCCGAAGAGGCGCGAGAAAAGGTTCGAAGCATGTGGTGGTTGCCTGGCTCAGACTTCATCACATACGTGGCCAAGGCGGAACTACTCGAAAGGGCATGCGAGGGCGAGCCCACGAAGAGAAGAGTGTTAAGTGTGGTTATGTCAATTTTTGACCCACATGGTCTTCTTGGATTTTTCCCCGTCCTTGCTAAAATTATTTTGCAGAACATTTGACGATCTGAAGGAGGATGAAGCAGACTGGAGGCTTTGGTTACGCTGCTGCCTCAAATAAACGAAATAAGAATTCTCAGATGTATACGATTGGTAAGTTGTACCAGCAGGGTGCAGCTCCATACATTTGTAGACGCCAGCACAAGCACGTATGCAGCTCTTGTATTTCTTCGAGCAGAACTAGACGGTGAAGTGTGCTGCTCGCTGGTGGGCTCAAAAACGCGGGTGGCGCCTCTAAAGCCCGTCTCAATACCCAGAATGGAGTTAATGGGTGCTGTACTAGGCCTACGACTGGCTAGGTTTATCGAATCGGAGCTATCGATACCTATTGAGCAGAGAATTTTCTGGACAGACTAGAAGGATGTTTTGTACTGGATTCAATCAGATGTAAGCAAATATCCCAAATTCGAGGCTCTTCGAGTCGGTGAAATTTTAGAAGACTCAGACGTAGGGAGTTGGTGATTGGTGCCAACTGCACAAAATGTGGCAGACGACGGCACAAAATGGTCGAAAACGCCAGAAATGACCAACAAAATACGGTGGTTTATTGGTCCAGGATTTTTATACAAAGACGAGATGGATTGGCCAAAAGACGAAAGAATCGTAATCCGCGACAACGTTGTGGTGCTGCTTCATGAAGAGAAGCAGAGCTGGATTTGCTGTCTTGCATGCATAGCTCCCAATCCTGAACGAGTAAGCACTCTGGAGAAGCTCCGGGCTATACAGAGGCGAGTCTTGGATTTCTTACGCATCATATGTAAGAAATCATACGGAGTACAGCTCAGTAGTATTTTGAGCCTGACACGCGACGTGGAAATGGATACCATATTTTTACGCTTCTGCCAGGAGGAGGAGTTTCATGAAGAAATCAGGTGCCTAAGCCAAGGACGTGCTCTGACTAACCGCAAAAGTAGACTGTTCAAATGCTCCCCGTATCTGTATACATTCGGAGTGCTACGAGCTGTTGTGTGTGCTGACCAAATAGAATGCGCAGATGTGGGAATAAAGAAACCCATAATTCTACCTAAATCTCGTCGGCTGACCTACTTAATAGCGGAGTTCTACCATAGGAGATATCATCACTTGCATAACGAGATTGTCGTCAATGAATTACGGCAACGATATGGGATCGATATTGGATATTGCGAAAGCTTGCCCAGCGTGCCGCATACGGGCGACCCGACCGGATCCACCAATTATGGGCGACTTACCTAAAGAGAGACTGTCGCCTTATACATCACCTTTTACATACACTGGAGTGGATTGCTTTGGTCCAATCGACAAATCGACCAATCACCTGCCTCACGACACGAGCTGTACACCTAGAAATTGCTGCGTCTCTATCAACGGACTCCTTTCTATGTGTGATGAAAGCATTTGTGGCTAGAAGAGGGGTACGACGCCGTATGCTGTCGGACAATTTTACCAATTTTCGAGGAGCTAACCGAGTGTTAAAGGAGCATATTGAGCTCCTTTCCACATCAGCCGTGGAAAAGCAATTCCCAACGTTGGAATTTAAATTTAGTCCTCCCAGTGCACCATATATGGGAGGCATATGGGAACGAATGGTACGTTCAACTAAATCTATACTTTCAGAAATTCTACCTGAGACCGGTTTACGAGAAGAAGCGTTACGAGCTGCGTTCGCAGATGTGGAGCAGATGCTCAACTTACGCCCGCTGACGTATGTGCCTTTAGACAGTGCTGAGTCGGATGCGCTGACTCCGAACCATTTCCTGGGAAACTCTAGTGGCTTGCGTGAGGATGGCTCCATAGAGCAAACTGGACCTCAACTGGCGAAAATATATCGGACTGCAAGTTAGCTGGCAGATCGTTTCTGGAAAAGTTGGTTGCGAGAGTAGATAACGAGAAATTGAAATAGACGACGTGGTGATCATCGAGGATGACACAGCCAAGCCGAGCTCATGGCCAAAAGGAAGAGTCGTCGAAGTTCATCATGGAAGTGACGGTCAGGTGCGAAGCGCTGTTGTGCGCACAGTCGGCGGACTTGTCACAAGACCAGCAGTGAATCTGGCCAAATTGGACTTAAAAGGGCAACCCACGAAAGAAGAATGTTAGTAAGTTACTAACGAATTAAGCACGCCAACATAGTTAATTATAAGTACGCCCCTGACCCTTTATCCGAAAGTCCCGTTTTATAAAATTGCTCTCTTTGCGTCTGCTTTTTCGGCTCAACTGCAACCGCTGCGACGGCTCAAGTTGAGAGTTAATTTGGCAAGCTGAAAGGGTGGACGTGAGTGAAAAGAAACACAAATGTAAGAAAAAAATTTGAAGAAAATTGAATTGTAAAAAATGAATTGTTAACTAATAAGAATTTATAAAAGATTTCAGCATAACGAATCCTTACTTGTATACCGGTACAAACCCAAAACCATACCTGTACATACCTAAGGGAATAAACTTAATGTACAAGTACTTGCTAGAAATAACTGTTTTTATTTTTGGAGGAGCTCATCGTCCGCCGGCCAGCCAACAGTCATTTATCATCGGCTGATAATTTATTTTTATTAAAATATCATGTATTTTATTTAAATTTAAAAATGCAAAAGAAAATTTATTTATATACGGATACGGCTGACCGGCGTGCAGGGGTCGAGCAGAGCTCGCGTGCGGAATGTTTTCGCGCCCACAACAATGATTATGGTCGCCGTGGGCATCACCAACGTGGATGACAGGTTTAGGAGTCCTGTGAGCGAGGGAGGAGCAACGGAGGGTTTGGAGGTTTTCCTGGAGGAGGCGGCTGGCGGCTCCCGCGACGTAGAACGAGGCTCATCGTCGTGCAGCAGCGTATGGTGCTGCTGGTCGCACTTCTGGCATCGCCGTCCACTGCGGCAGGACTTGCCCGAATGCTCATGGGCCAAGCAATTCGAGCAGTATTTGTTGATCAAAACGGCTCGGAGCCTCTTCTCCGTAGCCAGCTTGAGAAAACGCTTGTACCTCTTCAAGGGGTCGACTCCTCGGCACACCCGACACCGAAAGGTGTGAGACTCCCGAGAGCGTGTCTTCTCGGAGGGTTTGCGGCGTTGGTGAGGACGTGGTGCCATTGCTGGTCTTGTAATGAAGAAAAAACTGGAAAAAGAGGGCTAGAAATGAAAAGTTTCGGATTAGCCAAGGAATGACAATAATTAAAGTCTTAAAAATATATCATAACATATTTTACGTAATTGTTTTTAGCATCCTTCTTCTCTAGACATTGTGCCATTAGGTGATCCATCGAGTCCCACCCATAACAAGATCCACAAACTTATTTCGGTTTCCAGCAGTCAGTTGCACAATGACCCTTCGAATTGCGATTGTGATATCTGGACTGTTTGGGCACGCTCTTACCCCGAACTTTCTTCACTTCAACGAAGTCGGTCGTGTTTTTTTTTGCGCTCTCGCTTTTATCCAACCTTTTTATTTAATCCCGCAAATAAAAATTATTTTCCGCGGAATCTGTGGCGAAATTACTTATTACGCGAATAGCTTATTGTAACTTGTTCTTAAACATTTATTCAAAGCTATTATTACTTATTGTTTCACTTAATAACAAAACTTACAGTTTTGTTGTTTTGCGTGCATAGTCTTTGACTTTGTGTTTTTGATCTCTTTTCTTGCATTCGCGCTCTCGCATACACATTAGTGTTGTTGTTTGTGTAGTGCTTGCTCTCGCGTTTTTACATTGCCCGCGATCGCGACCTTTACTCTCGCGATTGTGTCAGTCTTTGTTGTTGTGTGTTATTACTAACTCTCTTAATTTCTCTTCAGTTTTATCTTCTAAAAATTAAAACTTTAACACTTGTGTTACTTCTTGGTTCGTGTACATTGCTCTTTTTGAAATTTTTTTTTTAATTTTTTGCCATTTATTATTTATTTTTTTCTTATCAGTAAAAAAAATAATAATAAACAATTAAATTTACAATGGTTGTCTGCTCTTCCAAAAAGTGCCCTCATCCCCAAAAAGTCCAAGACGACTATCTTTTGTGCTGGCTGTGTGTAAAGTAAAGGATAGTATTGGTAACGGCGGGGGACTAAAATGGAGTTGTGAAGCGTGCCGGGACGTAGAAATGGATATGCGTCTATTTATGCGGCGGACGAGAGAGGGCTTTAAGTCCCTGTCGGCTGGCTTTCTGAAACTTCGTGATGAGTTTTCGTCTCTGGAAACTCAGTTTAATAGTTATAAACTATTGAACGAATCACCGAAGCGGAAGAAGACTATCCCACGGGATTTCTCTCCCGATCCGCCGGCATCTCTGTTTCTGTCGGTTCCGGCATCGTCGAACGACCCCATAACTCCAAATGGTCAGCAACTGATATCGTTTAGGAGTCCAGCAGTGACTGCAGTTGCGGGGACGATTGACATTTCCCCTGGTAATAGTGCCCCGCAAACTGACCCGATATCGGTTGTAGTTTCCGATGAGTCCGGGCCAATATTCACTCCCAGGGATATTCCCAATAAAGTAGTAACTAGAAGAGCTCTCAAGGCGTCATCCGCCTCAGCAGTGGCGCATTGAGATCTCTTGTAGCCATTCCACCAAAAAAGCAAATCTTTGTTTCGCGGCTCGACCCCAATACTTCATCAGATGATGTCATAGCCCATATCCGGGCAAAAGTCGTTGCGCCAAACATAGTGGTGGAAAAGTTTAGGTTTTCATACACCCGTGACATCTCGTTATTTAAAATCAGTGTCCCAACAAATGTCTTTGACCAAATTTGTCACAAAGATTTTTGGCCGGAACATTTAGTTATAAAGGAGTATACGGCTAAGAAAAAGAAAAATCGGCCTCCGATTCGTCTGCCTAACACAACTAATCCTTCCATACCCTCTGGCTCGTCAGTAGCTGGCGGGTCAAAAAACTAATTTCGTCCCTTATTCTGGCCTATCAGAATGTTAGAGGACTAAAATCTAAACTTTCTAAGCTTTTTGTAGATAGTCAATCTTTTGACTTTCATATCTTGGTCTTTACAGAAACGTGGTTAAAGCCAGACATTTCTGATGCCTCTGTTTTTCCCACAATTTTTTCAACCTATAGATGTGATCGAATCTCCAAAAATGGTGGTGGTTTTGATTGCCGAAAATTCATCTCTTCCTTCAGAAATAGTTCTACCACCTGCCGTTCTTGACATTGAATTTGTTAGTGTCAATCATATTCTGTATTTCTAACTTGCTCGTATATTCCACCGAGTTCTAACCACTCAGAAGCTATTCGCTTTGTCTCTTTACTTCTTTCGGATGCAGACATATTTATCGTTCTGGGAGATTTTAATCTACCTGACGTTTCGTGGCTTCCATCAGGTGAGTCTTCCTTGTTGATGCCCTCCTCCTCACATTGCTTTGTTGACGGTCTCCTTGGTTATCCCTAACCCAAGTTAATCCTATGCGTAACAAAAATGAGAGATCACTAGATCTTATATTTATGTTAGATTCTTCTAACTGTACTGTTTCAAGGATTGATCCCTTAGTCGTACGCGAAGACAGTTTCCATCCAACTTTGGACTTGACTATTGATCTACCTTTTCGGTTATCAAATGCTGGTACCAGTTCGACGTCTCGTACCCGTTGCTTTCGTAAAACTATTTTTTTCAAGCTCAATGAGCTAATTCTTGCCACAGACTGGTCTTATCTGTACTCCTGTAATGATATGAATGCTGCCATTTGTTTTTTCTATGATACTATGTTTTCACTTTTTGATGCTTGTGTTCCACGTGTGACCCATGTATTGTCTAACAAACCGCCATGGTTTACACGTGAGTTAACTAATTTGAAAAATGTAAAGTCTAGATATTATAGAAAGTTTAAAAAATCGGGTCGACCGTATGATTTCTCTCTTTATGCTGTTGCTCGATCGAATTTTTCAGTGCTTAATACACTATGCTATAAGGATTATATTAGGCATTGTAAACTTCAGTTCTCCCGTGATCCTAAGCAATTTTATAACTTCGTTAACGCCAAACGAAAGGTGGCAGTGCACCCGTCCTATTTATGTTTTGAAAATAATAAAGCAAACGATGATAAGACCATTGCTATTCCGAAGGCATTTGAGAAAATTATAACTTCTCAACTGCAACATTTCTGTAGTTCTATTCTTTCATCTTCTCAACACGGGTTTATGAAACGTAGATCTACTACCACTAACCTTTTAGAGTTTACTTCTTTAGCGATCGAAGGATTCAAGAATGCATTGCAAACTGATGTCATTTATACTGACTTCAGTAAGGCTTTTGATTCTGTCAATCATACACTGCTTTTGTTCAAGCTGAACGAACTTGGGATTCCAAGCCTTTTGCTTAATTGGATTTCACAATATCTTAATAACCGTGCACAAAAAGTTTTATTCCAAACTTATCTTTCGAAGACTTCGGGGGTGCCACAAGGTAGCCATCTAGGACCACTGCTTTTTACGCTTTTCATTAATGACCTTCCGTCAGTTGTAACTCACTCTCGCGTGCCTATGTACGCTGATGATGTTAAACTTTGTATTAGTTTTAAAGACTTAAGCTCTCCACATCTGCTTCAAGTCGATCTTAATAACTTTCAAACTTGGTGTGAAATTAACTTATTAAACCTTAATGTTTCAAAATGTAATGTCATGTCTAGATCCTCTTTTCAATTAGTGGTATTGAAATGATATGTTTTCGCTATCGCCATAAACCAAGTATTTTTATCCAAAATAAAAGATAATCAAATTGTGTGCTTTGGCACGTCTGTGCTCTTGTGTCACTTTATTCAGAATGATTCATATTGTATTTTAACTTATGCTGCTTGTTGGCAGCTACAAAATAAGAGGGGTGAGACGCGAGAGTAAACTCACATGATCGAATTGCAAGCTCAGCATAATTGGGCTGGCTTGCCAGCACAATTCGTTTGCGTAAGCTTATATACAGAACGAAATGTATGCATGCAAGTTTGCGTACATACATACAATTGTTCTTATATATAAACTTATTACTATTATTTCCTACTTGCAACAGAATGTTACAATCTGTGCTGAAGTTATTTAAAACCGACATGTGAATTCACTACACCTCCCCTTTTTAAATAATAACGTAATCTAGTGAAGTTATTATATATGTGTATATGAAGTAAATGACTTTATAAAGTAATTCGTGTTATTTTAAAAAAAATTTGACGTCCGTCAATGAATATATATATTTTTCCCTTACATGTATGCATTTTTTTTTTTTTTTTTTTTTTTTTGCAAAGTTTTAAAATAAATTTTTTTTTTCTTCGCTCCTTTCATTTATATATATAAAAATAAAAATTTGTATATATGCAAATAACTTTCCTTATTTTCAAAGTATACACTTTAGATTTTGTAAATAGTAGAGAAAAATTTTTCTGTTTGTTATTTAAAAATTTTTAACCTATCCTTATGCACTCTTTGTGCTTTATTTCTTTTATCTCTTATTAAAATATTATCCTTATCTTCTATTGCTTCTACTCTATATGGGCCTAGATACTTAGATTCTAACTTATGGCCCGTTTCATTCTTAACAAGAACCTTATCTCCTATTTTTATTTCAAAGTTGTTTATGTTCTTATCGTATAATTCCTTATTCTTTACCTTATGCTCTTCTAGCATAAGCCTTGCCCTTTTATAGGCTTGCTCTAATCTAAACTTAGCTTCTCTAGCGTAATCATCTACATTATATAATGGATTAATATTAGTTATAGAATTAAATTGTTTTGGCAAATTGCTTTGTTTGCCAAAAACTAACTCATATGGACAATAACCATGTGCCATAGAGGGGGTCGTGTTGAAGCAATATGTAAAATATTGGAGCCAAACATCCCAGTCAGTTTTATCGACTGATATATATGAACGGATGTATTCATTAAAAGTTCTATGACTTCTTTCCACTGTTCCCACGGTTTGGTGGTGATGTGCAGTAGACGTTATGTTGTCTATTTTTAGATATTTGCACAGATCGCTTATTATTGAATTTTTATATTCAGTGCCCATGTCCGAAATGAACGTCTTCATTGGACCGTACTTTAATATAAAAAAATTATATACTTCTTCTATTTATACTTCTCATGAAAGTTCCCTTATCGATTCGAGGAGGAATAAAATCGGACGACATTTTAATAGATTAGAAGTACTATTGCGTTACTGCAAGTGTATAGCTGGTTGATTGGGGCTGTTGCCCCTGACGGAAGTGCGGAACAGGGCTTGCCTCTTCTGCATCTTCCGTCAGTTATTTATAATTTGGGTTTATTTAGTCGTCATTGTCATGGAGTGTTTGTAGCAAGTTGTTGCTACTGAATGTTTTTTTTTTTTTTTTTTAATGTTGTGCTTCATCCATTAAATAAAAGCGAAAAGTACCTGCTGCGTTTGTATAACAGCATATGCCAGGTACAGTGAGGATGAAGCACATTGCTACTCTGGTATTTCCTTGGATTGGGAAATTTTCTTCCGTTATATCCAGGTATGTTGTATTAATAGTAGCTAGATCTAATGCCCGTTGAGGTGAGCTACTTTGTTCACTCTTAAAAACCTCTAGTAAATCGCTTTCTATATTTGGGTTCCTATCTCTAATTTTCGCAAAATATTCGTCTAACGACATTTTTCCTTTCCTTTTTTTTTTTTTTAAAGAAACAAAAACTTTTTCTTCTTCTCTTTTTTTTCTTTACTCCTAATCTTCTATCATTGTGACTTCCTCGTCTGAGTTCTCTATTTCTATTGTTTCTGTCGTGAACATATCATGTACCCACTTGGGTGCATCCTTGTT
The DNA here is from genome assembly GCA_018903575.1 of Drosophila saltans. Lineage (NCBI taxonomy): Eukaryota > Metazoa > Arthropoda > Insecta > Diptera > Drosophilidae > Drosophila > Drosophila saltans. The sequence continues at coordinate 222,464 of JAEIGH010000081.1, read as the reverse complement.
CTTTTGCTTTATAGCTATCAACCTATTGTATGCTGTCTTAATGGATATTTCCATAAGATCTACTATTTTCGGGTTAAATCTATGATTATTATAAATCCAATACCGAATTTCCTTGTACTTGTAATTGGTTTCACCTGAGTTTATCAGGTAATCAAGGAACGGTAGGTATTTCTGTAGACGTTTAGTCTCTACTTTTTCCATTTGGAATAAAAAAAAATTTTTCAATTGCTTATTATTATCTTTTTTTTTTTTTTTGTATCTAGACTCTATCTAGATCATTCGCCTTACTCAAATATTTCTTTTTCAAGCACCTATTGTGCATTCCGTAAACTTTAATTAGCATGTTTATGCTCATTATTATTATTATTACGATCAGTAAAATCGTAACAGTTGTAAGACTTTGTTGTTCTATTTCTACTCTATTGATCAATTTTTTTTTTTTTATTAATTTTTTTTTATTTCATTGCATTTCATATTTTGAAATAATATTTTCTAAAGAGAAATTGAACTTTAAAGACTGTAATTGGATTTACTTTAAATTTGCATATAAACATAAAAAAAACTGTAGTAGTATATATATATAAAAGAAAAAGGAGTGTGATATCAGTTATTGATATCCACTTTAAGTGATCAATAGATCATCGAAAAATTAATTAGTTAAAAATTACTCATTTCGTTATATACGCATACATGCGGAAATGAATTTATACGTTCAACTGCTTATAGCAGTGACAGAGACGTGGAAGTTAGAAGGGGGGATAGGGCATGTGGTTGGCTCACAATTCAAGTTTACATTTCATAAAAAATTTTACAATTCATACTCCAACCACATGTGTTAGTAATAGCCTAATTTTTTTAGTTAGTATTTTTCAAGCAGCGTTTGCACGCATCGGCTTGAGGGTTTAATTAAATTTAAATGATTTAGATGATTGTTTTATATAAACATAATAAAAATTTTTTTTTTTTTTTTGCATGAATGAATGTTTAAAATTAAAGGCAAAATCGGGAATCCGATTTGCGTTACTTTGCACCACTGCAAAGTTGGGCTTCTATTTGTTTCAGACTCTCTATGTAGAGTTGTCGGTTCCTTTCCTTGGTCTGGCTTGGTACGCCAGACGGTGCCGATGCTGGCTGCATAGGCGTCTTCTATTATGGTGATCCTGAATTTTTCTTGGTGGGCGCTTGTGTATTCTCCTTGGTCTGACTTGATACGTCAGACGGTGCCGGTGCTGGCTGCTTAGGTATTTTCCTCAATTTCGGTGTCACTTTCAATGGGTGGCGGAGAGTTCATTAGTTTTCTTTAGAAAATTTTTTTTCATTGCAAGGTAGGTGGATGTGTGGTCGGTTGTTTGACTCTGTCTTACTGCTTATCGAATTTTACATCTTCAACTTCGGCATGTATCTTGACCGAGTTGTTTCAATTTATTCGGTTTTGCTGTTTTACAGCTTTAGTTGCTTTGCCCTTCTGGCTTTAAGTCTTTAGACCACACATGACACTCTACTCACTGCGTTTACCATTTTTTATTTATTTTATTTTTTTTTTAATTTCTCTCTCCTGCTACGTCCCTCGAAGTCCTGCTATCTGCCAATGTCTTCAATGTGACTGTCCTGTCACGGTCGCCATGAAATGATATGTTTTCGCTATCGCCATAAACCAAGTATTTTTATCCAAAATAAAAGATAATCAAATTGTGTGCTTTGGCACGTCTGTGCTCTTGTGTCAGTTTATTCAGAATGATTCATATTGTATTTTAACTTATGCTGCTTGTTGGCAGCTACAAAATAAGAAGGGTGAGACGCGAGAGTGAACTCACATGATCGAATTGCAAGCTCAGCATAATTGGGCTGGCTTGCCAGCACAATTCGTTTGCGTAAGCTTATATACAGAACGAAATGTATGCATGCAAGTTTGCGTACATACATACAATTGTTCTTATATATAAACTTATTACTATTATTTCCTGCTTGCAACAGAATGTTACAAGCTGTGCTGAAGTCATTTAAAACCGACATGTGAATTCACTACAGTATATTATCTCAATTATACCCCACTTGAACGTTTGAACGAGATTAATGATTTGGGTGTACTCATGGACCACAAATTAAATTTTACTCGTCATATTAATATCACTGTCAATAAAGCCATGAGTTGTCTTGGTTTCGTTAAGCGATGGTCGAAAGAGTTTGACGATCCTTACACAACCAAAACTCTTTTTAATTCACTGGTCCGCCCCATTTTGGAGTATGGATCATGTGTTTGGTCTCCACAATATGGATCACACCAAGTTAAAATTGAATCAGTTCAAAAACAGTTTTTAATTTTTGCTCTTCGTGGTTAAAACTGCGATCGAAATGTTAACTTGCCCTCCTATTCTAAAAGGCTTCTTTTAATTAACCTTCCCTCCTTACTTAATCGTAGAGTAATACTTGGTACTTTGTTTATACACAAGCTTTTGAATGGACAAATAGATTGTCCTAATTTACTCAATCAAGTCAATCTATCAGTTCCTTGTAGACTAACCCGTAATTATGTCCCTTTATATTTAACACGCTGTACTTCCAACTATTCTTTGCATGAACCTTTTCGAGTTCTCTGTTTCGACTACAACCGCCTTTATTCTGTAATCGGATCAGAGTTCTCTATATCTATTCTAAAAACTACTATTTTAAGTTATCTATCTAGTAGTTAGTCTTAATTTTTATTTTAGTTGTCGTCCGTTGTCCACGCGGCTTGGTTTTTGCTGTCTGATAGGGTTCGCGCGTAACAGGCTTTGTCCTGGTGTCGCTTGGACCATTTGAACGTACTGCGCATTGTACGCGTCAAAGTCCGGAAGATACCTCGTGCTGGGTAAAGAGCCACACATCCCTTGAGCTTTAAGTGATGCAGTTATTCCTGGGCTTGGGACACCGCAATGGAAGGAAACACGCGCTCAACGAATAGCGGAGGTTTTCAATCGCATAAGACACCATGCGACAAGCCGCAGCAGAGCACAGTCGCTATTATAATAAGCACCCATGTTTGACAGGCCATACCGAGTCCTCAAGTTCATCTCAAATAACGTCGTCCGACTACAAAAATATAACGGGAGACAACGACGCACACTAAGCATAGACGACCTCAAACCTCTGCAAGGAGAAGAAGCAGACACCCGAGACGAGGAGAAAATACACCGAAGACAAGCCAAAACCTTCAGTCAGATAAATAAATTCGCAGGGGCCACTTGCTCCCTACGTCCCTGTTACCCTTTGGGGGTCTCACCGCAGTTCCAGGCCGCTAATATTTATCCGGGGCAAGTCATAGTTATTTTAGTTTAAAGCACCCATTTTACATTAGATATAAGACTATCATTTAAATTACACTGAAAGGTCACAGCACCATGGCCGATGGTCACCTCAATGTGAGGGAAATACGTGAGCTCAGCATCAGAGGCTGAAATCGCTATGCCCACTTCGTCAGAGAGCCAACATCAGAGTGTCAACTATTGCCAATGCAGAGTAACTCGCAAGCCATCATCACTTCACGCACAGAACCCCAGGAAAAGACAACTATAAATTGCTGGCACATCACAGAAGCAGCTGAACGTCCGTCAGTACTGAACGTAGAGTTGCTGAATCGAAGGATATGAAGGCTGGATCCCTTCTCCTTCGGGCATGACACTCACCGAGTACCATGATCAAAAAGCCACGCCACCCTAACCCGTGTGTCTGGTTAGCTGTTCTCCTAACCATTCGCCAGCAGCCCAGAAAATTGGGAACCCGAGTCTACTCCATTACCTCGCTACAGCCATAACTGCCCAAGCCCGGGCGGCAACGTCATCAAGAACCATGAAACGGGTGAGATCCACTCTTGGCCCTTACCAGACGTGCTATTTGATATGGAGGGGCTCTCCCGGTCATACAGTCCGTTGGATTTCGACTTTGAAAGAGAGGAGGACGTACGGCGCAAGCAAATCGTCGGTGACCAAGCACCAGCAGATGTGGCAAGCCATACCGAGCCCCTTTTTGGATCTCCGCTACAATGCAGTGGCACTGCTTTAAGTTCCTTATGTAGCCGAGTAATTATAACCTTTAAATGACTCGAATTGACTGTTGAAGACTAACTCTGCTGATTACAGACAAGAATCACTCTCTTGAGAGTGAGATACGGGTACGCGAGATCAGAGAGTAAGGGCTTTGAGTATTACTTGAAACTGTTCGTTACCGTGGTTGGATGTCAGTATATCTTAGAGTCACCTTAACACTGGGCCTACTACAACTCGGCCGTCCTGACTGTAAGATTGTCCTCAATCTCTGCTCTGAGTATCGACTTAGATTACTCTTAGAATTAACAGGAGTTTGTACAATTATTCTTATGACTACAGTTTACAATTTTTCTTTTTTCATCCGGTGTCTTATATTTTGGACACTCCAAACACCTTGATATTTATTACGCGTCAACTGAAACCCCTCTATATCTTTGACCAAAAATCTATCATTTTAAAGAACTTTAGCTATCATATATGGCCCCTTATTTTTTGGTATTAATTTTCTCGTAACTCCTGCAAGTGCTATCAAAATTTTTTACCGTTATATAATCTCCTTCTTTAAACTGAGGTGTTGGCTTTTTTTCGCATTGTAACGCTATCTAAGTGTGTTGCTTCATCTAATTTTTCTCTTAAATCATTACTAATTTCTCCTCGTTGTGCTAACCCTAAAAGCATTTCGCTGGGTAATCGTTTTGTACTTCGATGTTGTGTGTTGTTTAACGAAAACTCTACATCTTTCACTACCATATCCCAATACAGTCCATTCGCAGATTCGGTAAGTTTTGCTATCATAGGTCCTATACTTCTATTAATCCTCTCCACTTGACCATTTCCCTGCGGTGACATAAACTCTTCGTATTCCGTTGAAGTAAAACAGCTGCCTCTATCCGAAATCACACATTTGGGAATACTGTGTAGTAACCCATCCCCTTTTTATGTTTTGGGCGAAAAAGCTATAAATTTTAAACAGTTTTTATACCCTGTACCCATAGGGTAAAATGTTATATTAAAGTCGCTAAAATGTATGTAACAGGCAGAAGGAAGCGTTTCCGATTCCATAAACTATATATATTCTTGATCAGCATCAACAGTCGAGTCGACTGAGACATTTCCGTATAAACACCTAGATCTCGGAGACTATAAGAGCTAAAGCTACCAAATTTGGTGTGAAGATCCGTCTTATGCATAGGTATATAAAGTTTGTTTCAAATTTTAGCCACGCCCACTTCCGCCACGAAAATGAAAAAAGAAAATTTTAAAATCAATTTACTAGAACTGTATTAAAGGTATCCAATTTTTATTGGGTAGACATAATTATATAGTCAAACTGCACTAACTGATTAAATTTCGCTTAAATCGGACAATAAACATCGGAGATATAGCCATTTGCATTTTGTACTGAATGTCCAAGGCGACAATGGCAGATAAGAAAGAGCGAGATAGCATGGGTTCGCTACTGCTGGATGTTAAAAGGAATCTCGTTTTGAATTGATTGCGATTTCGAGGGTGTTCGAACTTTTGTTTAGTGCCTACCCAAAATAAGATAGTTTAAAAATTTTGCCACACCTACTTCCGCCCCCGCAATTTAGAAAAAACGAATTACTAGAGAAGTTTTAAAGGAATCACATTCTTATTTGGCCCACCCAACAATGTGGAGGCCAAAATACATCATCTAACCAAATTTAGTCGAAATCGTACAATGAATGTGAAGATATACGAATTTGCATTTTGAACTGAATTACCAAGACGACACTAACTGGAAAGAGTGAGCGAGATAGCATACGGTAGCTGTTGCTGCATGTTAAAAGAAATTTCGAATTAAGTTGATGCCGATCTTGCTTTAATATAACTAGTTGGCACACGGTATACTCAATATCGGCAGGGACGCGACTTGCTTGCTTCATTTTTTATAAGGCCTATAATTTTTTATTTCATATTTGGAAACCAGTATCCTCTTTGTATTGCTTCAGTCATTTTGTCCCTCCCTATGTGTCCTAGCTTGTCATGATATTTAAACAAAACATGCCCTTCCATGTTATCTGGGACATAAAATAATACTCTTCCATCATTAGTCTTTCTGTACAAAATAACATTTCTCATTTCAAATAATTTATGCTCTGCTACCTCTAATAATTGCTAATAATTGTCCTTTGATTGGCAAATCACTAATTTTGTTTCAAAGCTATTAGCTTTTGTGATCAAAATGTTTGTACATCTGCTCAGTGCATATACATGTTGCATCTGCTTACTCGCTCTGTGTATTAATTCATAATCATATTCTTGTAACTCCAACGCCCATCAGGCTATTCTAGGATTAAGGTCTATCTTATTCAAGGTCAAAGTTAGAGATTTGCAGTCTGTTACTATTTTTAACCGCTTTCCCTGCACATAGATTCTAAACCTAAAAAATAGGCTGTAACTTTTTATCTTCTTTTCTTTGAAAAGCACCGCCCCAAGACCTAGAGCACTTGCATCACAGTGAAGTTCAATCTCATCTTTGTGATTGTACATAGCGGTGATTGTGTATAGAGGTGCTTTTAATAATTTCTTTTTTAAATTCGAGAAACAGCTCGACTCTTCTTCGCCATATTTAAACTGACTGTCTGTTAGTAAATCATAAAGCAGTTTTGCTTCCAAAGAAAAATTTTTAATGAATCTTGTAATATAGAACACAGGCCTAAAAAACTTTGAACAGTTTGTGTTTTGTCTGGTGTTGGAGAATTCTTTACCGCTTCTAGTCCCTTTTCATCTGCCTGTATCCCTTTTCCGTTTATTAGGAATCCCAAAGATTTTTCACACTAGCCTGCATTAATTCACACTTGTCCATTCTTAGCTCTAATTTGTTTCGTACCAATCTCTTAAATACTTTTATTAATGTTTCTAAATGTTCTTCGACATTTTTTCTAGCTATTTTTATGTCATCAATGTATATAATTATTTTGTTTTCTCTTATCATGTCTGCAAATACACTATTTATAAATCGTTGAAATACGTGCGGCGCATTTTTTTAACCCATAGGCATTTTAAGGAATTCATATTGTCCTAACGGTGTAACAAACGAAGTGAATTTAATAGACTTTTTGTCTACAAACACATGAAATTAGCCATTTTTTAAATCCAGCTTTGTGAATACCTTTTTTTCTACTAATCGATCTACTAAATCATCTATTAACGGTAACGGATAGAGATCTTGTACTGTAATCTTGTTTAACTTTCTAAAATCTATACAATCCCCCGTATTTTTCTAGACTAATACTATTGGCGAAGCGTGTTCTGAACTACTAGGTGGTATAATTCCCTCTTCTAGGTAATCATCTAATAATTTTTGCAACTTCTCTTTTCTCCATATACGACAGTTTTGGTGAGTGGTTTTTGTTTTTCAATTTCAGTTTTCATTTCACTTTTGACTTTAGGCTTATCCGGTCTAATAACATCTATATAATGCATCTCTAACAGTTTTATACATTTACAGCGAGTTTCAAAATCAATATCTACACCAATGGTGAACCTCTTTTCTTCCTTTCCATTGTCTGACATACTAATATTTAGGATATCCGTGTAAAATTTTTTTTCTAATTCTTTTTTTTTTACAACTTTATTCGAATATTCTAACTCTGCCATATTTATAACATCATTTTCAGCTAAATTTTTAACTAACTCTTAGTTTTCTAACGTTGTTTCTATTTTGTTTCTAACACTTTGAAATTCAATTGTATCCGCTATTATGCTTGGATTTTCTAAAAGGTTTCGTTTCTCACACGCCATCATTTTCAAAGTGTCCAGATTAATGTCAGGGTTACATAGTTTCATAAAATCTCTGCCCAATACTCCATCGTAACTCATAGATTCGTCAGCCACTATCATAAAATTTAACCAATCTTTTATTGAATCTTTGAAAACATCACATGATATTTTTTCAAATTTTTCTAATTGACCAAATAGTCCAAAATAGTTTTTTAAATTATTCTCTAGCTTTACTCCATTAGGAACTTTTGATATTTTTATAATTGTGATAGGGCTACCGGAATCTATGAGGCACTTTGTAAGTAATACTTGGTTATTAAAGTCTTAAAAATATATCATAACATATTTTACGTAATTGTTTTTAGCATCCTTCTTCTCTAGACATTGTGCCATTAGGTGTGCCATCGAGTCCCACCCATAACAAGATCCACAAACTCATTTCGGTTTCCAGCAGTCAGTTGCCCATTGACCCTTCGAATTGCGATTGTGACATCTGGACTGTTTGGGCACGCTCTTACTCCGTTTTCTTCTTAACTGGTAATTGAGTTTCTGCAAATGCTCGTAGCATTCCCGCCAGACTGTCGAAACATTGGACACGCGCCTGTATGCGCATGCTCTCTAGCGGAATACTCTCAATTATAAAGTCCAGTAGCTCTTCCTGCTCCATGTTGATGACTTGTGATAGCCTATTCTTCAAAATATATACCAAATCGTTCGGTAGGTTGGCAGGTGCGAGCCTAGAAACGACGTCACATCTCTGCCTTTGAAAGTTTTTTTCCAAATGCCATCATTATGTATTCCAACAATTTATCCATTGGCTCCAGGATTCGCATTGGTTCTGCGAGAAACCACTGCAATGCGTTACTTTTTATTTTGCTAAAAAAGTTTGATGATCATCAATTTTAAATAACATGGACACATTATCCAGTTGACATATCCAATTAGGTGCATCTCCCTTATATTCTAAAAGAATTTCTTTCGCCATTTGATATGCCAATGAAGTCCATTTATTCGCTTTTTCTTCCTTAATTGGTTTTGGTGCGTTTTTATTTGTTCCATCTCTTTCGAAACTGCCATCTCTAACTTGTGTGTATCGTCTTCTTAGCGCGTTTTTTTAAAGTCTTCGACTGCTTCAACATTGACACTATCGTTGTCGCGTTCTAACTATTGCTGCTGTATATAAGTTCCAACTTTGTCCGTTATATGCATGTTTTCCAGAAATTTCTTGGCGACTTAAATTTGAGTTTGCAGTTTCTTGAAAATTTCAACATTCAAAAAAAGACTAACTCTGCTGATTACAGACAAGAATCACACTCTTCTCAAGAGAGCTATTTAGCCTGTGAGGCAGAGTGAGATACGGATACGCGAGATCAGAGAGTAAGGGCCTTGAGTATTACTTGAAACTGTTCATTACCGTGGTTGGATGTCAGTATATCTTAGTGTCACCTTAACACTGCGCCTACTACAACTCGGCCGTCCTGACTGTAAGATTGTCCTCAATCTCTGCTCTGTGTATCGACTTAGATTACTCTTAGAATTAACAGGAGTTTGTACAATTATTCTTATGACTACAGTTTACAATTTTTCTTTTTTCATCCGGTGTCTTATATTTTGGACACTCCAAACACCTTGATATTTATTACGCGTCAACTGAAACCCCTCTATATCTTTGACCAAAAATCTATAATTTTTAAGAACTTTAGCTATCATATATGACCCCTTATTTTTTGGTATTAATTTTCTCGTAACTCCTGCAAGTGCTATCAAAATTTTTTACCGTTACATAATCTCCTTCTGTAAAATTGAGGTGTTGCCTTTTTTTTCGCATTGTAACGCTATCTAAGTGTGTTGCTTCATCTATTTTTCTCTTTCTCGTTGTGCTAACCCTAAAAGCATTTCGCTGGGTAATCGTTTTGTACTTCGATGTTGTATGTTGTTTAACGAAAACTCTACATCTTTCACTATCCTCTCCACTTGACCATTTGCCTGCGATGATCCTTTGGCTATTTTAATGTGTTTTATATTTGACTCCTGACTTGACATAAACTCTTTGTCTTCCGTTGAAGTAAAACAGCTGCCTCTATTCGAAATCACACATTTGGGTTTACTATATGCTCGAAAAAAGTCTTTATACCCTGTACCCATAGGGTAAAATGTTATATTAAAGTCGCTAAAATGTATGTAACAGGCAGAAGAAAGCGTTTCCGATTCCATAAAGTATATATATTCTTGATCAGCATCAACAGTCGAGTCGATTGAGACATTTCCGTATAAACACCTAAATCTCGGAGACTATAAGAGCTAAAGCTACCAAACTTCTGCCACGAAAATGAAAAAAGAAAATTTTAAAATCAATTTACTAGAGCTGTATTAAAGATATCCAATTTTTATTGGGTAGACTTATATAGTGAAATTGCACTAACTGATTAAATTTCGTTTAAATCGGACAATAAACATCGGAGATATAGCCATTTGCATTTTGTACTGAATTGCCAAGGCGACAATGGCAGATAAGAAAGAGCGAGATAGCATGGGTTCGCTACTGCTGGATGTTAAAAGGAGTTTCGTTTTGAATTGATTGCGATTTCGAGAGTGTTCGAACTTTTGTTTAGTGCCTACGCAAAATAAGATAGTTTAAAAATTTTGTCACACCTACTTCCGCCCCCGCAATTTAGAAAAAACGAATTACTAGAGAAGTTTTAAAGGAATCACATTCTTATTTGGCCCACCCAACAATGTGGGGGCCAAAATACATCATCTAACCAAATTTAGTCGAAATCGTACAATGAATATTGAAGATATATGAATTTGCATTTTGAACTGAATTACCAAGACGACACTAACTGGAAAGAGTGAGCGAGATATCATACGGTAGCTGTTGCTGCATGTTAAAAGAAATTTCGAATTAAGTTGATGCCGATCCTAATTTAATATAACTAGTTGGCTCACGGTATACTCAATGTCGGCAGGGACGCGACTTGCTTGCTTCTTTTTTTCTAAGGCCTACAATTTTTTATTTCATATTTGGAAACCAGTATCCTCTTTGTATTGCTTCAGTCATTTTGTCCCTGCCTATGTGTCCTAGCTTGTCATGATATTTATACAAAACATGCCCTTCCATGTCATCTGGTACATAAAATAATACTCTTCCATCATTAGTCTTTCTGTATAAGATCACATTTCTCATTTCAAATAATTTATGCTCTGCTACCTCTAATAATTGCTAATAATTGTCCTTTGATTGGCAAATCACTAATTTTGTTTCAAAGCTATTAGCTTTTGTGATCAAAATGTTTGTACATCTGCTCAATGCATATACATGTTGCATCTGCTTACTCGCTCTGTGTATTAATTCATAATCATATTCTTGTAACTCCAACGCCCATCAGGCTATTCTAGGATTAAGGTCTATCTTATTCAAGGTCAAAGTTAGAGATTTGCAGTCTGTTACTATTTTTAACCGCTTTCCCTGCACATAGATTCTAAACCTAAAAAATTGGCTGTAACTTTTTATCTTCTTTTCTTTGAAAAGCACCGCCCCAAGACCTAGAGCACTTGCATCACAGTGAAGTTCAATCTCATCTTTGTGATTGTACATAGCGGTGATTGTGTATAGAGGTGCTTTTAATAATTTCTTTTTTAAATTCGAGAAACAGCTCGACTCTTCTTCGCCATATTTAAACTGACTGTCTGTTAGTAAATCATAAAGCAGTTTTGCTTCCAAAGAAAAATTTTTAATGAATCTTCTAATATAGAACACAGGCCTAAAAAACTTTGAACAGTTTGTGTTTTGTCTGGTGTTGGAGAATTCTTTACCGCTTCTAGTCCCTTTTCATCTGCCTGTATCCCTTTTCCGTTTATTAGGAATCCCAAAGATTTTTCACACTAGCCTGCATTAATTCACACTTGTCCATTCTTAGCTCTAATTTGTTTCGTACCAATCTCTTAAATACTTTTATTAATGTTTCTAAATGTTCTTCGACATTTTTTCTAGCTATTTTTATGTCATCAATGTATATAATTATTTTGTTTTCTCTTATCATGTCTGCAAATACACTATTTATAAATCGTTGAAATACGTGCGGCGCATTTTTTTAACCCATAGGCATTTTAAGGAATTCATATTGTCCTAACGGTGTAACAAACGAAGTGAATTTAATAGACTTTTTGTCTACAAACACATGAAATTAGCCTTTTTTTAAATCCAGCTTTGTGAATACCTTTTTTTCTACTAATCGATCTACTAAATCATCTATTAACGGTAACGGATAGAGATCTTGTACTGTAATCTTGTTTAACTTTCTAAAATCTATACAATCCCCCATATTTTTCTAGACTAATACTATTGGCGAAGCGTGTTCTGAACTACTAGGTGGTATAATTCCCTCTTCTAGGTAATCATCTAATAATTTTTGCAACTTCTCTTTTCTCCATATACGACAGTTTTGGTGAGTGGTTTTTGTTTTTCAATTTCAGTTTTCATTTCACTTTTGACTTTAGGCTTATCCGGTCTAATAACCTCGTTTCGAGGGTTAATATATATATATATATATAATATATTTAATATAATAGTTGGTACAGGGTATATACAATGTCGGCAGGGACGACTTGCTTGCTTCATTTCACATTTGACTTTAGGCTTATCCGGTCTAATAACATCTATATAATGCATCTCTAACAGTTTTATAAATTTACAGCGAGTTTCAAAATCAATATCTACACCAATGGTGAAACTCTTTTCTTCCTTTCCATTGTCTGACATACTAATATTTAGGATATCCGTGTAAAATTTTTTTTCTAATTCTTTTTTTTACAATTTTATTCGAATATTCTAACTCTGCCATATTTATAACATCATTTTCAGCTAAATTTTTAACTAACTCTTATTTTTCTAACGTTGTTTCTATTTTGTTTCTATCACTTTGAAATTCAATTGTATCCGCTATTATGCTTGGATTTTCTAAAAGGTTTCGTTTCTCACACGCCATCATTTTCAAAGTGTCCAGATTAATGTCAGGGTTACATAGTTTCATAAAATCTCTGCCCAATACTCCATCGTAACTCATAGATTCGTCAGCCACTATCATATAATTTAACCAATCTTTTATTGAATCTTTGAAAACATAACATGATATTTTTTCAAATTTTTCTAATTGACTTCCATTTAGTCCAAAATAGTTTTTTAAATTATTCTCTAGCTTTACTCCATTAGGAACTTTTGATATTTTTATAATTGTGATAGGGCTACCGGAGTCTATGAGGCACTCTGTAAGTAATGCTTGGTTATTAAAGTCTTAAAAATATATCATAACATATTTTACGTAATTGTTTTTAGCATCCTTCTTCTCTAGACATTGTGCCATTAGGTGATCCATCGAGTCCCACCCATAACAAGATCCACAAACTTATTTCGGTTTCCAGCAGTCAGTTGCACAATGACCCTTCGAATTGCGATTGTGACATCTGGACTGTTTGGGCACGCTCTTACCCCGAACTTTCTTCACTTCAACGAAGTCGGTCGTGTTTTTTTTGCGCTCTCGCTTTTATCCAACCTTTTTATTTAATCCCGCAAATAAAAATTATTTTCCGCGGAATCTGTGGCGAAATTACTTATTACGCGAATAGCTTATTGTAACTTGTTCTTAAACATTTATTCAAAGCTATTATTACTTATTGTTTCACTTAATAACAAAACTTACAGTTTTGTTGTTTTGCGTGCATAGTCTTTGACTTTGTATTTTTGATCTCTTTTCTTGCATTCGCGCTCTTTAGTGTTGTTGTTTGTGTAGTGCTTGCTCTCGCGTTTTTACATTGCCCGCGATCGCGACCTTTACTCTCGCGATTGTGTCAGTCTTTGTTGTTGTGTGTTATTACTAACTCTCTTAATTTCTCTTCAGTTTTTTCTTCTAAAAATTAAAACTTTAACACTTGTGTTACTTCTTGGTTCGTGTACATTGCTCATTTTTAAATTTCTTTTTTAATTTTTTGCCATTTATTATTTATTTTTTTCTTATCAGTAAAAAAAATAATAATAAACAATTAAATTTACAATGGTTGTCTGCTCTTCCAAAAAGTGCCCTCATCCCCAAAAAGTCCAAGACGACTATCTTTTGTGCTGGCTGTGTGATAACATTATGCATGTCAAATGCGCGGGTTACACAGCCAAAGTAAAGGATAGTATTGGTAACGGCGGGGGACTAAAATGGAGTTGTGAAGCGTGCCGCGACGTAGAAATGGATATGCGTCTATTTATGCGGCGGACGAGAGAGGGCTTTAAGTCCCTGGCGGCTGGCTTTCTGAAACTTCGTGATGAGTTTTCGTCTCTGGAAACTCAGTTTAATAGTTATAAACTATTAAACGAATCACCGAAGCGGAAGAAGACTATCCCACGGGATTTCTCTTCCGATCCGCCGGCATCTCTGTTTCTGTCGGTTCCGGCATCGTCGAACGACCCGATAACTCCAAATGGTCAGCAATTGATATCGTTTAGGAGTCCAGCAGTGACTGCAGTTGCGGGGACGATTGACATTTCCCCTGGTAATAGTGCCCCGCAAACTGACCCGATATCGGTTGTAGTTTCCGATGAGTCCGGGCGAATATCCACTCCCAGGGATATTCCCAATAAAGTAGTAACTAGAAGAGCTCTCAAGGCGTCATCCGCCTCAGCAGTGGCGCATTGAGATCTCTTGTAGCCATTCCACCAAAAAAGCAAATCTTTGTTTCGCGGCTCGACCCCAATACTTCATCAGATGATGTCATAGCCCATATCCGGGCAAAAGTCGTTGCGCCAAACACAGTGGTGGAAAAGTTTAGGTTTTCATACACCCGTGACATCTCGTCATTTAAAATCAGTGTCCCAACAAATGTCTTTGACCAAATTTGTCACAAAGATTTTTGGCCGGAACATTTAGTTATAAAGGAGTATACGGCTAAGAAAAAGAAAAATCGGCCTCCGATTCGTCTGCCTAACACAACTAATCCTTCCATACCCTCTGGCTCGTCAGTAGCTGGCGGGTCAAAAAACTAATTTCGTCCCTTATTCTGGCCTATCAGAATGTTAGAGGACTAAAATCTAAACTTTCTAAGCTTTTTGTAGATAGTCAATCTTTTGACTTTCATATCTTGGTCTTTACAGAAACGTGGTTAAAGCCAGACATTTCTGATGCCTCTGTTTTTCCCACAATTTTTTCAACCTATAGATGTGACCGAATCTCCAAAAATAGTGGTGGAGTTTTGATTGCCGTAAATTCATCACTTCCTTCAGAAATAGTTCTGCCACCTGCCGTTCTTGACATTGA
The DNA here is from genome assembly GCA_018903575.1 of Drosophila saltans. Classification (NCBI taxonomy): domain Eukaryota; kingdom Metazoa; phylum Arthropoda; class Insecta; order Diptera; family Drosophilidae; genus Drosophila; species Drosophila saltans. The sequence goes on along the minus strand of JAEIGH010000081.1, from coordinate 207,397 downwards.
ATTTGTTAGTGTCAATCTTATTCTGTATTTCTAACTTGCTCGTATATTCCACCGAGTTCTGACATGACGGTATTTGCTAACCATTTAGAAGCTATTCGCTTTGTCTTTTTACTTCTTTCGGATGCAGACATATTTATCGTTCTGGGAGATTTTAATCTACCTGACGTTTCGTGGCTTCCATCAGGTGAGTCTTCCTTGTTGATGCCCTCCTCCTCACATTGCTTTGTTGACGGTCTCCTTGGTTATCCCTAACCCAAGTTAATCCAATGCGTAACAAAAATGAGAGATCACTAGATCTTATATTTATGTTAGATTCTTCTAACTGTACTGTTTCGAGGATTGATCCCTTAGTCGTCCCCGAAGACAGTTTCCATCCAACTTTGGACTTGACTATTGATCTACCTTTTCGGTTATCAAATGCTGGTACCAGTTCGACGTCTCGTACCCGTTTCTTTCGTAAAACTAACTTTTTCAAGCTCAATGAGCTAATTCTTGCCACAGACTGGTCTTATCTGTACTCCTGTAATGATATGAATGCTGCCATTTGTTTTTTCTATGACACTATATTTTCATATTTGATGCTTGTGTTCCACGTGTGACCCATGTATTGTCTAACAAACCGCCATGGTTTACACGTGAGTTAACTAATTTGAAAAATGTAAAGTCTAGATATTATAGAAAGTTTAAAAAATCGGGTCGACCGTATGATTTCTCTCTTTATGCTGTTGCTCGATCGAATTTTTCAGTGCTTAATACACTATGCTATAAGGATTATATTAGGCGTTGTAAACTTCAGTTCTCCCGTGATCCTAAGCAATTTTATAACTTCGTTAACGCCAAACGAAAGGTGGCAGTGCACCCGTCCTATTTATGTTTTGAAAATAATAAAGCAAACGATGATAAGACCATTGCTATTCCGAAGGCATTTGAGAAAATTATAACTTCTCAACTGCAACATTTCTGTAGTTCTATTCTTTCATCTTCTCAACACGGGTTTATGAAACGTAGATCTACTACCACTAACCTTTTAGAGTTTACTTCTTTAGCGATCGAAGGATTCAGGAATGCATTGCAAACTGATGTCATTTATACTGACTTCAGTAAGGCTTTTGATTCTGTCAATCATACACTGCTTTTGTTCAAGCTGAACGAACTTGGGATTCCAAGCCTTTTGCTTAATTGGATTTCTCAATATCTTAATAACCGTACACAAAAAGTTTTATTCAAAACTTATCTTTAAAAGTCCTCGGGGGTGCCACAAGGTAGCCATCTAGGACCATTGCTTTTTACACTCTTCATTAATGACCTTCCGTCAGTTGTAACTCACTCTCGCGTGCTTATGTACGCTGATGATGTTATACTTTGTATTAGTTTTAAAGACTTAAGTTCTCCACATCTGCTTCAAGTCGATCTTAATAACTTTCAAACTTGGTGTGAAATTAACTTATTAAAACTCAATGTTTCGAAATGTAACGACATGTCATTTCATAGATCCTCTTTGCAAATAGTGGTGTATTATCTCAATTATACCCCACTTGAACGTTTGAACGAGATTAATGATTTGGGTGTACTCATGGACCACAAATTAAATTTTACTCGTCATATTAATATCACTGTCAATAAAGGCATGAGTTGTCTTGGTTTCGTTAAGCGATGGTCGAAAGAATTTGACGATCCTTACACAACCAAAACTCTTTTTATTTCACTGGTCCGACCCATTTTGGAGTATGGATCATGTGTTTGGTCTCCACAATATGGATCACACCAAGTTAAAATTGAATCTGTTCAAAAACAGTTTATAATTTTTGCTCTTCGTGGTTTAAGCTGGGATCGAAATGTTAATTTGCCCTCTTATTCTAAAAGGCTTCTTCTAATTAACCTTCCCTCCTTACTTAATCGTAGAGTAATGCTTGGTACTTTGTTTATTAATAAGCTTCTGAATGGACAAATAGATTGTCCTAATTTACTTAATCAGGTCAATCTATCTGTACCTTGTAGACTAACCCGAAATTATGTCCCTTTAACTTTACCACGCTGTACTTCTAACTATTCTTTGCATGAACCTTTCCGAGTTCTCTGTTCCGACTACAACCGCCTTTATTCTGTAATCGGATCAGAGTTCTTCATAACTATTCTAACTAGAAGGATGGGCTACTGATGCAAACTGTTATTTGACAATTTAAATATATACACATTTATAATGTAACAAAATCATTAGAAAGCATATAAAACAAGTCAAACCTACATTAAATGTTTGTAGCATGAGAAAAAAAAGTATTTCGAAAAAAAATTTTTTTTTTCCCGATTGTTCCTATGGGAGCTATAGCATATAGATGACCGATTTGTCTGAAACTTATCACAGACATTTCTATATATACTAAACTTCCGAAAACCAAGTTTTGTCACAATCGCTTTCAAAACACCCAAGTTATTGCTCTAAGACTATATTCTTGACCGATCGTTCCAATGGGAGCTATATGATATAGTCAACCGATTCTGATCAAACTTGGTGAATATATTTAAAGATGTATTAAACTTATGAACCCCAAATTTCGTAACAATTGATTGAAAAACAACAAAGTTATTGAAGTTTAATTCTATTCTTGACCGATCGTTCCTATGGGAGCTATATGATATAGTCATCCGATCGGGATGATTCCGAGATATACAATGCCTGCAGCAAAAAGAAGCCTGTGTGCTCTGTAGCTTTAAGGGTGTCGGAGGAGAAGCTGTTGATCCAGACAGACAGACGGACGGACAGACGGACATGGCTATATCAACTCAGCTCGTCGTACTGATCAATAATATATATACTTTATATAGTCGGAGATGCTTCCTTCTATGCGTTGCAAACTTCTGACCAAAATTAATATACCCTTTTTGCAAGGGTATAAAAACTACTATTTTAAGTTATTTATCTAGTAGTTAGTCTTAATTATTATTTTAGTTGTCGTCCGTTGTCCACGCGACTTCGTTTTTGCATGCTGTCTGATAGGGTTCGCGCGTAACAGGCTTTGTCCTGGTGTCGCTTGGACCACTTGAACGTACTGCGCATTGTACGCGTCAACGTCCAGAAGAATCAGTTTTCTTCTTAACTGGTAATTGAATTTCTGCAAATTGGACACGCGCCTGTATGTGCTTGCTCTCTAGCGGAATACTCTCAATTATAAAGTCCAGTAGCTCTTCCTGCTCCATGTTGATGCCTTGTGATAGCCTATTCTTCAAAATATATACCAAAACGTTCGGTAGGCTGCCAAGTGCGTGCCTCGAAACGACGTCACATCTCTGCCTTTGAAAGTTTTTTTCCAAATGCCATCATCATGTATTCCAACAATTTATCCATTGGCTCCAGGATTCGAATTGGTTCTGCGAGAAGACACTGCAATGCGTTGCGTTGTTTTGCTAAAAAAGTTTGATGATCATCAAGTTTAAAAAACATGGACACATTATCCAGTTTACATATCCAATTTCATGCATTATCATCTCCGTTATATTCTAAAAGAATTTCTTTCGCCATTTGATACGCCAATAAAGTCCTTTTATTCGCTTTTTCTTCCTTACTTGGTTCTGGTGCGTTTTTATTTGTTCCATCTCTTTCGAAACTGCCATCTCTAACTTGTGTGTATCGTTTTTAATACCGTCATCATTTGCGCCTTTTTCTTCGACTGCTTCAATATTGACACTATCGTTGTCGCGTTCTAACAATTGCTGCTGTATATAAGTTCCAACTTTGTCCGTTATATGCATGTTTTCCAGAAATTTCTTGGCGATTTCAATTTGAGTTTGCAGTTTCTTGAAAATTTCAACATTCTTTCGTTGTAGCCAGTTTTTCAAACTTGCAGTATAAATTTTATTAAGACCATGAGACATTTTGTGATTTATAAATCATCTCTGATATTGTAGCCGAGTAATTATAACCTTTTAACTTATTTGTTTTATTTAATTTACACTGTGACGAAGCTTTTTTTTGGATCTCCGTCACAATGCAGTGGCACGGTTTAAGTTCCTTTTATCTTCATATTTTTTCTATACTCCCATTGAAACTATGGAATATTAAGTCTAGATTTTAAATCTACCATACTCTGATTTTTGTTAGTGTAGAAATTAGATTTACCTTTTTTTAGGCACATACAGAGACATATCTACGTACATATATTTACACTGCATCACCATGGCAACGGAACTTGCATAGTTTTGTCGCCGTTGCTATTGCGCAGTTGTATTTATTTCTTCTTTCTTTTGCACCAAGAAGTAAATGCAAACGACGCAGAATCCCGCTGCCGACGCCCGCTGCTGACGCTCGCTGCCGACGTCCGTCGCCGGCGTTTACTACTGACGCCTAAAATGTAACGGCACGCGACCAATACATATATGGAGTGATAATTATCACGCCATAATGTCGACCTTCGATTGGTCCATCGCACGCCGCGTCTAGCAGGCGACGTCGGACAGACAGCGTCGACGCCAAGACGGCAATAGAAGCTTCTGGAAGAAAATTTGGGCACGCGGCGATTGCGCAAAAAAATGGTAAAACAATCAAGCTTGTGAACTCAAAGTGGACAGAAGTCATAAAATCAAAGTGGTGAACTCAAAGTAAAAAAAAAAACCAAAGAAAAGTGGCAAGTGACAAACAGGATATTCAACCTAACAAGAAATCTATAAGGATAGTACCAACTCAACCCATTAAAAGATAACGAAAGAAGCATAGCGAATATACTGGTGAGTTGGATATAGTATCATGAATTGCCTTACCTTACTTCATTGCAACCCAGGTTCAACTGATACGCAACAAAGTGTAGAATACAAAGTGTGGTTAGGAAATAAATTAATTAAACCAAAAAAGAAAACAAAGTTTTGATTAACAAAGTTTATAATGCATAAAATGAAAGACAAGAGCTAAATAGCTCTATTGGGTCATAGGGTACTAACCCCTTCCCTGATCCTTTCCCTGCATCACTGTGTGTGTTAAAATGTTGGTGTATTCGTTTATATATGTGTCAGTCTGTTCAATGGTGTCCGGGTAATACCCTAACCATTGTATAGACTTGTTTGGTTGTGTATATGTTGTAGTTATCAACTCAGGATCCGGGTAATACCCTACCTGATTCGAAGTATACTAGTTGTAATTATCAAATCAGGATACGGGTAATACCCTACCTGATTTGAAGTAGATTCGTTGTAGTTATCAAATCAGGATCCGGGTAATACCCTACCTGAGTTGATGTATTTTGTGGTAGTTTGTTCGTCTCTATGGTGATAATCAAGTTCCGGGTAATACCCTGCTTGATTATGATCCCTCTTTGTGTGTGTAATACCTTCCCTGTTCCCCTCTAGTCTAGATCCGGGTAATACCCTACTCGACTGGAGTTTGTGTTTATGTCTTCTGTCATACCATTTCCTCTCCTTAATTTAGCGATAAAAGAATCCAACCGAATTAACTTAAAATTTTGTTGCTCATACTCATCTCGTGTCTCAGTATTCTTTTTATAAATGTTCTGTAAAGAGGAGACCCTGGGGAGACTGAGATATGTACCCCGGCTGAGAAAACTTCATTACAGATGGCGCCCGAGCAGGGACCCTGAGATTGAGAAAATAGTTATATTTTATAAATATATATATATAAAGTTTCATCCATTTGGCATAGCTGAAAAAAAAAAGAATATCTTTTCCATATTTATGTATAGATAATTATTAAGAAAAATATCAAAGAAGCTAACTTCGGCTCTGCCGAAGTTCGTATACCCTTGCAGCTTCATTGTTTTATTATTTAATTTAAAAACAAAATTTTTAAAGTAATTGAAGAGAAAAAATTTTCCCGAATTCACTGAGAATCGAATCCACCAAACACCGAACCATCGTGCGACCGATCTTTACGTACTACGTCACCATCCTCACTTAACTCACTTAAGCTAGTTCGACATACATATGCATATAGCAAGCGCATGTCATCTCGCTCTTTAAATTTCGTTCTGTGCAACAACACAACGCAAATGTTTCTGTCTCTCTCACACACCGCGTGGTGACCAATTCTTGCATATGTATGTGTGTGTGTGATTGCTTGGAATTTGTTTTTGTTTCTTTGCTGACAAAGAAAATTGCTTATTTTACTCGAGGTACCTCCACGTTTTAGTTAATAACTCCGGTTATAATTATCCGATCCGACTAATTTTTAAACTCTACCTGCGCCATCGATTGGGGAACTTAACTTTTCATGTCTCAACTATGTAGCTTAAAATTTAAGGCCGTGATCGTGATTCAAACAGACAGACGGACAGACGGACAGACGGACAGACGGACAGACGGACATGTCTCAATCGACTCGGCTATTGATGCTGATCAAGAATATATATACTTTATGGGGTCGGAAACGTATATTTCTATGCGTTACAAACATCTGACCAATTTTATAATACCCTCTGCAAGGGTATAATGAGAATGCCACCTGAGTGGAATAAAGACCCACCAAAACTAATATCGCTAAAATGCATATATTCACGGTAGCCTTTTGCTATGACAAGACATCATTTATTTTTTTTTGATTTCAAAGTTCGTATGAAGAGAATTTGTATATTTTCCTGTTGCATGCATATATATATTACCTTCACTTACCCGATATATACATTTTTGCATGCCAGAATATATTGCTATATTTTTATTCCATTTTTGATTTCAAGAACCATATAAAAAAATTAATATTTTTGAGTGGCTTGCACGCATATGCATAGTTCCCCTCCTACCCTATATACCCGTTTGACCCAAGTGAACTTTAGGTAATGGTAGCATATGGCACGGCACCAATTCTTTAGAAAATCAACAGTCATCAGCAGCGTAATTGCAAAGAAGCAACGAAATATAAGTCAGCGATAGAACGACCTGCAGAACCAATTCCGGTAGAGCATCCGTAGAATCATCGACAGAAACATAAGTCAAAAGTCAGCGATAGAACCACCTGCAGAACCAATTCCGGTAGAGCATCCGTAGAATCATCGACAGAAACATAAGTCATAAGTCAGCGATAGAACGACCAGCAGAAGCAAACTCGGTAGAGCACTCGTAGAATCATCGACAGAAGGCTAAAAAAAAAAAAACAAGTCAGCGAACAAATCAGGTTACAGAGCGAAAGACATAGCTAATCAACCTCAGCAGAGTCTTAGCAGAGTACACTATACAATCATCGACAGAAAACCAGAAAACAGAAAGTAAAGCAGAAGAAGTCAAATCCACGATGGAAAATTTTGACAGCATGGTTGCAGTACAGTCGCAACAGAGACGCTTAGTGAAAAGCAGGGAAGAACAAATCCACGATGGAAAATTTTCGACAGCAAAATCGCAGTACAGTAGTAGCAGAGAAAGATAGTTGAAAGCAGAAGAAGAAAAAAAATTCAAGCACAACCAGAGTAGCAAATTCAACGGAATTGCAGAATCCCGCAGCAATAGAATAGTCTTGCTTCTGTTGCACTCATTGAGTTGCTCCGAATGAGGGAACGGTTATTTATTGTGTCTCTATGGCCAGCGAGCCCCAGCTGAGCACACGGAAGTTATACATAAGACGAAGAGAGATGTGATGAAACCAAGAATTAACCCAGAGTCCCAAAAGATTCTGTTAACCATTTTTGAAGCCACACAGTATAAAAGGCGACCAGCAACAGGGATTGAGGAGAGTCAAACGTGAACAACCAACGAGTCAACAACTATCCAGGACAGTCAATCGCGAACCAACAACGAGTCAACAACTATCCAGAAGAGTCAATCGCGCACCACTAATCAAGGATATCAAGCAAGGATACGAGTAAAGGATATCAACACAGGATATTAATCAAAGGGTATCAATAAAGGATGTCAAACAAGGATATCAAGGATATTAACAACGAATATCAACCAAGCAGTTGTATTTATTTCTTCTTTCTTTTGCACCAAGAAGTAAATGCAAACGACGCAGAATCCCGCTGCCGACGCCCGCTGCTGACGCTCGCTGCCGACGTCCGTCGCCGGCGTTTACTACTGACGCCTAAAATGTAACGGCACGCGACCAATACATATATGGAGTGATAATTATCACGCCATAATGTCGACCTTTGATTGGTCCATCGCACGCCGCGTCTAGCAGGCGACGTCGGACAGACAGCGTCGACGCCAAGACGGCAATAGAAGCTTCTGGAAGAAAATTTGGGCACGCGGCGATTGCGCAAAAAAATGGTAAAACAATCAAGCTTGTGAACTCAAAGTGGACAGAAGTCATAAAATCAAAGTGGTGAACTCAAAGTAAAAAAAAAAAAACAAAGAAAAGTGGCAAGTGACAAACAGGATATTCAACCTAACAAGAAATCTATAAGGATAGTACCAACTCAACCCATTAAAAGATAACGAAAGAAGCATAGCGAATATACTGGTGAGTTGGATATAGTATCATGAATTGCCTTACCTTACTTCATTGCAACCCAGGTTCAACTGATACGCAACAAAGTGTAGAATACAAAGTGTGGTTAGGAAATAAATTAATTAAACCAAAAAGAAAACAAAGTTTTGATTAACAAAGTTTATAATGCATAAAATGAAAGACAAGAGCTAAATAGCTCTATTGGGTCATAGGGTACTAACCCCTTCCCTGATCCTTTCCCTGCCTCACTGTGTGTGTTAAAATGTTGGTGTATTCGTTTATATATGTGTCAGTCTGTTCAATGGTGTCCGGGTAATACCCTAACCATTGTATAGACTTGTTTGGTTGTGTATATGTTGTAGTTATCAACTCAGGATCCGGGTAATACCCTACCTGATTCGAAGTGAACTCAAAGTAAAAAAAAAAAACCAAAGAAAAGTGGCAAGTGACAAACATTATATTCAACCTAACAAGGAATCTATAAGGATAGTACCAACTCAACCCATTAAAAGATAACGAAAGAAGCATAGCGAATATACTGGTGAGTTGGATATAGTATCATGAATTGCCTTACCTTACTTCATTGCAACCCAGGTTCAACTGATACGCAACAAAGTGTAGAATACAAAGTGTGGTTAGGAAATAAATTAATTAAACCAAAAAGAAAACAAAGTTTTGATTAACAAAGTTTATAATGCATAAAATGAAAGACAAGAGCTAAATAGCTCTATTGGGTCATAGGGTACTAACCCCTTCCCTGATCCTTTCCCTGCATCACTGTGTGTGTTAAAATGTTGGTGTATTCGTTTATATATGTATCAGTCTGTTCAATGGTGTCCGGGTAATACCCTAACCATTGTATAGACTTGTTTGGTTGTGTATATGTTGTAGTTATCAACTCAGGATCCGGGTAATACCCTACCTGATTCGAAGTATACTAGTTGTAATTATCAAATCAGGATACGGGTAATACCCTACCTGATTTGAAGTAGATTCGTTGTAGTTATCAAATCAGGATCCGGGTAATACCCTACCTGAGTTGATGTATTTTGTGGTAGTTTGTTCGTCTCTATGGTGATAATCAAGTTCCGGGTAATACCCTGCTTGATTATGATCCCTCTTTGTGTGTGTAATACCTTCCCTGTTCCCCTCTAGTCTAGATCCGGGTAATACCCTACTCGACTGGAGTTTGTGTTTATGTCTTCTGTCATACCATTTCCTCTCCTTAATTTAGCGATAAAAGAATCCAACCGAATTAACTTAAAATTTTGTTGCTCATACTCATCTCGTGTCTCAGTATTCTTTTTATAAATGTTCTGTAAAGAGGAGACCCTGGGGAGACTGAGATATGTACCCCGGCTGAGAAAACTTCATTACAGATGGCGCCCGAGCAGGGACCCTGAGATTGAGAAAATAGTTATATTTTATAAATATATATATATAAAGTTTCATCCATTTGGCATAGCTGAAAAAAAAAGAATATCTTTTCCATATTTATGTATAGATAATTATTAAGAAAATGAGAATGCCACCTGAGTGGAATAAAGACCCACCAAAACTAATATCGCTAAAATGCATATATTCACGGTAGCCTTTTGCTATGACAAGACATCATTTATTTTTTTTTGATTTCAAAGTTCGTATGAAGAGAATTTGTATATTTTCCTGTTGCATGCATATATATATTACCTTCACTTACCCGATATATACATTTTTGCATGCCAGAATATATTGCTATATTTTTATTCCATTTTTGATTTCAAGAACCATATAAAAAAATTAATATTTTTGAGTGGCTTGCACGCATATGCATAGTTCCCCTCCTACCCTATATACCCGTTTGACCCAAGTGAACTTTAGGTAATGGTAGCATATGGCACGGCACCAATTCTTTAGAAAATCAACAGTCATCAGCAGCGTAATTGCAAAGAAGCAACGAAATATAAGTCAGCGATAGAACGACCTGCAGAACCAATTCCGGTAGAGCATCCGTAGAATCATCGACAGAAACATAAGTCAAAAGTCAGCGATAGAACCACCTGCAGAACCAATTCCGGTAGAGCATCCGTAGAATCATCGACAGAAACATAAGTCATAAGTCAGCGATAGAACGACCAGCAGAAGCAAACTCGGTAGAGCACTCGTAGAATCATCGATAGAAGGCTAAAAAAAAAAAAAAAAAAGTCAGCGAACAAATCAGGTTACAGAGCGAAAGACATAGCTAATCAACCTCAGCAGAGTCTTAGCAGAGTACACTATACAATCATCGACAGAAAACCAGAAAACAGAAAGTAAAGCAGAAGAAGTCAAATCCACGATGGAAAATTTTGACAGCATGGTTGCAGTACAGTCGCAACAGAGACGCTTAGTGAAAAGCAGGGAAGAACAAATCCACGATGGAAAATTTTCGACAGCAAAATCGCAGTACAGTAGTAGCAGAGAAAGATAGTTGAAAGCAGAAGAAGAAAAAAAATTCAAGCACAACCAGAGTAGCAAATTCAACGGAATTGCAGAATCCCGCAGCAATAGAATAGTCTTGCTTCTGTTGCACTCATTGAGTTGCTCCGAATGAGGGAACGGTTATTTATTGTGTCTCTATGGCCAGCGAGCCCCAGCTGAGCACACGGAAGTTATACATAAGACGAAGAGAGATGTGATGAAACCAAGAATTAACCCAGAGTCCCAAAAGATTCTGTTAACCATTTTTGAAGCCACACAGTATAAAAGGCGACCAGCAACAGGGATTGAGGAGAGTCAAACGTGAACAACCAACGAGTCAACAACTATCCAGGACAGTCAATCGCGAACCAACAACGAGTCAACAACTATCCAGAAGAGTCAATCGCGCACCACTAATCAAGGATATCAAGCAAGGATACGAGTAAAGGATATCAACACAGGATATTAATCAAAGGGTATCAATAAAGGATGTCAAACAAGGATATCAAGGATATTAACAACGAATATCAACCAAGAGGTATCAATAAAGGATACCAACCAAGAATACCAAGCAAGGATATCAACAACGGATATCAACCAAGGGGTATCAATCAAGGATACCAATCGAGAATACCAAGCAAGGATATCAACAACGGATATCAACAACGGATATCAACCAATCAAGGATACCAACCGAGAATACCAAGCAAGGATATTAACAACGGATATCAACAACGGATATCAACCAAGGGGTAACAACCAAGGATACCAACGAAGGACACTAACAAAGTATATCAGCTCAGAATATCAACCAGGGATATCAGCCAAGGATATCAGCTAACGATAACAAACAGGGATCCATCAAGCACAATCATCGTCAACAAAGAACTGTGCTTAATATTATCGAAGAACCCAGAAACACCAAAACAACAGTCATGGGAGTCAAATGGATTAATTATCGACGTAAGGCGGAGTTGGAAAACTTCTTTGCGGAGTTTGGACTCATGCCAAGCGGTACGGTCGAAGAAATGCGAAGCCGTTTTCCGGGCTTTGCCGCAAGAGAAGATCACCCACCCGAGGTGCTCGCCCGTCTAGCCGAGCTAGAGGCAACATATGGACAGACAGCAACCAGCGATAAGAATCCAGATATAAAGCCATCGATCGGGATGGTTCAACGGAAATTCCCATACCCCAGAGCCAAGACTTGGACGGAAAAGTGCTACTAGTACCCACGATCCCTACCAACGTGGTAGAAATCGATGCGCGCCAACGAAAGATGATTGAAAACAACAGCTATGCAAACACAGTGGAGAAGGTGTCTAAATGGGGCCTGCATTTCGATGGCACGGCAGACCCACTCTATTTTCTAGAGACAGTGGAAGCTCGAGCCGCTTCATACCGAATCAACATGGAGTTTTTACCCAACATGATGCCAATATTATTTTCTGGACGTGCTGAAGGATGGTGGCAAACCAGCGGATTACTAGACTCATCATGGGCTAGTTTTAAGCAAGGATTTCTAGATTTTTTCTTACCCCCGAGGTATTTCGAAAGACTAGAAGATGCAATTCGCATTCGAAAGCAACGCCCGGGAGAACTTTTCAAGCACTACGTGATAGAATTGCGCCCCATGATGAAAAGAGCCAATTAAACGACACTCCGGGAGCTACAACGCATCTATGATAACCTATCCCCGGAGTATCAATTGTATACACGTCGCATGGATTTCGAGGATTTAAATGAATTGACGCAATTAATCGTAAACTTTGAGACCCTGCGCGGTCAAAAGTCAAAGAATCATGTCACCACGTTTATTCACCAGGCAGCAACACCACATGCATTCGAGAATCCCGCTCAGCAATTTACCAGTCGGGCTAGAGAGAGCAACAGCCGAAACAGAAATGGCAACAGGCAAGCCTTGCCATCTTCACCAGGGAATGAAACAAATGGTTCCAATTTTCATCAGTTGGCAGAAGTACCAGTGGATACACAGCGGGCTTGCAGGAATTGCAGTGAACTGGGTCACTTCGCGAAACAGTGTACCTATCGCACGCTATTCTGCTGGGATTGTGGAAAACGAAACATCCGAACCATCGAGTGTTGCCGACGATCGGGAAATGCCAGGCGCCTTCGTCTGACTGGGAACCAAACGAATCAAGCGCCAAACCAGCCCCAAGCATAAGCCACCTCATGTTCGAGAGCGGTCGCATCATAGCAGCTGTTAAGATTAACGGCTGGGCAGTTAATGCGACTCTGGATACAGGAGCTACGCGGAGTTTCATCAGCAACTCGCTAGCTCAGCAAATAGGCACGACCAACGACTGGAAACAAATTTGTACTGCTATAAACTTAGCAGACGGATCCCGTAAAGAAATAACGCAGGCAATTGAGGCAGATGTGTGGATAGGAAACTCACAGGTTAAAATTCCCCTGCTGGTACTATCAGGCATCATGGAACACCTTATCTTGGGCACAGATTTTCTCCGTAACACTCGAACCACGATTTAGTGTGGAGAAAACCGTTTGCAACTGGAACCCCCGATTACCCACAGCAATGGGGCCCTCGGCAGAGCTGACACTATCATCGACTCTCCAAACCGCGCCGAAACCAAGCAAGTCCGGGACAACGATGATCATCCCCAGACAGCATTCGAGGATACTCAAAACTCCCAGACAAAAGTAACATCAGCCGAGAAGTGGACCAGAAGTGCCGCACTACCTCCTACCTTGGAACAGGCAATGCTTAATAATCCCTTCAGACAACAAGAAAGCAGAGTAAACCAGGTTCAACAGAGTAAAATAAAAATCGAGGTTCCATTGTCCAACAAGCAAAATCGTGGAAACCAAGTTCAACAGAGTAATCCAGCGACCAACGTAACGTTGGCTAACGAAGAAAGCAACCCCGCACAACAGAAGATCATCAACGACACCGTGGATCAACTGTTACGTAAAGATCGTATTGAACCCTCTAAAAGTCCCCACCCCGATTGTACTAGTGGGTAAAAAGAGTGGAGATATGCGATTGATTTCCGGCAACTCAACGCACAATCGATACGAGACGCGTACCCCCTACCTCGGATCAATCACATTTTGGAGAAGTTGCGTAACGCACAATTTATATCGACATTGGACCCCAAGAGCGGTTATTGGCAAATCCCTTTGGCCAAAGATAGCCGAGAATGCACCGCATTCACGGTCCCTGGACGTGGCCATTCAGCCGCGGCCACGTTTCAACGCGCTTTGGATAGCGTAATGGCCCTGACATGGACCCATTTGCATTCGCCTACCTAGATGATATTATTGTCGTACGACGTACGCTAAAGGAGCACATGACTCATCTGAGAGAAGTTTTCCGACGTCTGAGAGAAGCCAAACTACGCATTAATCACGACAAATGCAGATTTTTTAAACTTCGGATTCAATTCCTGGGACATGTGTTCAGCGAGCAAGGAATTCACACGGTCCCTGAAAAGATAGCAGCGGTGCAAGAACTAGCTCCTCCTACCAACGTCCGGTCAACTTCGCCGATGCTTGGGCATCGCCTCCTGGTATCGACGTTTCGTTCCCGAATTTTCCAGCATCGTTCGACCTATCACCTCATTGTTAAAGAAAAATGCCAAATGGAAATGGGAATCTATTCAACAGCGTGCATTCGAAGAATTAAAATCCAGACTGACGTCAGCGCCTATCTTGGCGTGCCCAGATTTCAATGTTAAGTTTTATTTACAGACAGACGCCAGTGACTACGGATTGGGGGCAGTCTTGACCCAATATCAGCACGGAACCGAACGAGTCATAGCATACGCTAGCAGACGTTTACTAGCACCGGAGGAAAACTACTCCGCCACGGAAAAAGAGTGCCTTGCTATCGTTTGGGCAATTCGGAGACTGAGATGTTACTTAGAAGGCTACAAGTTCGAGGTCATCACTGATCACCAAGCTCTGAAGTGGCTCAATTCTATTGACGACCCCACAGGACGCATCGCTCGCTGGGCACTGGAGTTACAACAGTACGAGTATGATATCCAGTATCGACGAGGGAAGCTAAACGTAGTAGCTGACGCCTTATCACGCCAGCCCTTGGATACCTTAAATACTATACAGGATACCCCACCAGAGTGCGTATGGTGGCAGAGAATCAAGCGTCAAGTGAAGGAATGCCCAGAACAAGTCCCCGACTTTCTCTACGAAGGAGGACAGTTATACTGACGGAAGAATTTGCATCCTGAAGAAGAAGAACCAATACCCTGGAGATTATGCGTACCCAAAGAAAAAAGCCAACGAGTGCTGCAGCCAACGAACCCACAGCGGGCCATTTAGGCGTCCGGAAGATGACGATACGCGTCGCTTAGAGGTACTATTGGGCTGGGTATTTCAGGGATGTAAAGCGACATGTCCGTAATTGCCTACAATGACAAAAGTTCAAAGTAGACCAAATGAAGCCCGCCGGAAAGATGTTTACCCGACAGGTCAAGGAACCTTTTCATATTGTTTGCACCGATTTTGTGGGACCATTACCAAAATCAAGACAAGGTAACACCGTTCTTTTAGTCTTTCTAGATGCCTATAGTAGGGGGGTGGAGCTCGTACCCTTGCGTAAAGCCACCACTACTGCACTGGAAAAAGCTTTTCAGGAACGCAGCATCGGACGCTTTGGGACGCCACATACTTGGTCTGCGATAACGGAACTCAATTCACCAGCCGATCATTCAAAGAGCTTTGCCATCAAGCTGGAGTAGAACTCCAATACACCGCACCGTACACGCCACGCCAGAACCCAACCGAGAGGGCAAATCGGACAGTTAAGACGATGATCGCTCAGTGCTTAGGAGTAAACAACACGACTGGGACCAGTTGCTCCCCGAATTCACGCTGGCAATCAACTCCAGTGTCTGCGAGTCAACCGGATTTACGCCAGCATACCTAGTATTGGGTAAAGAACCACGCATCCCTGGAGCCCTATATGATGCAGTTACTCCTGGTCTGGCGGCACCACCATGGTCTCCGGAAACACGCGCACAACGAATGGCGGAGGTATTCAAAATAGCACGAGACACCATGCGACGAGCCGCAGCAGAGCAGAGTCGCTATTATAATCTGCGAAGACGAAACTAGCGACCAACAATAGGAGACCTGGTTCTATTAAATCAACATCACTTATCTAAAGCATCAGAAGGATTTGCAGCGAAGTTAGCACCCAAGTTTGACGGGCCGTACCGAGTCGTCAAGTTCATCTCAAATAACATCGTCCGACTACAGAAGACTGACGGGCGACAACGAAGAACAGCAAGCATAGATGACCTCAAACCTCTGCAAGGAGACGAAGCAGACACCCGAGACGAGAAGCGAATACACCCTAATGACAAAGGCGAGCTAACACCGGCCGACCATCCGCAAAGGCAAGGCTAGAGGCCTATCTACAGAGACGAATTAATTCGCAGGGGCCACTTGCTGGAGGGTGAGCCCTCCTTACCCTGTAGGGGGGTTTCGACGCCATTCCCGGCCTCTAAAATCAATCTGTCGGCAAGTCGTAGTTATTTTAGTTTTATGCAACCATTGTTAAATAGATATAAGTTTATAATTCATGTAAACCACACTGATAGGTCACTAGCTAGGCAGGTCACTCCCAAATCAGAGTATGGCCAATCATCACCTCACTGTGGGTGAAATACGAAAGGTCATTGAAGATGTAGTTTCAGCATGGGAGTCAGAATTCGCCAGACCAACGTCATCTGAAGAGTGAAATCCCGAGCGTCCAGTATTACCACCGCAAGCTGACACTCCGCAGTCGTCAGTCGTTCCACTAACAGAAGCCCAGGAAGATGCAGAGATAAACTGCTGGCGCATCACCGAAGCTCCCGAACGTCCATCAATCCTGAACATACAATTGTTAGACCGACATTTGGAGCAGGCAGATTTGAAGGATACCGAGGCTGGATCCCTTCTCCTCCGGGCATGACACGAATACCAGGATCAAAGAGCCACGCCACCCTATCCCGTGTATCTGGTTGGCTGTTTTCCTAACCATTCGCCAGGATCGATGTCACCACCGTCCAGGGGCAACAGCCCAGAAGATTGGGCCCACGACGGTACACCACCACCTCGCTATAGCCCTAACTGTCCAAGCCCGATCAGTAACGTATTCAGCGATCAGGAAACGGGTGAGGTCCACTCTTGGCCATTGCCCGAAGCGACTTGGGACATGGAGGGTCTACCGCGGTCCTACAGTCCACTAGATTTCGACTTTCAAAGAGACGAGGAAGTACGTCAGGACCAGTAAATCGCATCACCGAGCAAATACAGCAGCGACAAGCCAGAAAGTTCCGGGTCAAACTGGAAGGAAACCTGTACAGCGTACGGATCAACACGTCACAACAGGTCACCGTGAAGTTCACCTGTCTTGCCCACCCGAAGTAAAGGGGGGTGTGACGAAGCTTTTTTTTGGATCTCCGTCACAATGCAGTGGCACGGTTTAAGTTCCTTTTATCTTCATATTTTTTCTATACTCCCATTGAAACTAGGGAATAATAAGTCTAGATTTTAAATCTACCATACTCTGATTTTTGTTAGTGTAGAAATTAGATTTACCTTTTTTTAGGCACATACAGAGACATATCTACGTACATATATTTACACTGCATCACCATGGCAACGGAACTTGCATAGTTTTGTCGCCGTTGCTATTGCGCAGTTGTATTTATTTCTTCTTTCTTTTGCACCAAGAAGTAAATGCAAACGACGCAGAATCCCGCTGCCGACGCCCGCTGCTGACGCTCGCTGCCGACGTCCGTCGCCGGCGTTTACTACTGACGCCTAAAATGTAACGGCACGCGACCAATACATATATGGAGTGATAATTATCACGCCATAATGTCGACCTTTGATTGGTCCATCGCACGCCGCGTCTGGCAGGCGACGTCGGACAGACAGCGTCGACGCCAAGACGGCAATAGAAGCTTCTGGAAGAAAATTTGGGCACGCGGCGATTGCGCAAAAAAATGGTAAAACAATCAAGCTTGTGAACTCAAAGTGGACAGAAGTCATAAAATTAAAGTGGTGAACTCAAAGTAAAAAAAAAAAACCAAAGAAAAGTGGCAAGTGACAAACATTATATTCAACCTAACAAGGAATCTATAAGGATAGTACCAACTCAACCCATTAAAAGATAACGAAAGAAGCATAGCGAATATACTGGTGAGTTGGATATAGTATCATGAATTGCCTTACCTTACTTCATTGCAACCCAGGTTCAACTGATACGCAACAAAGTGTAGAATACAAAGTGTGGTTAGGAAATAAATTAATTAAACCAAAAAGAAAACAAAGTTTTGATTAACAAAGTTTATAATGCATAAAATGAAAGACAAGAGCTAAATAGCTCTATTGGGTCATAGGGTACTAACCCCTTCCCTGATCCTTTCCCTGCCTCACTGTGTGTGTTAAAATGTTGGTGTATTCGTTTATATATGTGTCAGTCTGTTCAATGGTGTCCGGGTAATACCCTAACCATTGTATAGACTTGTTTGGTTGTGTATATGTTGTAGTTATCAACTCAGGATCCGGGTAATACCCTACCTGATTCGAAGTATACTAGTTGTAATTATCAAATCAGGATACGGGTAATACCCTACCTGATTTGAAGTAGATTCGTTGTAGTTATCAAATCAGGATCCGGGTAATACCCTACCTGAGTTGATGTATTTTGTGGTAGTTTGTTCGTCTCTATGGTGATAATCAAGTTCCGGGTAATACCCTGCTTGATTATGATCCCTCTTTGTGTGTGTAATACCTTCCCTGTTCCCCTCTAGTCTAGATCCGGGTAATACCCTACTCGACTGGAGTTTGTGTTTATGTCTTCTGTCATACCATTTCCTCTCCTTAATTTAGCGATAAAAGAAACCAACCGAATTAACCTAAAATTTTGTTGCTCATACTCATCTTGTGTCTCAGTATTCTTTTTATAAATTTTCTGTAAAGAGGAGACCCTGGGGAGACTGAGATATGTACCCCGGCTGAGAAAACTTCGCTACAACACCAAAGATGCTGTCTCTCAAGTGACTGTTAAAGACTAACTCTGCTGATTACAGACAAGAATCACTCTCTTCTCAAGAGAGCTATTTAGCCTGTGAGGCAGAGTGAGATACGGATACGCGAGATCAGAGAGTAAGGGGTCTTGAGTATTACTTGAAACTGTTCATTACCGTGGTTGGATGTCAGTATATCTTAGTGTCACCTTAACACTGGGCCTACTACAACTCGGCCGTCCTGACTGTAAGATTGTCCTCAATCTCTGCTCTGTGTATCGACTTAGATTACTCTTAGAATTAACATTAGTTTATACAATTATTCTTATGACTACAGTTTATAATTTTTCTTTTTTCATCCGGTGTCTTATATTTTGGACACTCCAAACACCTTAATAATTATTACGCGTCAACTGAAACCCCTCTATATCTTTGACCAAAAATCTATAATTTTTAAGAACTTTAGCTATCATATATGGCCCCTTATTTTTTGGTATTAATTTTCTCGTAACTCCTGCAGTGCTATCAAAATTTTGTACCATTACATAATCTCCATCTTTTTATACCCTGTACCCATAGGGTAAAAGGGTATATTAAAGTCGCTAAAATGTATGTAACAGACAGAAATATACATTTCTGACCCCATAAAGTAAATATATTCTTGATCAGCATCACTAGCCGAGTCGATTGAGCCATGTCCGTCTGTCCGTCCGTCTGTCCGTCTGTATGAACACCTAGATCTCGGAGACTATAAAAGCTAGAGCCACCAAATTTGGTGTGAACATCCGTCTATTGCATAGACAGATCAAGTTTGTTTCAAATTTTTGCCACGCCCACTTCCGCCCCAGCAAATCGAAAACGTATTACTAGAGCACCTAATTATATACCCAAACTGGACCAGCTGACCAAATTTTGTCGAAATCGGACAATAAATATCGGAGATATACCTATATGAGTTTTGCACTGAATTGTCAAGGCGACATTGGCTGGCAAGAGTGAGCGAGACAGCATGCGTTCGCTGTTGCTGCATGTTAAAGAGTACTCTGCATGAAATTGATGGCGATTTCGAGGATATTCTATTTCATTTAATATAACTAGTTGGTACAGGGTATACTCAATGTCGGCAGGGACGACTAGCTTGCTTAATTTTCGCATTGTAACGCTATCTAAGTGTGGTGCTTCATCTAGTTTTTCTCTTAAATCATCACTAATTTGTCCTCGTTGTGCTAACGTTAAAAGCATTTCGCTGGGTAATCGTTTTGTACTTCGATGTTGTGTAGCATGTTCAATAACAATGAATGACCACTGTACTCAATGCAATAAATAATATTATTACAAACATATTGTAACACTTTGTTATAATGTTTATGTATACAATATCCAAGTGCAATGCCACTTAAGAATCTCGACCACACATGAGTACATAGTACTGGACATTGCTGAGTCGGCATATGTTACATACGCGACCACTTTGTCACCAAGTAACATGATACATCCTCACTCTCTCGCTGTTGCGACACACTCTAAATATGCTTATGTAAACATTTATGTATAAGCAGACCGCTCCTCTGCTGGCTTCACTGGCAGCGCAGCTACGCGGTCTTAGCTGTAATGAACCATGGTTTAGATTTAAGAATCATTATAAGAAGAGAACTCGAAGCAACTACATGTTAATACTGCTAAGTGAACACTAAAGATTTAAATAAAGAATATTATAAAGAGCACTATGAAACTCTAAATCTATTATCAAATTAATGGACTTATAAAATATTGGAGACCCGGGATTTCTCATACAATACATGGCGACCGTGACAGTGTTCATGGGAACACAAGACGGAAAAACCTGCACTGAAAAGGAAAACTGAAGCACTAATTCTGGAAGGCAGAGGAGGAAACAAAGAAGGAAGAAAAAACCCAAGCGAAAAAAAATGTATCTGAGTGAGTAGAGTGGAGTGGAAATGGCACGGAGAGGAGGATTGAAAAATAAAATAAATAAAAGAATAGCGCACATAAAGTGGCTGCTATACACAAATCCTACACCTCCTCCATGGGCAACTGCCCAAAAATTACAATCTGAACTTGACTTTTTAAAGTCAGTAATCGAGAACAGAAGGCCAAAAAACACTCTAACTCACTCAGTTAAAACAATACCTACAACATATGAAACTAAATACAAAATAATTCCACCTCCCAAAGCAAATCTGCCGAAGCCAGAAAAGAAGTGCCCAAAAGACTGCCCCGGGCCATTGGAGAGCCCCTTTTGCGAGTACACCTGCTGGAGAGACATTAAATCTGGTGCGATGACCGGCACCGGTACCGCCTGAGCCCATAGGCCCAGGACAGCAGCAGCAGAGACGATATAGCGTGAAAAGCAGGCCGCTTTTTACGCCATCGAGGGAGCATCAGCGTGCCAAACCGGCGACGCCCAGCTGATGCCCAAGAGAGGGTGCAACAAGAATTAATTATCAAAAAAAAAATAATGTGTAAAGCTCTATTTATTGTATAGAAAATATAGTGATAATTAATGATGGCAAAAGATTTGAATTTCGATACGCAGTTAGTGCGTCTGCTCAGTTGCGTGGTTACCGGAAGAAGAGCGAGGCAACTTTCAGTGTGGCCTTAGGCCGCATTCCGATTTTCCAGAGTTGACTTAACAATAACAATCGATACTTAAAATACTACCTTACTACTAACAATCGATATGTGTACACAGCTGGTAAATAATTTACATCTTACAACTCGGCCGTCCTGACAAGGAATCGGCCTCGATTCTAGTTGCTAACATAAAGGGTTAAATAATAACATTAAGTGGCTGGTGTCGCCTTTGTTTGGGTATCTGAAGTGCAATCTTGATCGGGGGCTGCCCATAGCTTTAGTTTGGAGGCTTCGAGTACCCCGTCATACGGCAGAGTTGGGTGATCTGGAAGCCCTCCACATCTCGGATAACATATCGGTCATTTGGAAGTTTTTTATGAACAACGTATGGGCCACGATACCGTCTGATAAGTTTCTTGTTTGTACCTGCCGAAGTATCTACATTCTTAATAAGTACGAAATCCCCTTCGTCAAAACTAACAGCAGGGGGGTGATGCTTTGCGTAATACTCGGCATTATATTCTTGGAACTTAACAATGTTACGGAAGGCTAATCTACGGACGTCTACCTCTGAGGCATCGACTTCTGCCGTCCTCTCACCCAACCGTTCGGTCAGTTCATCTACTATAACACCTCGTTGTTCCACCCCGAATAAGAGTACGGAAGCGGCAAATTTTGTTGTGGAATGGACGGAGTTATTCAAGGCAAATTCTATATTCGGCAGTTGTTGGACCCAATCCGCGTGGTCCACCGGTTCCGTCAGTTTACCCAGCATAGGGCCTAAGACACGGTTAACCCGTTCGACTTGGCCGTTGGCCCGGGGTGAGGCAGTCGCATTCTGCACATGAATTATATTATTGACTCTTACAAATTCGGCGAATTCGGAGGAAGTAAAGCAGGTACCGCGGTCACTGATAATTCGTCGGGGTCTACTGTAATTCGCGAAATATTGAGATTTTAACGTCTGACATACTTCACGCGAATTAGTAGTGGCCGCGGGGTACAGCTTCACGAACTTAGTGAAGGCGTCAATGACAACCAGAAGGTATTTTTTCTTAGAGCGTATGGACGGAAGGGGACCTAGGTGATCAATGTGAATGGTATCAAACGGCAGGGGTACTTTCGGAATACTGTGTAGCGTGACGCGGTTGTCTTGAGCGGAAGCAGAATAATAAATACACTTGAGGCAGTTTTTAATATAATTGCTGACGTAAGACTTCATACCAGGGAACCAGTAGTGCTTCTTGATTTGTGCACAACACTTCTCAGTGGCCATATGGCCAAGCTTTTCATGCACTATTCGTATGACATGATTTATCATTTCGGAAGGGACATAAAGTTGGGGTACACTCGTCGGGTACGGTACACTACTCCGTCACGCAGTTCGAAATCTGCTATTTCATGTTTCTCTAACTCATCTCGGAGTTTTACTATCTCGGGGTCACGGTTCTGAGTTAACTGCAGTTGGAAGTCGAGGTTCAAATCGTCAACGTATGCGGCGGTTTCTATTCTACTTAAGGCATCGACATGGGGCATGCTAACCCCCGAGCGGTGTAGAATTGTGTAATTGTAATTTTCTAACAGCAGGGCCCAGCGAGCAATTTTCGCGGAATGCCCACCATTTCTCAGTGTCAGCGCCAGGGAATTACAATCCGTCACGATTTTGAACGGAATAAACTTAAGGTACGTCTCAAAACGTTTCAAGGCATACACGATAGCTAACGTCTCCAGTTCATAACTGTGTAGTTTCGATTCGGTAGCGGACGCTATCTTAGAGAAGTAGAACACTGGGTGCAATTTACCGTCAGTTTGTTTCTGGAGAAGCACTGCTCCAAAACCAGCTGAGCTAGCGTCGCAATGTAATTCTGTTTCAGACTTCGGGTTGTAAATCGATAGCACAGGTGATTCCATCAGTTTCGACTTCAGGGTTCGGAAGGATTCGAGGCATTCCTCGGAGAAGACGTAAGGGGTATTTTTTCTTAACAAGCGGGACATCGGATACGCAATCTTGGCGAAGCCAAGTACAAATCGACGGAAGTATGAAAATAAACCTAAGCAGCGCTCTAATTCCTTGCTATTCCTTGGAATGGGCAAGTCTCGTATCGCCTGAAGATGAGCTGGTTTAGGCGTGATACCGGCAGAATTGGCTAAGTAACCCAAGTACTCTAGTTCCCTATACGCAAAACGGCATTTGGCCAGCTTGAGGCATAGCCCATTCACTCTCAACGTGTACAATATTTCCTTCAGTACCTCCAGGTGGGTTTCAAAGTCATGCGATGCAACCAGAATGTCATCCATGTATATCACTAGTTGACCTTGGTTTATAAATTTCTTAAGGACAAAATAAACAAATCTAGCGAACACGGAAGGGCCATTACAGAGTCCGAAGGGCATGCGTACATATTCAAATTGTCCATCAGGTGTTACAAAGGCGGTATACTTGATTGAATCTGGATGCATTTTCACGTGGTGGAATCCATTCTTCAAGTCCAAGACAGTGAAGAATGATTTACCACCCAGATGTTCGATGCAATCATCGACCAGGGGAATCGGAAAATGATCCCGAACCGTAAGCTTATTTAACGGGCGGTAATCTACACACTTCCTCAGGGTGTTGTCCTTTTTACGTACTGGGACAATCGCGGCAGCGTAAGGGGAACTACTGTGGCGAATAATGCCAGCTTTCAAGAGATCATCACAGATCTCCCGCACCTCAATGCGTTCGTGGTGCGACAGACGGCGGGGACGGCAGAAAATGGGAGTCTGGCTAGTCAGTTCTATTTTCATTTCATAATTCACTGGCTTGACTAACTCAGGGGCAACCTGTACATATGCAGTAGAAATGATGGACCTTAAGCGTGCAGCTTGCTCTTCCCGTAAGGTGGGCTCTATATCGAACTCTACATCGTTGACAGCAGGGACCTCAATTGCATTTATAGCCATAAGTGCATCATTCAGTGTTTCTGGAGGTACAGCAGAAGTTTTCGGAAGGGGAGAATCAGACAACAATTCGGCAGATACAATTCCATTCCCATCAGACGGCAGTATAACTTCCTCTTCCCTCAATATATCAAAGGACTTCAGAACATCAGTAAATTTCATATTTCTACGTTCAGTAGATTTATTCATAAGTAACAAGGATTTTTTCTCATATTTAATTTTTTTTAGTTTACACAATCTAATATTAGTTTTATACAAGAGATCTCTGCCTATGATCATCGGCAGTTCAGTTGCTTTATTCGGCAACACTTCAAACATATGTATGGTTTCCGCACTGCAGAGATTAATACTACACTGGACTTGGCCTAACGACCAAAGTTGGCTACTTCCTAACCCACGGCAGTTCAATTTACTGGGACTAAGACGGCAGTTGAGGGGGACTTCAGATTCCCGGATAAAACTCTTCGGGCTGCCCGAGTCGAGAAGGGAAAACATATTTATAAATTTCCTATCTTGCACTTCATCACAAACAAAAGCAACACTCACCAGTTGTAGATGGCTTAGTCTATCCTCCACGTCATCAGGAGCAGCGGCGGCAGTGGTGGCGGCAGTGGTGGCGGCAGTGGTGGCGGCAGCAGTTCTCATCCGAGACGGGCAGTTCTTGTAGATGTGGCCCACTATGCCACACTTGAAGCAAGAGTTCGGCGGTCTGATCGGCTTCGGGCATTGGCTTTTATAATGCCCCCCATCCCGAGCAGTTGAAGCATCTGGTCTCACTTACGGCAGTGCCTGGGACTTTGTTCCCAGACGACGAGGCAGTTGTTCTTGATTGCACTTTCACACTGAGGCTTTGCTTGGAGGCAACCGCCTGCACACGGAAGCGCTCGTAGCGTTCCAGTAGTGGCTTCAGTTCGGCCACTGTGCGAGCTGAGTATAGCATGCCGACTCTCGTAGAATTATCCTGTAGTCCATCGATGATCATGTCGACCAACTCATTCTCCGGAATTGAAGCATTCATGGCAATCTCCTGCATCTCAATGGCGAACCTTAAGCACCCTTCACCTGCCCTAATGTGCCGGCAACGCAGAGCTTGGTACACTTCTTCCACACTGCGCGAGCGTCCAAACTCTCGGAGGAGTATTGCTTTCAGTTCTTCATAGCTGTGCACCGATATCGTGCGCGGCAACACCGCCGCCGTCCCCTCCAGCATGCGACGGCAGGCAATCAAACGTAGGCGGTCATTCAGCTGCAGGATTTCGAACGCATCATCCAGATCGTTCAACCATTTTTTGACGTCATATGCAGTGTCCGCCGAGAATCGGGCCACCATGCTCTTGATCACGCTCAAGTCGCTGACTTGCTGCCTTGGCGCTCGGCCTTCATCCATTTTCTGCTGCAGCTCGAGGATCTGGTGTTGCAACTGTAGCAACTCATGCTGTTTCCGTAGCGTCGTCAGTTGCTCGTCCAGACTGGAGGAGGCGGACGCAGCCAGTGTGACAGCGGTAGCGGCAGGCGGCACGGAGGGCACCAAGGCAGGCATATCGTCCCATGGGTCCGTGGACCAGTGAAGGTCAGTGGATGCAGCGGCGGGCACAGCAGAGGCGAGCGCGACGGGCACAGCAGAGGGTGCGGCGGGCACAGCAGAGGGTGCGGCGGGCACGGCAGAGGATGCGGCGGGCACAGCAGAGGATGCGGCGGGCACAGCAGAGGATGCGGCGGGCACAGCAGAGGTGAATGCGGCAGCGGCGGGCACAGCAGAGGATGCGGCGGGCACAGCAGAGGGTGCGGCGGGCACGGCAGAGGATGCGGCGGGCACAGCAGAGGATGCGGCGGGCACAGCAGAGGATGCGGCGGGCACAGCAGAGGTGAATGCGGCGGCAGCGGGCACAGCAGAAGTAAATGCGGCAGCGGCGGGCACCATAGAGGATGCGGCGGGCACCACAGAGGATGCGGCGGGCACCACAGAGGGTGCGGCGGGCACCACAGAGGATGCGGCGGGCACCGCAGAGGTGAATGTGGCGGCAGCGGGCACAGCAGAAGTAAATGCGGCAGCGGCGGGCACCACAGAGGATGCGGCGGGCACCGCAGAGGTGAATGCGGCGGCGGCGGGCGCAGCAGCGGTAAATGCGGCAGCGGCGGGCACAGCAGAGGATGCAGCATCGGCGGCAGCCCCAATGGCTACCGGCACCCCAACGGCAGGCATCGTAGTGGACATGGCCACAGAGTCGTCAGTAGCGGCTGCGGGCGTGGAGGCGGCCACCTTGGATGTGGAGCGGGTGGCCTGCCTTGTGCCGGAATATATATCCTTTCGGGTAGTCATCCCACTTCTGAGTTGTAAAGCTCTATTTATTGTATAGACAATATAGTGATAATTAATGATGGCAAAAGATTTGAATTTCGATACGCAGTTAGTGCGTCTGCTCAGTTGCGTGGTTACCGGAAGAAGAGCGAGGCAACTTTCAGTGTGGCCTTAGGCCGCATTCCGATTTTCCAGAGTTGACTTAACAATAACAATCGATACTTAAAATACTACCTTACTACTAACAGTCGATATGTGTACACAGCTGGTAAATAATTTACATCTTACAAATGAAATTGAAATTTAAAAAAAAATTTTTATGTTATTATAAGCTAAATGAATAAGTAAAACAAACCAAAATTGTAAAACTAAAAATTGTCAAATTGAGCGGAATCACATCCGACCAATATAAGTGTAGCCTGTGAAGCTATGCGAAAAAGTAGGTAGGGCTATGTTAAAGGAAATTTTTATATATATTTGTATAAAAAAGTTTTCTTCAAAAATTCTCTGAAACACTAAATGTTTGATAATAGCATCAGTAAATTTGATGATTCATGCGAACAATCCAAAATGGGATTAATTGAAACCAAGTCAGTGGACTCCACTGCTAATGTAATAAATAAAATTGAATCATCAAATACTGATTTACGTTTAACTAATGTACTTTTGTTGACAATGGTTGTCATATTGGTTGCATATGTTTTGTTCAAGGCATATAAAGTGCATAATAAATGTATTACAAAACGAGCACTAAGCCATGCTAATGACTTGGACAAAGTCTAATGAATTATGCAAGCCCAAAACAAAAGTACATTTAAAAAAAAAAAAAGAAGTTTTATATATTATCAAGCAAAACATTCTCTCGAATTTTTTTTAAGCCCTCCAATCTTTAAAAGAAAAAATAATAATAAAATGATATCTCAATTTTAAACAAATTTTGTTGAATGTGTAGTAACTAAAACAGGAATATGAGTACTTTAGATACCTTTTTCAGCAGGATAGTAGAAAACCATCCTAGCGTAGCATCGGACATAATCGAGGTTTTTAAGAGTGAAAAAATTAAGTCACCTCAACGCGCAATAAGTTTTGCAGAGATAGATATTCTTTACTTGGAAAAGTTTGGTGAGAAATTCCCACTCCAAGAGAATAGTAGAGTACGTACTTGCTTCATCTTATCCATTCCATTTATTTGTTGCTTTTCAAATGCAGCAGGAACATTTATGTTCTATTTGATGGATGAAAACCAACCAAAAAAATTTTTAATTTTTTCTTTCTAAATATATATATCTCACTAAAGCATGGAATGGAATGAATTATATCTCCATATCCAAAGAATAAAGGAAAATTTTAAAAAATCATATAAATGTATAACGCAGAATAGGAATATTCAGACGGAAACGCTGAATAAGCATGCAATAATTCTGGTTGACTCTTTTAATGAGGCACGAAGATTAGTGCATGAGAATAGAATAAACATAGATAGCACGAACTGGTCAAAGATTTCAAAATTATTGATCAAGTTACGAGCAAATCTAATCCTCATAAAAGGAAAATACAAGTTGGACATATTTGTACCAACAGTTCTGAATTCACCTTTAACTATAGAGGTTGAAGAACACAAAGAAAAATTAGAATTGGAAAGTGAAGAATCAGACGAAGGAGAAATTGGAGAAAAAGATCTACACGATCTAACAATTCCCGAGTCACTCACTTTACCACATAAAGATAACGAATCAGAATTAGATACATTGTCTGAACAAGACAACGAGTCTGACTTTGAACTAGATACGAGTGTTATACCCAAACAAGACAATATGGCTGAAGCCAATGCTCAAAGAGCATACATGAAGGATATCTCCACTTCCATACCTGAATTTAATGGCCAAAAGGTGCAACTTCAAAGATTCATAAGAACTTTGAAGTTAGTTAATGTCACCAAAGGAGATTATGAGGACATAGCTATTGAGGTAATAAAATACAAAATTATGGGCCCAACACTACGCAAAGTCGAAAATTTGACAACAATAGATGCAATAATAAGGAAATTGAAAGAGACCATAGTCGGTGAATCATCTGACGTAATAAAGGCTCGGTTGTCAAAAGTAACCCAGAAAGGAAAAACGGCCGATAAGTTCACAACTGAAATCAATAATTTGCGACTGCTCTTGGAAGCTTCGTATATTGATGAAGGCCTATCAGCAGAACATGCTGAAAAATTCAGTACAAAAGAAGCCGTTAAAGCAATGGTAGATAACTGTGAACAAAATAGGACAAGGACAATAATTGAAGCTGGAAACTTCAAAAATATGAATGAAGCCATCACTATGTACTTAGAAAAGAGTACTGAAATGACTGGAAATTCAAACAATGTATTGTTTGCTCGGAGAGGCCACGGTAATTATAATAACTCATATAATTATCGTGGTAGAGGAAATGGTCGCGGTTATTATAATAATTATAATAACCGTAGTAACCAGAATTACCCGCAAAACTAATACAACAATAATAATAACGGCAATAACAATAACAATCGAAGAAACAATAGAGGAAACAACAGAAATAATAATAATAACAGAGGAAATAGATCAAATAACCAACAAAATGGTCATAATAATGTCCGAGCAATACAGTCTAACTCGGGAAACTCCCAAACACCTTTAGATACCCAGTAGAAATAAACAGCAAAATCCACAGAATCAGTCTTGACTTAAATACATTCGTAAAATTCACTAATGAAGCAACCGGAAAACAGTTAGTACTTTTAATAGATACCGATGCGCAGATATCCATTCTAAAAGAAAATTCTGATACATTTCAAAATATCCGGACAGATCATACTGTCAACAGGGAATAAGTCAAGAAGTAATCAAATCCAAAGGAATTGCTTCAGTTGACATACAAACGTCTAAATATATTTTCCCACACGATTTTCATATCGTGAATTCCCTTTTCGCTATTCCATGTGATGGAATAATTGGAGTCGATTTTATGTTAAAATACAACTGTCAAATAGATTTCGATCACTCTGAACACTGGTTTGTAATGAGACCAGACAATTTAAAATATCCTATTTTCGTACCAATTACGTACAGTTCTGGCAATAATTCCTTAGTTCTGCCCGCAAGATCCCAAGTTGTCCGAGAAGTTGAGTTAAACTCACAAGATGACAGTGTATTGATTCCGAATCAAGAAATTCAGCATGGTATTTAAAAGAGAAAATCTCAAAATGCGGTCATAAGGCTGCTAAATACAACAGATAAACTTCAGATTATAAGTATAAATAATCTAAAATACGAACCACTTTCGAACTACGAAGTAGTTAAATTAGATCCAAAACAAAGAGAAAAATCAGTACTAACAACATTATCAAAGAATTTTCCACCACAATTTCATGACAAATTGTTGGAATTATGTAAGAAATACAGTGATGTGTTCGGCCTTGAGACTGAACCAATAAGCACAAACAATTTCTATAAGCAAAAGTTAAGACTGATGGATGATGAGCCTATCTACATAAAAAACTATAGAAATCCTCATAGTCAAAAAGACGAAATTCAGAAACAAGTCCAAAAATTAATAAACGACGAAATAGTCGAGCCCTCCGTATCTGCATACAATAGCCCACTTCTATTGGTACCAAAAAAATCGCTACCAAACTCTGAAAATAAGAAATGGCGATTAGTAATTGACTATCGTCAGATTAACAAGAAATTATTGGCAGATAAATTTCCACTCCCTAGAATTGATGATATTTTAGATCAACTAGGTCGAGCAAAATACTTTTCATGCCTTGACTTAATGTCAGGTTTTCATCAAATTGAACTTGAAAAAGAGTCACGGGACATTACATCCTTTTCAACATGTAATGGCTCATATCGTTTCACGCTATTACCATTCGGTTTAAAAATAGCGCCAAATTCGTTCCAGAAAATGATGACTATAGCGTTTTCTGGACTTGAACCTACTCAAGCTTTTCTTTATATGGAAGACTTAATAGTCATAGGTTGCTCTGAACAACACATGCTCAATAATCTACACGATGTTTTTGAGAAGTGTCGGCAGCATAACCTAAAGTTACATCCTGAAAAATGTTCATTTTTCATGCATGAAGTCACCTTTTTGGGGCACAAGTGCACAGATAAAGGAATCTTGCCTGATGACACCAAGTATGAAGTCATTCAAAATTATCCAGTCCCACATGATGCGGACAGCGCTAGAAGATTCGTTGCATTTTGCAATTATTACCGAAGATTTATAAAAAATTTCGCTGATTATTCTCGTCACATAACAAGGTTATGTAAGAAAGATGTAAAATTCGAATGGACAGTTGAGTGCCAAAACGCATTTGATCATCTAAAATCAGCATTAATGAATCCCACTGTGTTGCAATACCCAGATTTTAGCAAAGAATTTTGCATAATCACGGATGCAAGTAAATTCGCATGTGGAGCAGTCCTAACACAAAACAAAAATGGACTACAACTCCCAGTTGCATACGCATCCAGATCTTTCACAAAGGGAAATAAAAGTACAACAGAACAAGAACTAACTTATTTGTTTTCAATGACAAATCCAAGTTCAAAATTGACTAGAATGAGACTTGAATTAGAGGAATATAATTTCACTGTGGAGTATCTAAAGGGTAAAGACAATTTCGTAGCTGACGCGCTATCAAGAATTACTATAAAGGACTTACAAAACATACAAACGAATAATAAAATTCTGAAAGTCACTACCAGAAACCAAAGTAAACAGTTAAATACCTGCGCAGGTAAAGGAAAAGAAAAATATGATGATATAAAAGATTTGCAAAAGCAATCTATTAATGCTTCTAAGCCCAACGTACATGAAGTCTATGAAAATGACGAAGTACGAAAAGAAGTGACCTTGCGTATAACAGATACTCTATGCACATTCAAACATGGCAAGAAAATTATAGCAAGAATTGACATATGCGATATGTATACTAATGGAACTCTGGACTTAGGTCAATTCTTCCAAAGGCTAGAAAAAGAAGCCGGTATACTCAATATCAGCCAAGTCAAAGTGGCACCGAGCGAAAAGATCTTTGATACAATTTCAATAGAATCTTTCAAATTAATGGGCAAAAAAAATTTAATATCTTTAAGAGTAGCGCTACTCAAGCCGGTGACCCTATTATCAAATAATGATAAAGAAAAAGAAGCAATACTGTTTAAGTTCCACGAGGATCCAATACAAGGAGGTCATACGGGAATTACTAGAACATTGGCCAAAATAAAAAGGCATTATTATTGGAGAAATATGACAAGAGATATATCTCAATATGTGAAAAAATGTAATAAATGTCAAAAATCAAAAACAACAAAACACACTAAAACTCCATTAACAATAACTGAAACGCCACAAATGGCTTTCGATCGGGTAATTGTGGATACGATCGGTCCACTTCCCAGATCAGAACAAGGAAATGAATATGCAGTAACTTTAATCTGCGACCTGACAAAATACCTTGTAATCATACCAATAAAAGACAAAAGTGCAAAAACAGTAGCAAAAGCTATATTTGAAGATTTTATTCTGAAGTACGGTCCAATAAAGACGTTCATTACGGACATGGTTACAGAATATAAAAATTCTATAATTGAAGATTTGTGCAAAAATTTGCATATTAAAAATATAACTTCAACTGCACACCATCACCAGACTGTAGGAACTGTGGAGCGAAGCCACCGAACATTTAATGAGTTTATACGTTCATACATCTCGGTTGACAAAACTGACTGGGATGTATGGATAAGATACTTCGCATATTGTTTCAATACAACACCCTCTATGGCACTTGATTATTGTCCATATGAGTTAGTTTTTGGTAAAGCTTCAAACTTGCCAAAACACTTTAATACAATAGATAGAATTAATCCACTCTATAATATAGATGACTATGCTAAGGAATCAAAATTTAGATTAGAACAGGCCTATAAAAGAGCCAGAATAATGTTACAACAGCATAAAGTTAAGAGTTATATGATAGGAAAATAAATAATATAGAACTAGCAATAGGAGATAAAGTTTTATTAAGAAATGATACGGGTCATAAGTTAGAACCTAAGTATTTAGGTCCATATACAGTAGAAGAAATAGAAAATAGAGATAATATTACAATAAAGGACAGTAAGAATAAAAAACAGGTAGTACATAAAGATGGGTTAAAAATTTTCAATTCCTAATTAGTTAATACATACAAATCAACAAAACAACAAAAAAAAAAAAAATCGTATGAAAAAAAAAAAAAATATATAAATATATATACTTCTTAATCAAACATTTTATGAAAATTTTTCTACTATATTTTATTAAATAAAAAAAAAATAAACAAGAAATTTTAAAAAAAATAATTAATAAGCAAGTTAAATATAATCAATTTTTAAAGTAACTCCATAGAATTACGTTATTTTTCTAAAGGAGGGGGATGTAGCATGTTCAATAACAATGGTCATTCATTGTACTCAATGCAATAAATAATATTATTACAAACATATTGTAACACTTTGTTATAATGTTTATGTATACAATATTCAAGTGCAATGCCACTTAAGAATCTCGACCACACATGAGTACATAGTACTGGACATTGCTGAGTCGGCATATGTTACATGCGCGACCAAATCAAATCAAATTAATGGACTTATAAAATATTGGAGACCCGGGATTTCTCATACAATACAGTTGTGTGTTGTTTAACGAAAACTCTACATCTTTCACTACCATATCGCAATACAGTCCATTCGCAGATTCGGTAAGTTTTGCTATCATAGGTCCTATACTTCTATTAATCCTCTCCACTTGACCATTTGCCTGCGGTGATCCTTTGGCTATTTTAATGTGTTTTATATTTGACTCCTAACTTGACATAAACTCTTCGTATTCCGTTGAAGTAAAACAGCTGCCTCTATCCGAAATCACACATTTGGGTTTACTTTATGCTCGAAAAAAGTCTTCTAATGCCTTTTTTACTTCCTTGGTGTTTGTCTTCTTCATAGTACATAGTCTGACAAATTTTGTAAATGCATACTCCTACTACTACTACTACTACTAAAGTATGCTTATTAGACCCTTCTGGCTCAAAATGATCGATATGAACCGTATCAAATGGTTTGTTTCCTTTGGGAATACTGTGTAGTAACCCATCCCCTTTTTATGTTTTGGGTGAAAAAGCTATAAATTTTAAACAGTTTTTATACCCTGTACCCAATAGGGTTAAATGATATATAACAAGCAGAAGGAAGCGTTTCCGATTCCATAAAGAACGGCTCGTACGATTTTGATCAAATTTTTTTTCCGTGCCTGGTGCATCATAGAAGTTGAAAGAAGCAATAATTAAATTTTTACCTGCCCCCACACCTGAGATATAGTATGGGTATTTAAATACCCAACAGGCCATGGTGTGACCTATTTTCACTAAAAAATTTGTTTTCAAAACAATAATATCCAGTATGTTATTTGCGTGTTTGTGTGTTTTTTATTTATAGACTGATGCCTAACGTGGAATTGTAAGTGACGGTCCCCAAATCCATTATAGTAAAGGCTATTTTTCATAATCCAGGAAAAAAATTTACTTTCGTGGTCGGTCTAATAAAGGGACACAGTATTTTCTTTGTTTATTTTCGTTACTCGAAACAAATTTAAAACTTAAGCATAATAGTTAAGATTAGCTTTCTTCTTCCCCTGTATTTTCTATATGGCATCCATGAAATCTTCATGCGATACCGAAGTGGCCGAACGGCGCTGAGCAATCACGCCTTCCACACAGACAACCTTGTAGTGAGCACCATTGAGTTGGATCGAGGGAGCTCCTCACTTTGGTTCTTTAATTTTTTTATTTCGAATGGATTTACAAAATTTGGACTCGAGCCAATAACCAGATCGTATTAGAGCAGGATCCAGAATGTCGTCACGATAGGTTGCAATTACGACCTTTTTGTCAGCTATGGAACTGAAACCATTTAACTGTTTCAATAGCAACATTGTACGTTGGACATCGCGATCACCAGGTTTTTCGAATTCGGTGCTAATGACAATCGATTTTATCAATAAATAGAATATCAGGTGCCTTTTCCTTAACCAAGGCAATAGCATCGTTTACCAATTTGGCGCCTTCACCAATGAACATTTGGACAACCTGAGGGCCTGCCAGTTTGAGCAACGATGACTATTTAGTCTGATCAGCACAGGCACGAGCAAGCAGTGTCTTGCCAGTACCAGGAGGACCACACAAGAGGGTAACTTTGGGAGGATGATTGCGCATGGGAAGCACAACGGCTTCAATTAACTATAGGATTTGCCTTTTCAGACCACCAATATTAAAGTACTGCTCTCTCGGTTCTACATAGCCTTTAAATGAACATCATGTTCAGCCGGCAGTGTTTCCAAGGTGAATCCTTGTTGACGCCTACCAGACAAATTTGCATCCAGTTTCCTTGCTTTTTTAACGTCAAAAAGGATGTTCCACTAAGAAAAAAAAAAACAAAACAACGTCTTTATGAACTATTTTTTTTAAAAGTTGACAAATCTGCAAAAAAATTTCACTTCCCATTTGGATTGATATTTGTCACATAAAAAAATGTATACGCCTGTTGCGTATTTAAATACCCATTTTCAAATTATCTCGTGTCACGATCAGGTTTGATCCCTTTTGTTTGCTTTTTTTGTCTTTATTCCATAAAGAACCTTTACGCCATATGGAAAAAGTAAACACTTTCAATTGGTCCCATTTTCCAATAATTGGTAGCGCATTTCCTCAGCATTTTCCAACCAGAAAAAAATTGGAATTATAACTGATAAAAAAAAAAAACCCCAGGAAAATTTTTACTTTTTTATTTTTCTTTTTTAAGTTTATCCTTCTTCTTTAAGCATAAAAAAAATTATTGCGATATTTTTTTCCTAATTCAAGGAATAATTTTTTAAGTTTTAGAGTTTTCTTGGGTATTTAAATACCCACTCGGTTAAAATGGGTTAAAGATCCAATTATTATTGGGTTCAATTTTTATTGGGTAGACATAATTATATAGTCAAATTGCACTAACAGATTAAATTTGCATTTTGTACTGAATTGCCAAGGCGACAATGGCAGATAAGAAAGAGCGAGATAGCATGGGTTCTCTGCTGCTGGATGTTAAAGGGAATTTCGTTTTGAATTGATTGTGATTTCGAGCATGTTCGAACTTTTGTTTAGTGCCTACGCAAAATAAGATAGTTTAAAAATCTTGCGCGCCTACTTCCGCTCCCGCAATTTAGAAAAAATGAATTAATAGAGAAGTTTTAAAGGAATCACATTCTTATTTGGCACACCCAACAATGTGGCGGTACAAAATACTGCATGTTAAAAGAAATTTCGAATTAAGTTGATGCCGATCTTGCTTTAATATAACTAGTTGGCACAGGGTATACTCAATGTCGGCAGGGACGACTTGCTTCATTTTTTATAAAGCCTACAATTTTTTATTTCATATTTGGAAACCAGTATCCTCTTTGTATTGCCTCAGTCATTTTGTCCCTGCCTATGTGTCCTAGCTTGTCATGATATTTATACAAAACATGCCCTTCCATGTCATCTGGTACATAAAATAATACTCTTCCATCATTAGTCTTTCTGTATAAGATCACATTTCTCATTTCAAATAATTTATGCTCTGCTACCTCTAATAATTACTAATAATTGTCCTTTGGCAAATCACTAAATTTGTTTCGAAGCTATTAGCTTATGTGATCAAAATGTTTGTATTAATTCATAATCATATTCTTGTAACTCCAACGCCCATCAGGCTATTCTAGGATTAAGGTCTATCTTATTCAAGGTCAAAGTTAGAGATTTGCAGTCTGTAACTATTTTAAACCGCATTCCCTGCAGATAGATTCTAAACCTACGCAACGCATACAATATTGCTAATGTCTCGAGCTCAAAACTGTGATATTTTGATTCTGTTGCTGTCGTGCGTTTAAAAAAGTAAAAAATACGCTGTATCTTTTTATCTTCTTTTCTTTGAAAAGCACCGCCCCAAGACATAACGCACTTGCAGCACAGTGAAATTCAGTCTCATCTTTGTGATTGTATATTGACAATAGCGGTGCTGTTAATAATTTCCTGTTTTTTTTTTTTGGAAATCATAAAGCGGTTTTGTTTCCAAAGAAAAATTTTTAATGAATCTTCTAATATAGAACACAGACCTAAAAAACTTTGAACAGTTTGTGTTTTGTCTGGTGTTGGAGAATTCTTTACCGCTTCTAGTCCCTTTTCATCTACCTGTATTTCCGTCATTTCCGTTTATTAGGAATCCCAAAGATTTCACACTAGCCTGCATAAATTCATATTTGTCCATTCTTAGCTCTAATTTGTTTCGTACCAATCTTCTAAATACTTCTTTTAATGTTTCTAAATGTTCTTCGACATTTTTATACCCTGTACCCAAAAGGTAAAAGGGTATATTAAAGTCGCTAAAATGTATGTAATAGGCAGAAGGAAGCGTTTCCGACCCCATAAAGTATATATATTCTTGATCAGTATCAACAGCCGAGTCGATTGAGACATGTCCGTCTCTCCGTCTGTCCGTATGAGCCACTCGATCTCAGAGACTATAAGAGCTAGAGCTACCAAATTTGGTGTGAGCATCCGTCTAATGTCAAAGCTGATCAAGTTTGTTTAAAATTTTAGCCACGCCCACTTCCACCCCCGCAATTGAGAAAAAACTAATTATTTGAGCAGTTTTAAGGAGTCACATTCTTATTTGGCACACCTAATATTATGGCCAAAGTGCATCATCTGACTAAATTTACTCGAAATTGGACAATAAATATTGGAGATATACGTTAATTTAATTAAATTACAAAAATTTCTTCACTTCAACGAAGTCGGTCGTGTTTTTTTTGCGCTCTCGCTTTTATCCAACCTTTTTATTTAATCCCGCAAATAAAAATTATTTTCCGCGGAATCTGTGGCGAAATTACTTATTACGCGAATAGCTTATTGTAACTTGTTCTTAAACATTTATTCAAAGCTATTATTACTTATTGTTTCACTTAATAACAAAACTTACAGTTTTGTTGTTTTGCATGCATAGTCTTTGACTTTGTGTTTTTGATCTCTTTTCTTGCATTCTCGCTCTCGCATACACATTAGTGTTGTTGTTTGTGTAGTGCTTGCTCTCGCGTTTTTACATTGCCCGCGATCGCGACCGTTACTCTCGCGATTGTGTCAGTCTTTGTTGTTGTGTGTTATTACTAACTCTCTTAATTTCTCTTCAGTTTTTTCTTCTAAAAATTAAAACTTTAACACTTGTGTTACTTCTTAGTTCGTATACATTGCTCATTTTTAAATTTCTTTTTTAATTTTTTGCCATTTATTATTTATTTTTTTCTTATCAGTAAAAAAAATAATAATAAACAATTAAATTTACAATGGTTGTCTGCTCTTCCAAAAAGTGCCCTCATCCCCAAAAAGTCCAAGACGACTATCTTTTGTGCTGGCTGTGTGATAACATTATGCATGTCAAATGCGCGGGTTACACAGCCAAAGTAAAGGATAGTATTGGTAACGGCGGGGGACTAAAATGGAGTTGTGAAGCGTGCCGCGACGTAGAAATGGATATGCGTCTATTTATGCGGCGGACGAGAGAGGGCTTTAAGTCCCTGGCGGCTGGCTTTCTGAAACTTCGTGATGAGTTTTCGTCTCTGGAAACTCAGTTTAATAGTTATAAACTATTGAACGAATCACCGAAGCGGAAGAAGACTATCCCACGGGATTTCTCTTCCGATCCGCCGGCATCTCTGTTTCTGTCGGTTCCGGCATCGTCGAACGACCCCATAACTCCAAATGGTCAGCAACTGATATCGTTTAGGAGGCCAGCAGTGACTGCAGTTGCGGGGACGATTGACATTTCCCCTGGTAATAGTGCCCCGCAAACTGACCCGATATCGGTTGTAGTTTCCGATGAGTCCGGGCGAATATCCACTCCCAGGGATATTCCCAATAAAGTAGTAACTAGAAGAGCTCTCAAGGCGTCATTCGCCTCAGCAGTTCCAGCGCAAAATGTTGTTGCTGCGGTTGCGACTGGCGCATTGAGATCTCTTGTAGCCATTCCACCAAAAAAGCAAATCTTTGTTTCGCGGCTCGACCCCAATACTTCATCAGATGATGTCATAGCCCATATCCGGGCAAAAGTCGTTGCGCCAAACATAGTGGTGGAAAAGTTTAGGTTTTCATACACCCGTGACATCTCGTCATTTAAAATCAGTGTCCCAAAAAATGTCTTTGACCAAATTTGTCACAAAGATTTTTGGCCGGAACATTTAGTTATAAAGGAGTATACGGCTAAGAAAAAGAAAAATCGGCCTCCGATTCGTCTGCCTAACACAACTAATCCTTCCATACCCTCTGGCTCGTCAGTAGCTGGCGGGTCAAAAAACTATTTTCGTCCCTTATTCTGGCCTATCAGAATGTTAGAGGACTAAAATCTAAACTTTCTAAGCTTTTTGTAGATAGTCAATCTTTCATATCTTGGTCTTTACAGAAACGTGGTTAAAGCCAGACATTTCTGATGCCTCTGTTTTTCCCACAATTTTTTCAACCTATAGATGCGATCGAATCTCCAAAAATGGTGGTGGAGTTTTGATTGCCGTAAATTCATCTCTTCCTTCAGAAATAGTTCTGCCACCTGCCGTTCTTGACATTGAATTTGTTAGTGTCAAAATTTGTTTGAAATCATATTCTGGATTTCTAACTTGCTCGTATATTCCACCGAGTTCTGACATGACGGTATATGCTAGCCATTTAGAAGCTATTCGCCTTGTCTCTTCACTTCTTTCTGATGCAGACATATTTATCGTTCTGGGAGATTTTAATCTACCTGACGTTTAATCGCTTCCATCAGGTGAGTCTTCCTTGTTGATGCCCTCCTCCTCACATTGCTTTGTTGACGGTCTCCTTGAGTTATCCCTAAGCCAAGTTAATCCTGTTCGTAACAAAAATGAGAGATCACTAGATCTTATATTTATGTTAGATTCTTCTAACTGTACTGTTTCGAGGATCGATCCCTTAGTCGTCCCCGAAGACAGTTTCCATCCAACTTTGGACTTGACTATTGATCTACCTTTTCGGTTATCAAATGCTGGTACCAGTTCGACGTCTCGTACCCGTTGCTTTCGTAAAACTAACTTTTTCAAGCTCAATGAGCTAATTCTTGCCACAGACTGGTCTTATCTGTACTCCTGTAATGATATGAATGCTGCCATTTGTTTTTTCTATAATACTATGTTTTCACTTTTTGATGCTTGTGTTCCACATGTGACCCATGTATTGTCTAACAAACCGCCATGGTTTACACGTGAGTTAACTAATTTGAAAAATGTAAAGTCTAGATATTATAGAAAGTTTAAAAAATCGGGTCGACCGTATGATTTCTCTCTTTATGCTGTTGCTTATTTTTCTAACGTTGTTTCTATTTTGTTTCTATTACTTTGAAATTCAATTGTATCCGCTATTATGCTTGGATTTTCTAAAAGGTTTCGTTTCTCACACACCATCATTTTCAAAGTGTCCAGATTAATGTCAGGGTTACATAGTTTCATAAAATCTCTGCCCAATACTCCATCGTAACTCATAGATTCGTCAGCCACTATCATAAAATTTAACCAATCTTTTATTGAATCTTTGAAAACATAACATGATATTTTTTCAAATTTTTCTAATAGTCCAAAATAGTTTTTTAAATTATTCTCTAGCTTTACTCCATTAGGAACTTTTGATATTTTTATAATTGTGATAGGGCTGCCGGAATCTATGAGGCACTCTGTAAGTAATGCTTGGTTATTAAAGTCTTAAAAATATATCATAACATATTTTACGTAATTGTTTTTAGCATTCTTCTTCTCTAGACATTGTGCCATTAGGTGTGCCATCGAGTCCCACCCATAACAAGATCCACAAACTCATTTCGGTTTCCAGCAGTCAGTTGCCCATTGACCCTTCGAATTGCGATTGTGACATCTGGACTGTTTGGGCACGCTCTTACTCCGTTTTCTTCTTAACTGGTAATTGAGTTTCTGCAAATGCTCGTAGCATTCCCGCCAGACTGTCGAAACATTGGACACGCGCCTGTATGCGCATGCTCTCTAGCGGAATACTCTCAATTATAAAGTCCAGTAGCTCTTCCTGCTCCATGTTGATGCCTTGTGATAGCCTATTCTTCAAAATATATACCAAATCGTTCGGTAGGTTGGCAGGTGCGAGCCTAGAAACGACGTCACATCTCTGCCTTTGAAAGTTTTTTTCCAAATGCCATCATTATGTATTCCAACAATTTATCCATTGGCTCCAGGATTCGAATTGGTTCTGCGAGAAGACACTGCAATGCGTTGCGTTGTTTTGCTAAAAAAGTTTTTAATTTTAAATAACATGGACACATTATCCAGTTGACATATCCAATTTCGTGCATCTCCGTTATATTCTAAAAGAATTTCTTTCGCCATTTGATATGCCAATGAAGTCCATTTATTCGCTTTTTCTTCCTTACTTGGTTCTGGTGCGTTTTTTATTTGGTCCATCTAATACCTTCATCATTTGCGCTTTTTTCTTTGCTCCCGTCTTCTTAGCGCGTTTCTTTAAAGTCTTTGACTGCCTGAACATTGACACTATCGTTTAAATCAGACAATAAACATCGGAGATATAGCCATTTGCATTTTGTACTGAATTGCCAAGGCGACAATGGCAGATAAGAAAGAGCGAGATAGCATGGGTTCTCTGCTGCTTGATGTTAAAGGGAATTTCGTTTTGAATTGATTGCGATTTCGAGGGTGTTCGAACTTTTGTTTAGTGCCTACGCAAAATAAGATAGTTTAAAAATTTTGCCACACCTACTTCCGGTCCCGCAATTTAGAAAAAACGAATTACTATAGAAGTTTTAAAGGAATCACATTCTTATTTGGCACACCCAACAATGTGGCGGCCAAAATACATCATCTGACCAAATTTAGTCGAAATCGTACAATGAATATGAAGATATACGAATTTGCATTTTAAACTGAATTACCAAGACGACACTAACTGGAAAGAGTGAGCGATATAGCATACGGTAGCTGTTGCTGCATGTTAAAAGAAATTTCGAATTAAGTTGATGCCGATCTTGCTTTAATATAACTAGTTGGCACAGGGTATACTCAATGTCGGCAGGGACGACTTGCTTGCTTCATTTTTTATAAAGCCTACAATTTTTTATTTCATATTTGGAAACCAGTCTCCTCTTTGTATTGCCTCAGTCATTTTGTCCCTGCCTATGTGTCCTAGCTTGTCATGATATTTATACAAAACATGCCCTTCCATGTTATCTGGTACATAAAATAATACTCTTCCATCATTAGTCTTTCTGTACAAAATAACATTTCTCATTTAAAATAATTTATGCTCTGCTACCTCTAATAATTGCTAATAATTGTCCTTTGATTGGCAAATCACTAAATTTATTTCGAAGCTATTAGCTTTTGTGATCAAAATGTTTGTACATCTGCTCAAAGCATCTACATGTTGCATCTGTTTACCCGCTCTATGTATTAATTCATAATCACATTCTTGTAACTCCAACGCCCATCAGGCTATTCTAGGATTAAGGTCTTTCTTATTCAAGGTCAAAGTTAGAGATTTGCAGTCTGTTACAATTTTAAACCGCTTTCCCTGCAGATAGATTCTAAACCTACGCAACGCATACAATATTGCTAATACCTCGAGCTCAAAACTGTGATATTTTGATTCTGTTGCTGTCGTGCGTTTGGAAAAGTAAAAAATAGGCTATATCTTTTTATCTTCTTTTCTTTGAAAAGCACCGCCCCAAGACATAACGCACTTGCATCACAGTGAAGTTCAGTCTCATCTTTGTGATTGTATATTGACAATAGCGGTGCTTTTAATAATTTCTTTTTTAAATTCGAGAAACAGCTCGACTCTTCTTTGCCATATTTAAACTGCCTGTTTTTTTTTTTTGGAAATCATAAAGCGGTTTTGTTTCCAAAGAAAAATTTTTAATGAATCTTCTAATATAGAACACAGACCTAAAAAACTTTGAACAGTTTGTGTTTTGTCTGGTGTTGGAGAATTCTTTACCGCTTCTAGTCCCTTTTCATCTACCTGTATTTCCGTCATTTCCGTTTATTAGGAATCCCAAAGATTTCACACTAGCCTGCATAAATTCATATTTGTCCATTCTTAGCTCTAATTTGTTTCGT
The DNA here is from genome assembly GCA_018903575.1 of Drosophila saltans. Classification (NCBI taxonomy): domain Eukaryota; kingdom Metazoa; phylum Arthropoda; class Insecta; order Diptera; family Drosophilidae; genus Drosophila; species Drosophila saltans. The sequence continues at coordinate 164,475 of JAEIGH010000081.1, read as the reverse complement.
ACCAATCTTCTAAATACTTCTTTTAATGTTTCTAAATGTTCTTCGACATTTTTATACCCTGTACCCAAAAGGTAAAAGCACTAACTATCTCAGAGACTATAAGAGCTAGAGCTACCAATTTTGGAGTGAGCATCCGTCTAATGTCAAAGCTGATCAAGTATGTTTCAAATTTTAGCCACGCCCAATAAAGAAAATTATTTATGAAATTAATCGCTATTTCGAGGGTGTTTGACTTCATTTAAAATAATAACTAGTTGGTACAGGGTATACACAATGTCGGCAGGGACGACTTGCATGCTTCATTTCACATTTGACTTTAGGCTTATCCGGTCTAATAACATCTATATAATGCATCTCTAACAGTTTTATAAATTTACAGCGAGTTTCAAAATCACCAATGGTGAAACTCTTTTCTTCCTTTCCATTGTCTGACATACTAATATTTAGGATATCCGTGTAAAATTTTTCTTCTGATTCTTTTTTTATACCCTGTACCCAAAGGGTAAAAGGGTATATTAAAGTCGCTAAAATGTATGTAATAGGCAGAAGGAAGCGTTTCCGACCCCATAAAGTATATATATTCTTGATCAGTATCAACAGCCGAGTCGATTGAGACATGTCCGTCTCTCCGTCTGTCCGTATGAGCCACTCGATCTCAGAGACTATAAGAGCTAGAGCTACGAAATTTGGTGTGAGCATCCGTCTAATGTCAAAGCTGATCAGGTTTGTTTCAAATTTTAGCCACGCCCACTTCCGCCCCCGCAATTTAAAAAAAACGATAGCTAGGGTTGCTTTCAATATATCGTATTCTTACTTGGTAAACCTAATTATATACCCAAACTGGACCAACTGACCAAATTTTGTCGAAATCGGACAATAAACATCGAAGATATGCCTATATCCGTTTTGTACTGAAATGCCAAGGCGGCATTGGCAGATAAGAAAGAGCGAGATAGCATGCGCTCGCTGCTGCTGCATGTAAAAGGGAACTTTGTTTTGAATTGATTGCGATTTTGAGGTTGTTCGATCATTTGTCTAGTGACTACGCAGATCAAGAAAGTTTAAAATTTTTGCCATGCCCACACAATGTCGGCAGGGACGACTTGCTTGCTTCATTTTTTTACAATTTTATTCGAATATTCTAACTCTGCCATATTTATAACATCATTTTCAGCTAAATTTTTAACTAACTCTTCTTGTTCTGTTTCTATCACTTTGGAATTCAGTTGTATCCGCTATTATAGCTTCTCAAGAGAGCTATTTAGCCTTTAAGGCTGAGTGAGATAGGGACACGCGACATCAGAGAGTAAGGGCTTTGACTATTACTTGTAACTGTTCATTACCGTGGTTGGATGTCAGTATATCTAAGTGCTACCATAACACTGGGCCTACTACACTTAGATTTTTATTTTTTCTACATTCCCTTTGAAGTTAGGGAAGTTAAGTTTAACATTGATAAAACTGCCATACTCTGATTTTTTTTGGTGTAGCAATTAGACTTCCCTTTTCGTAGGTACATGCATATACATACCGACGTACATATACATATTTACGCAACAGTACCATGGCATCGGGACTTGCATAGATTTGTCGCCGTTGCTATTACGCAGTTGTATGTATTTCGATTCTCTTTTGCACAGTTTAAGTAAATGCAAACGACGCAGACGCCCGCTGTCGACGTCCGTGGCCGATGCTTAACGGCACGCGACCAATGTGCATATGTATTGGTAATTATCACGCCATGGTGTCAACCTTTGATTGGTACATCATAGGCCGCGTCTGGCGGAAGGAAAATTAAGACAAGCGACGACTGCGCAGAAATGTTAACGAGCATTACAAGTTGATGACTCAAAGAATACGGACATAGAAATTAACCAGTGACAAGTTCATAGTGAAAGTGAAATCTAGGATAACCACATCCAGCCAAGAGAGAAACAAGGATCATCTAAGGATAACGAGGCATTATCAACATCAAATAACAACATTGAAGAGCAATAAGTTACAAGCGTAGTAAAATATGGTGGTGAGTTGGCTATAGGGTCCTTAAATGCTCTTTCTCAATTTTCTGCAACAATACCCAGCCTATATGTAATAATTAAGCCTTGAAAATAACAAAGTATGGTTAGGAAATAATTAAAACTAAGTTCTGATCAATAAAGTTTAAAATGTGCAAATAAATGGAAAAGATAAATACAACTAAATGGGTCATAAGGTACTAACACTTTTCCCCCATCCTTTCCCTACCTCCTCATGTGTGTATAAATGTCTATTTGTGCGTATATGGCGTCTATTCAATGGCGTCCGGGTGATACCCTAGCCATTGCTTAGCGTCAATTGTTTGTATATTTGTCATTGTGTTGTCCTCAAATCAGGATCCGGGTAATACTCTAACTGATTTAAAGTAATTTGTAGTAGTTTAGTTGTTCGTTCCTTTTGTGATAATCAAGTTCCGGGTAATACCCTTCTTGATAATAATACCTCCTCGTGTGTATAATACCTCCCTTTTTCCCTCTAGTCGAGATCCGGGGTTACCCGGTGTTAACCCTACTTGGTAAGAGTTTGTGTGCATGTCTTTTACAATCCCATTTCCATTCCTCCCTTAGTGATAGAAAAATCTAACAGAATTAACTTAAATTTGGTTTCTCATAACCATCTCGAGTCTCAGTATTCTTTTAATAAATTTTCTCTAAAAGGAAGATTAAGATATGTACCCCAGTTGAGAAAAACTCCCTTACAATATATTGTATAATATATTTCTTTGTCCGTCTGTCTATACCAAATTTCGCTCCACCATCTTGGACTGAAACCTGGGTTTTATAAATCAAAATCTGCAGGGGAAAAAAGTCAGAAGAAAACCCAAAAAATGAATAAACAGCAAGCATCATAAGTGATAAAGATCTTTTGAAAAGACAAAAACACGAAATTCAAATTCAGAGTACTGTTTTTGTGCTTCTGCAGGATTAATAAAACGTCATACTAGAAGTCACGAATTCTGGAAGTTTTTTTATTGAGCTCACATCAATAAAATTATTAAAATTCAGATTCAGGCATATTCTTCAACTAATAGTTCTTCCCTTATATCATGCGGTAAAGATGCCATGGCTTCTGTCATCATTTCGATAAAGGAGTTGATTTCCAAAATTTTTGCACGATGTCGCTCGATTTCATTTCTGAAATTACAAAATTGAGAAATATGAAAATATCTCAAAAATATAAATAAATGCATAAAAACTATATGGTGTAGTTATTGTGATTTATTGTCCAATTCTCTACTGTGTTGCTATGTGTATTTCTGGATTAAACTTAAAAAAAACTTAAACTTATTTGTGCGTTTAATGAATTGTAAGTTTTAAGTCAAGAAAGGTATTTGAAATGTTTTATTAACAAGTTGTGTACTAATCTTCGCTAAATCCAATACTGAAGACTCCTTGCTCATTTTTGCCCCTTTGCGAAACAATCTTTGCAGTTACACACGAGTTCTGCATCTTCAATAAAGTCAAACAATTTATAAGATTTATTAATTATAATTTGCCAAAATGCAATCGAATCTTTTATTACATATTGACTACTTTTATTACATATTAATTGCTATGTTTAAGTAAAAACGCAAGAAGAATTGCAGGGTATATAATGTAAATGCCCCTAGAACATAATCTAGTGGCATAGGGCTGTCGCAACCAACACTTGTATTGGACCATGGGCCACGAAGGTTGAGAATTATATGGTAGTTGGGGGCCAAAGCAGGGGTACTCAATGAATTGATAGCCAATAACTGCTATGAGAGGGTTACCCGAGATTACTTATTAATTATGGGTTACATGTTATTACAATTTGGGAATTATTTACTATTATTGAGTCATTACAATTGGGGCAATTTTTATGTCAAAGGTAGTGGTGTTTTGTGTACTTATATCTGTTTGAGCCAAGCACCAACATACTCCTCGTTGAACACCTGTTCAACATTACTCTACGTTGATCTCGAATTCCTGTGAACTGGATGCCTGTAGTTTGTTAGATTCTGTTCCTTCTTTTTGTTGAGTCATCTCGTGTTGGCCTGGTTGAGGATTAACGAGTCTCTTTGTACTCCACACTTTTATTACATATGCAACCAATGGATGTTTCCAGCGCTGCGTATGAGACGTAATGGTGATGGTGGGGTACTTCCAGTTCATCTGGTAGCTTTATCTTGGTCGTGGCTAACAGTTGATTGCTTAAACTCCCTAGTTTCTGAAAGCCCAATTGCAAAGTATTGTTCTTTAAGGTGGCCTTCGTTATATTTGGTACTGTGCCAGATGAGAAGTTACCAAATCGTTCATATGATAATTTCAGCACGGTGACCACAAACTTGAAGTGCAGGGTGTTTTAGTGTGCATCCTGGATCCATAACTAAAAGACCTCCTTGATCGATGATCCCGCTGATCATATTGCATACTGCTGATAGTTCCATAGGCGATTTTGTTGCAAATATCCTCGCAACTACTATTAGTAGTGAAAGTTGTTTGTTTGTCGAAACAAATGAATTCTTCCTCCTGTGTCCTCGGTGTCCGAGTCTGGCAACGCCAATCCGGGTGGAAGATGAGCTCTTAATTGTGCCGCCTGTTGGTGTAGTTGCCTTGGGGCAGTAGAAGCGGGCTAATCTGGTTGTGATGGATATCCGGTAACACATGGGTAAATTCTGCCTGTATGCGTTGCAAGTATGCTGCTATCAAAGATAGTTGAGTGGTCATGGTAATGTATCACTGGAGTAACTTCACTGCATCTGATACTGTATTTGATTCGATCCAATAGCTTGAATCGTTTCTTGATAGTTTCTTCATCTCTTTTAAATATGTTTATCGTTGAGAAAATCGTTTCCTGTTATGATTTCATCAAAGATGTGATGTAAGTGTTGCATCGCAAAACTTGGTTCCGATGGAGACAGTTGCGAACACATGTCTCCGACTCGTTTTAACCCGTTGGCATATGACTCAATTTCTTCCAAATAAGTGTTTAGATCGTAATAAGCAATAATGGTCCAGTCAGAGCCAGTAAATTGGGATGATCCAATTTTTTCGTAGTATGTGTCATGTTTATTATCAAATTGTGTTATGTTTACTGATTGCGCTAGAGCCAGTGATAGCATAAATAACATCATTACAGCTAGAGTTGGTAGTGCTGTAGCGATGCGTTTTGACGTTGGTTCGCGGTGCTTCTCCATGTTGTTGGTTAGTTTCCCATTTTCCTCATCTGGATTGTCCAACTTTCATTTTTCGCCTGGCTCTGCGGTTGGAAGTGGTGGAGTCAGTTTGTGCATTGCTCGTTTAAAGATTCCTTTCGCAGTTTTCACATCAACCATTTGCACGTTGTTCCTTTAGAATTACCATCATTCCTCCCTTGACATTGTTGTATGGTTTCTTCCACATGGAAGCATTCTGGAGTACTCTTGTACTCTTGTGACCATTGTTTCCAGAAAATGTGTTTCAACCTCTGAACTAACTCCCATTGTTCGGGTAATGATTTTCTTTGGACCGTTTCTGTATCAAGCTGTGCTACTAATGGCTCGCCAATAAGCAGATGACCTGACATCAGGGCGGTCAAATCATTTGGGTCATTTGCGTTTGGTGTTAATGGCCGTGGTAAATATTTACTTAGACTCCTCGGATTTCTAGTGCTGGAAAATTCAAAAATGTGCAAAAAAGCCAGATTTGAACTTTAGTGTTGGTGACCGACGACTTATCAGAACGCGCCATAAAAATAGCGTTGCCAGAGAGTTTTCAAGTTTGTTAAACATTTATTTATTAATATTACTCAAAAGTCTCCCTGCACTTTGTAGCACACCGGTGACTGCAGAGAATTAAAAAGAAATAGTTTTGGGCAGAATTTTGTGGGCAAATAAAAAAATTCGGCCGCCGAATTTTTTTATTTGCCCACAAAATTCTGCCCAAAACTATTTCTTTTTAATTCTCTGCAGTCACCGGTGTGCCAGACTCGGACACCGAGGACACAGGAGGAAGAATTCATTTGTTTCGACAAACAAACAACTTTCACTACTAATAGTAGTTGCGAGGATATTTGCAACAAAATCGCCTATGGAACTATCAGCAGTATGCAATATGATCAGCGGGATCATCGATCAAGGAGGTCTTTTAGTTATGGATCCAGGATGCACACTAAAACATCCTGCACTTCAAGTTTGTGGTCACCGTGCTGAAATTATCATATGAACGATTTGGTAACTTCTCATCTGGCACAGTACCAAATATAACGAAGGCCACCTTAAAGAACAATACTTTGCAATTGGGCTTTCAGAAACTAGGGAGTTTAAGCAATCAACTGTTAGCCACGACCAAGATAAAGCTACCAGATGAACTGGAAGTACCCCACCATCACCATTACGTCTCATACGCAACGCTGGAAACATCCATTGGTTGCATATGTAATAAAAGTGTGGAGTACAAAGAGACTCGTTAATCCTCAACCAGGCCAACACGAGATGACTCAACAAAAAGAAGGAACAGAATCTAACAAACTACAGGCATCCAGTTCACAGGAATTCGAGATCAACGTAGAGTAATGTTGAACAGGTGTTCAACGAGGAGTATGTTGGTGCTTGGCTCAAACAGATATAAGTACACAAAACACCACTACCTTTGACATAAAAATTGCCCCAATTGTAATGACTCAATAATAGTAAATAATTCCCAAATTGTAATAACATGTAACCCATAATTAATAAGTAATCTCGGGTAACCCTCTCATAGCAGTTATTGGCTATCAATTCATTGAGTACCCCTGCTTTGGCCCCCAACTACCATATAATTCTCAACCTTCGTGGCCCATGGTCCAATACAAGTGTTGGTTGCGACAGCCCTATGCCACTAGATTATGTTCTAGGGGCATTTACATTATATACCCTGCAATTCTTCTTGCGTTTTTACTTAAACATAGCAATTAATATGTAATAAAAGTAGTCAATATGTAATAAAAGATTCGATTGCATTTTGGCAAATTATAATTAATAAATCTTATAAATTGTTTGACTTTATTGAAGATGCAGAACTCGTGTGTAACTGCAAAGATTGTTTCGCAAAGGGGCAAAAATGAGCAAGGAGTCTTCAGTATTGGATTTAGCGAAGATTAGTACACAACTTGTTAATAAAACATTTCAAATACCAAAACTATTTCTTTTTAATTCTCTGCAGACATCGATGTTCCACAAGGAACACTGCGTAAAAAATTGATTATTTTGATGCTTAATATCTTGAATTTCTTTTTAAGTTATTGACGATGAAAAAATAATTCGAATGTGCTGTTTTCTGGCAGCGCTATGTTTACAAATCTCCCAACACTATTTATGAGTTTAGTAGCACTTATTTTAGCTAGAAATGGCCACATGTAGCTTTTTATCGAATTTTTTTCGATTAAAAAGTCATTTTTGTTTTGTTAATTGTGCAAAAACTAAGCAATAAATCATCAGGGCGCACCCGAGGTGTTGCTCTGAGATTTTTTTCCTTTCGTTTGATACCAGATTCATTATTGTTAAGGCTGTATTGAGCGCGAGGAGTCTAAGTAAATAATTACCCTGCGCCCTTCCAAAGACCTCCGAAGTGTGGTGAACGTGGCGGAATTTTTTTTTTTTTTATTTTTACGCACGAATCCCAGCAGGTGTACTAAGTGCCCACAACCTCCCGCCCAACCGACCGAGGGGGGCAAACCGCATGACGTACAGCACGAGTCGCGGAGCACAGTGGACAAAAACAGACAAATAACGAAAGCTGCAGCTATTTACGAGCTAAGTAGGAAATGATGGAAGATTTTATTACTGATATAGTAGGCCTAGATGGCACCGAAAGATCTACTTGGTGTAATAACTCAGGCGAGTCAATATCACCAATTAGGAGCTTGTGCATGAAGATAACACCAAGCATTATTCTACGATTAGTAAGAGAAGGAAGGTTAATTAAGAGAAGTCTACTAGAGTACGATGACAGATTCACATTGCGATCCCAGTTAAGACTACGAAGAGCAAAAAGCAGAAATTGTTTTTGAATAGATTCAATTCTAATTTGTTTTGACTCATATTGAGGTGACCATATGCATGATCCGTACTCCAAAATAAGACGGACCAAAGAGTTATAGAGAATTTTGGTAGTGTAATGATCGTCGAATTCTTTCGACCATCTCTTGACAAAACCAAGAACGCCTGTGGCTTTAGCGATTATCGTAGAGATATGGGAGTTGAAGGTTAATTTACGATCCATGTGTACACCTAAATAATTCATAATAATTCTAAATAAAAAATAAATAATAAATGGCAAAAAATTAAAAAAGAAATTTAAAAATGAGCAATGTATACGAACTAAGAAGTAACACAAGTGTTAAAGTTTTAATTTTAGAAGAAAAAACTGAAGAGAAATTAAGAGAGTTAGTAATAACACACAACAACAAAGACTGACACAATCGCGAGAGTAACGGTCGCGATCGCGGGCAATGTAAAAACGCGAGAGCAAGCACTACACAAACAACAACACTAATGTGTATGCGAGAGCGAGAATGCAAGAAAAGAGATCAAAAACACAAAGTCAAAGACTATGCATGCAAAACAACAAAACTGTAAGTTTTGTTATTAAGTGAAACAATAAGTAATAATAGCTTTGAATAAATGTTTAAGAACAAGTTACAATAAGCTATTCGCGTAATAAGTAATTTCGCCACAGATTCCGCAGAAAATAATTTTTATTTGCGGGATTAAATAAAAAGGTTGGATAAAAGCGAGAGCGCAAAAAAAACACGACCGACTTCGTTGAAGTGAAGAATAGTAAATAAGACCTTTTTTGTTCTGCTTGTCAGATACTCACGAATCCAACAGAGTAGAATATTTGGGAAGCCAATTGCGTTTAACTTTATAAGTAATAACTTATGGTTAACAGATTTAAAAGCCTTACTGAAATCTGTATATATGACATCAGTTTGCTTTGCACTTTCAAATTATTTGATCGTCCTAGATGTAAATTCTAAAAGGTTAGTGGTTGTAGAGCTACGTTTCACGACACCATTTTGGCCTGGTGAAATTATAGAACTACAAAAATATTGCAATTGAAAAATTACAATTTTTTCAAAAGCTTTTGGAATAGCGGACAACTTGGAAATACCCCTGTAGTTGGAAACATCAGACTTACTACCCTTTTTATGGAGAGGAATTATAAATGATTCTTTCCAAATCAACGGGAAAGCGGAGGAGTCAACGGACAACGAGAATAATTTCTGAATAATCTTACATAACGATTCAGCGCAAAATCTGAGTACACAACCAGGAATCCCATCGGGATCTGGCGAGTACACAGGTTTGACTTGCTTAAGCACGCTGAGAAGCGAACTTTTGTCAATTAATTGTATTGGATATGCAATTTGACTTGTTTAACTCACAAGGACACGGAGAGTTTGAGTGGTATTCCGTTAAGGAATAGGTTGTTTTGAAAAAAGCATCAAACATATCGGCAATGGCCTGATCACTGTCCGCAGTCTTATTTTCAAAAGTTAAATATGATGGGCTTATGCTCGCCTTGCGTTTAGCGTTCACAAAGTTGTAAAAATGCTTAGGATCACTATAAAACTGAAGTTTACAACGCCGAAGATAATCCCTGTAGCATTTTGTATTAAGCTTCATGAAATTTGAACGATCAATAGCATATTTAGAAAAATCTGAAGGACGACCTGCCTTTTTATAACTCTTATAATATCTCGACTTAACATTTCTTAAATGGGACAGGTCCCGAGTGAACCAGGGGGGTTTATTAGACCGAACTGATCTACCGAGAGGAATACAAACTTTAAAAACGGAATCAAGCATATTATAGAAAATGAATAGCAGAGTCCATGGTTGAACAACTGTACAGATATGACCAATCAAGGTTCCAAATAATATTATTAAGTATGACAAAGTCAGTCTTTCTTACCGGAAAAGTATTGTAATTACAGTTTTGTGCGTACAAATAGAAAGGTCATTGGTTACATCCAAAGTTGGATGAAATTTGTCTTCAGGTAAAACAAGAGGTTCAATCCTGGAAACGTCACAGTTGGAGGAGTTCAACACAAAGTGTTCTATTAATTAAATTGCGTACAGAATTAATTTGAGTAAGGGACAAATCAAGGAGGAGGGCAGCAACACTGAGGACTCATCAGAAAGGGACCAGAAAATTTGAACTGTACTCCTTTTTGAATGCAAAATTCAAAAATAGCACTTCAGGCCTTCTCGGAGTGGGGATGATTCAGTCAATTCCTTTAATTGGTTGTGAGCACCTACAAAATTTGTAACATTGTCACAATGGAGCGTTTGACATTTTCCCCTTCTTCCTATGAAGCGCTGTAGAGCGAACAAAAATAAGGATGCAAAGCATCCTAAGCGTACTCCGATTCTTGGATCTGTTTGATGATGATCCTGTGTGCTTTCTCCAATTCCTCTACTTCAAGCTGCGTTGTTGCACGCTTCTTACGCTTGCTGCTGAACCTGCGAGCGTATGCGATGATTCGCTGCAGTGAATTCTTGTGGTTTATTTTATATATCCACGCATCATCCATTTCGTTCTGAGCCTTGCCGTTCACTGCTGGCATGCTGAATACCTTGATTTTCTGAAGTATCAGCCATGTGTTCTAATGGCTTAAAAGGTGCTGGCCAGCGGGATCGTGGCCCGTGCAAGTATAATGGTCCATACAGCCATAAATTATGCGTGCTTAGTTGAGATGCCGGTATTCCTCTCGATGAAACATCTGCAGCGTTCAGGGCTGACGATATATGCTACATGTTGGGTTAGAGACAGCATGTATTTTTGTGGGTCTGTTTGCCACAAACATATGGAAATTGGTGCCCGAGAGTTAATCCATGATAATATAATTGTTGAATCTTGTAGCATGTAACCCACAAATGGTTATGGACTGCTTGCTATGGATATGAGCTGATGGAGATTGTTGCATACAAAAGCGGGGTGCACGCGGTGGTTCCAGCTGGGGTGGGATTCTTTGGTAGCTTTGTGCCACTTGCTTATATGGTTATCTAACAGATAATTAAATATATCCGCGTGCAAGGACGTTTGGTGATTGACAGGAGAAAAAGACACTATTGGGACTCAAAAGCAATTAACGGAAATTGTTCGGTGGTAGGTTGTGTTTGCAACCGATAATGCCCACCCTACCACTTTAAGTTTATTAATCTAAACATTTTTCCAATTTTTAAACATATCGCTGAGGGAGAAGAACTATAATTAAAAGGGCTAATAAATTTAAGAACAAAAAAAATTAAAAAGGGTGTTGTGTGCGCGTCGCTGCGGAAAAAAAACGGGGTTATAATTATGTGTATGTATAGATATAATATACATATATAGTAAAATATGTACAATCGTACATTTAGAATATTCCCATTAATACCAATTTTAATTAATAATTTTCTGTTCTTCAGCATGCCTGTGCTCTTAGTCAAGTTTTATTCGAATGACTTAAGCTACATATAAAAGCTTATGCTGCTTATGGGCAGCTACAAAAATAAGAGGGGTGAGGCGCAAGAGTGAACTCACATGACCAAATTGCAAGCTCAGCATAATTGGGCTGGCTGGCCAGCACAATTCGTTTGCGCAAGCTTATACATATATAGAACGAAATGTATGCATGCAAGTTTGCGTACATACATACAATTGTTCTCTAATATAAACTTAGAATTATTATTTCCTGCTTGCAACAGAATGTTACAAGCTGTGCTGAAGTCATTTAAAACCCTATCCCTTACCTTATCTTATTTGTTTTTCAATGTATAAGTTAACATCGACAAAATAATATTATAACATCAACAAAATAATATTGTTATCCAACATCTGCTGACTCAACGTCTGCATGGTTTCCGTTAAGGAGTTCTTGGTAACCTAGTATTCGGTTACCAAGAACTCCTTAACGGCCACGAGCCGCAGTTCTGCCACATTTAATGCTAACGTTGCTTGCACCGCCCAACATTTCTTTAGAGCAGAAACAATTTTGTAAATCAGTCTCAAATTGAATTCGAATAAATAAAGTCAACATTTAACTGGCGCCCGAGCAGGGACCGATCGCAAATACAATAGTGCAAAACGTTATCTAAGTACGCGAATCGGCCGTAATTGACACGATCAGGCAAAACGAACCTTAAGTGATCAATCGAAACTCGAATTTGTAGTGAATTAGACTCCCGTTAAACCGGCACTCAAGTTCAAAACTAAATCGCAACCACAGATTGCACACCGTGGGCTTATGCTTTGTATGACCTGTTCACAGAGCACTTCTCAAATTAAAGTGTGAACCGCCGAACCACGAGTAGGGGAGACCAAAAGGGACTAATTCGGCATCATCAGAGATGGAGTACACAACAACAACAGTTCTGTAAGCTAAAGAAAACTAAGTAACTAAGTAAAGAAAAAAAAAAATCAGAAAATTAAGAGAAAAATTAAATAATTAATAAGAAACAAAAGAAAAACAAAACAAATCAAAATCTATTACAAATATAAGAAGTTAAGAAAATTAATGAAAAGAAAATATATTGAAGTAAAATCAAAATTTTAAGTTCTAGGAAATAAAAAAAAAAAAAAATCAAATTTAAACTTAGTATCTTGCAGCCGCGCAGTATAACTTGAAGCGAAAAATAAATAAACAATAACGAACAACAGAACACAAAGGCGCTGCAAAAATTCAAATAGGCCTCGTCGACTAAGTTTTACCCTTAAATCAAATCCAAAATATCAAAGAAGTTAACTTCGGCCGTGCCGAAGTTTATATACCCTTGCAGTTCTTTACTCTTTATAAATTTCTTTATGAAATCAATACAACTTTACAACAACAGGTTTTTGTTAAGGAAATAAATTTGATAAGTTTCTTTATTTTTGTCGCAATTAAAAAAGGCGTTTTATTGAAAGTACATATAACATTATAAATTAATTATATATAGAGGTCCTCCTGCAATAAAAAGAAGAATTAAATAATAATTAATAAAATAATTAACATTTAAAAACTAATAAATAAGTTTTAATAAAATAAATAAATTAGCAAAATAAAAGAAAGAAACAAAATTAAATTTTGGAATAAGAAAAAATACTTATATTATATTATATTAGGTCATGGCTTCCGTCTGCATTGTAGGATAATAAATATTGCTTCCTTCTGCTCTGAAAAACAAGATCAAAATAATTAGTTGAATTGTTATTTATTGTTATATGTAGGTCTGCACATTTTCTTCCTGAAAAATAAGAAAATTATGATTAAATCTTACTCCTTGTATGGGATCCTTCCTTAGGGTCGAAGCTTTATTCTGAAATTAAATAAAATTGTTAAGAATAAAACATAAATTGGGGAATTCCTTCTGTTATATTGGGGACATCCTTCTACACTGAAAATAGAAAAAATTTAATTAGTAAAATAAATAATACTTAATAACTAATAAATAAGTCTAAATAAAATAAATAAATTAGCAAAATAAATGAAAGAAACAAAATTATATTTTGGAATAAGAAAAGATACATATATACTTATAAGGTCGTGGCGTTCTTCCATACTGTGAAATAATAAACATTACTTTTAGACTTCCTTCTGCTCTGAAAAACATGATCAAAATAATTAGTTGTATTGTTATTAATAAGGTCCGGACTTTATCTCCTGGAAAATAAGAAAACACTGATTAAACCTTACTCATTGTTTAGGATCCTTCCATAGGGTCGAAACTTTATTCTTCACTGAAATGAAATAAAATGTTAGTTAGGAATAAAATATAAATTGGGAGCTTCCTTCTGCTATAATGGAACATCCTTCTTCACTGAAAATAGAAAAAATTTAATTAATGTATTTGCTGAAAACAGAAGAAAGTTATTAATGGCAAACAAATATTCCGTCATGGTGGCTGTATGGGGTTTCATAGACTTGGGCTCTGATGTTTGCCAAACCAGTTGAAAATGCCCAGTCGATTTCCGTTAATTGTTTTGTTGTTGGGACTTTTTGAAGAAGAGACGTTAACCCCAGGCCATTCAGTGTTAATTCTAGCTGATCCTGACCTGTTGAGCGACATATATTAAAGTCGCCCAAAACAACTATTTTACCATACAGCTCTTTTAAATCCGTTAAATATGAGGAAATTATACCTCTAAATCGATTACCGGGAAACGATGGATTTCTGTAAGTCACGAGATAGACAACGTCAACGTGCTTAAATGTCACGATCTGACATATTTCATTGGGATTATTCGTTTCAATACTCTTTTTGCTCTAAAACCACTATGTTTTCAACAATTTGTGGTTTCGCATATATTATAATCCCGTTGCGCGATCTTCTGTTTTGTTCACAGGTGCGCCCATTAATTCTCGCGATTATTTCAAATCCAACAGTGCCACATTCTTCCCCCTCTCTTGACCAACTTTCCACGAAGCATAAAATGTCTGCTGATTGTAGGAATATGTCTTCCAATATATCTGCATTGCGCAGATGCAGGCCTTGAACATTGTGGTAATATGTCAATATATTATTTGAGGGCTTATCAAGAAGCCACTTTAGGCAGGGTGTCAGAAGTTTATCAGTTCTGAGGCTATTTAGCTCAATATAAACTGCATCTGTTTGCTGCATTTCCCTTGGTGGAGAAAATTTACCAATAATATATAGTCCTCCTGCATTGGTTGCTCTGCTGCAAGCTACATAAAGTGCAGATCGACTCATGCCATCTTGCAAATTCACCACTACTTTGCTATACGTTGCACCTTGGCTCTTATGTATAGTTATAGCTTCAGCAGGCACCACAGGAAATTGACAACGCTCAATTGTTACCTGTTCATTCTTGCGGTATTGAAAGGATCTTAACACTCGTACAATCGGCGTCCAATCAGGGTGAGATCTATTTCCGTTCTTCGATCTTGCTTCGGCTCCAACCGAATCCTCCAGAAACTTTATCCAAAGCGTCGACACTATTATGTTCGATCCACTTGGTAAGCAGTCAACTCCCATTAGTTGGCCACTAGCTCCATTTACTAATCCGTCACTGGTATCGATATTCACAGTTATCATATACTTCGCAGTGGTTTTTAGAATTAGTGTGTATGGAAGGCCTTGAGTATCCGATGTTTTAAATCCTTGAACATTTTCCAAAATCTTTGTTTTATTCGCTGGAGATATAGAAACTGCTTTTATAGTGTCATTCGCAGTTGAAATGAACTGTTCTGTATTAATTTGAGCAAGTTTTAGATTATTATAATTATTTGCTTTCGCATTTGAATAAAAGAGCCTTACTGCTTCATCTGGAATATTGATAATTTCCCGAGCACTGACTTCTCTTTCTTTAATTAAAGCAATATCGCTATTTGTCATTTTTCCTTCCGACATGTTATTCAACGCCACAGCGAAAGCGCAATCTTCCCGTTGGCGCATAATTTCCGTAAGCTCATAAAACTTAAACAGGTCCCAAAGCGGAGTTCCAGTAATGACACTGTAATTATCTCTTGGGTTGGCACAGAATATCCATCTATCGCCAACTGGGGGTAGTTGTTTCAAATCTCCAAAAGCAATTATTGAAATTCCGCCGAAATATTCATTCGTTCGAAAGATCTGCTTTAATCGGCTATCCAAATAAGATAGCATTTTAGCACCAACCATTGATATCTCATCAATTATGATTAGCTTAAGATCAATAAGCTTTGAGTGCATCGTGTTCAAAACGTCGTTATTTAATGGCCTCAATCCATTTGAGGACTGATTTACCGGCAATGAAAAGAGTGAGTGCAACGTGAGACCCCCAATTCCAAATGCAGCTTTTCCCGTTGGCGCGGAAAGCAATACTTTGGTCACTTCTGGGTTGCTACCCGCAATAGTGGTAAATCTCAACATAAGTGACTGATAAATAGTAGTAATGAGTCTACTCTTCCCCACTCCTGCGCCACCTCCGACATATTCATAAAAAGTTTTATTAGCGTTCATGCTATTCATTACATGGGCATAATATTGTCGTTGTTTATTATTTAGTGAGCGCACCAATTCATGTAAATTATTTTCAGGAATCAATGGGGGGCAATCTTATAACTCTGGGTCCATTCTCTTCAGAGTTTTGATCAGGATCGTTTTGTTGGAACACGTTAGGGTCTCTTGCAACTTCGGGAATAGCAAATCCTCTAAACTCTTCATCCAAAAGTTGTGAGGCAGCAATTTCTCGGTTTTCATTATCGTCATTTTCCATTTGAACGTCCAGTAAAATTTGGTCGAAGAGCTCTTCATTTATCGCATCATATTTCTTCCTGTTGGCATCAATTAACATTTTATTATTGTTGTATGTTGCCTCATTGTCATTATTAATTATATCGCACTCTTCATTGCGCCAGGGGAAAAATAGCGTTACAAGTTCTCTGTAATAATCCAATCTGGATATATTTTTGCTAAACCTTCTCCATCTCAGGATGTAAGGATTTTTTCTTTTCCGCATGACGCCTGATCCGTTTTGCAGTTGATATTCTTCCGGTGATTCATCAAAATCTTCCTCCACAACTTCTTCTGGAGGATTTTCGTCATCCTCCTCTATATTTCCGTCCGCCTCTCTTCGTCTTTTCGAAGATTTTCGTTCATATAGTGCGGCAAAATCAGCCAGACATTCATGTTCCATAGATTCTGGTCTGAGTATATAGTAATCGTGAAGTCCCGGCACATAAATATTTGTTGAGTCAGGAGGAAGTCTCTCCAATTCCTTTTTTGACTTTATCATGCGAACTCTTTGATCAGGATGCGATGTATTTACGAAAATGTTTCCATTGCTCGTTTCTGACAAATGAAGCCCCAGAATATTATACACAGCTTCTTGAGCTGATATTTCAGTTCCGTTAATGAACTTGCTTCCGAGATGTTGTAATTTCTCTTTAATTGATCGATCTCGATGGCCTCCAGCAGTAATTTCATCCATGGCCTCACGAAGCAGTTTTGATACACCTCTGTTTGATTTATTTATATAATTTATAATGTAACTACAGCATCCATTGTAGTTACATTATAAATTATATAAATAAATCAAACAGAGGTGTATCAAAACTTGTGAGGCCATGGATGAAATTACTGCTGGAGGCCATCGAGATCATCAATTAAAGAGAAATTACAACATCTCGGAAGCAAGTTCATTAACGGAACTGAAATATCAGCTCAAGAAGCTGTGTATCCAAAATGAATTGAATATCCATATTTGCTCTATGTAGTTTTAGTATATCATGATTATATGCATTCAGCATTATATCAGAAAACTTTCTTTGCAGAAATATTTGAGGTTTCTTTAAGGTTGTTCTTATTGATAAAATGTATTCATCATAATTAATGCCCAGGTGTGTAAGAAAATTATCAAAATTGTTAAGATTTATTTGTTCAGCATGCGAAATATTAATTTTGTCATCCAACAGTTCTTGAATGCGTTTCCAAGTTTGTTTGTAAATTGGATTGGGAGTTTCTTCGTCGTCAAACGGATACAAAATTTTTGTTTCACGCATTGGAGGGTATGGAATATTAAACCGACATTTGCTTTCTCTACGAATTTCTTTTTTACAAGTGGCACTATGTTTGTGGTATTGATATCTTAGAACATCTTGCAACTCTTCGTTGTCTCCATTGGTAGTGATGAACGTATCAATAAATCTAACCACTTCTTCTGTGTTTAATGAGCCGTCACTATTCTGTAGTTTTGGCGCTCCTCTCAGCCAATACATGCCATGGGAGTGTGGTGAGCCACGTTGTTGAAATTCGATTCTCCAATAATAATGAGAAAGCCGGAAATCACCGAAAATATCATTGCTTTTGAAAAGCTTCATTAACTGGTGCAGTCGGTGGTCAAAATATCTGGAGCACGTCGCAGGATCTGAACGGATTAATCTTGCCTTTTCAGAACTTGGCAGATTCGAAGCTTCATCCTCACTGATAACTTTGTTATCAATAAGAAGAGATAGAATGACCAGGAGTTCATTCCATTTGGTCTCGGCCGCGGAGAGGGTTATGAAAAATGTTGGTAATCCAAACTGGCGAATCATGGCCAGAACTTTTTTTTTTTTCCGCCTCCCAATGAGCTGGGGCAGAACGCAATCCTTTTAGCAAGTGGTATCCATCGTCGTGCTGAACCAGGGTGTTCACAAAGTTTTCATCCATCATATTTGCCGCAGTAACATGCGCTGTGCCAGACTTTTTTCTAAGGCAAATAGAAATCGCATTCTTGATACGTGTCATTTCATAGCACTTGTACATGTACAAAATTTTTGGTATTTTCGCACAGCGGCGGTCGTAGTACCGAAGTTGGGACTTTGCTTTTCGTCCATATGTGGTTTTGCAGTTAAAAATTTTTCCGCATGATATTGAAGGAAAGGATAGTTCTTCAGCATCTTCCTGAGAAGTCATATCTACAGGACGCCGACCCTCACCGGGAGCCATTGCAATTCTTTCAATAATTGCATTATTTTCAATTGGCTCATTCTCCAGCAAGGTTTCCTGACCACCGGGATTTAAATTGTCTTCATCCTCGTTGCCTTGTGGATCAGGATCTATCTCCATTCGCTCTTGAAGAAGTTGTTCCACGATTGGTCGATCTTCTTGATCAGCAATAAATGGAACTTCTACATTATTTTCAAATGCCGTGAGCCAATCCGTTAATATTGATATGCCATGCTTTTGGTATAGCTCAGTGCTTAACAAGAATCTTAGCGCTTCCATCACTTTAGCTGGTCTTATAGTCTCCGTCATGAAACTGTGTCGATATTCCAGCTTGCGCTTTAAGTGTACTTGTACCACATGGCTGTTATCAAATGAACGAGGCAGCGCAGTTACCGTGTCGGAAACGGAAATGGGAACATTAACCACGGCTCCTCTTACTGCGCACTGCTTTTCATAGCCCAGGGATATAATTCTCATGAATGGAATTATCGGCGATATCAGTCGTTCTTCTAGGCAAGTTATGTCTTTGAGGCAGTCGGGAATTTCAGGGAAATCGAACCCTTCGGAAAGGCAAATGTTTGGTATTTTACCTTGATTATTTATTGATTTGTGACACGTAGAGCAAAATGAGTAAGAGTCATTTGTGGACGGAAACTTTTCAGACAAATAAAAGGACTTTGTTATATCCAACAGAGGATATTTTAGGGAAATTCGATTCTTGTCCAAGTACTTTGTGTTGTGCTTAAAAAATGTGCCACCACAGCTCGTACATATTTCCGTTGGGCCCATCTTTATTTGTCTTAAATATGTTTGGCGTGCCAGACTCATTCGCTGCTGCATTTGCAACTCTCTATGTTGCAGCGTCTCTTCTTGTGACATTGCAGCTCTGGCTTCTCTATTCCGTTGGGATTGTCGTTGTGACTCCGCTTCACGATTTTGAGAATTTTGGCGATAATTAATAACCCGTGCTTCATTCATATGTCGAATTTCTTCAGCAATTCTCCGGGCTTGCATTCGAGTCACTCTTCTTTGAGATGAATTCAAATTTTGCTCTCGTCTTCTTATAGCCACATTTCGTCTTACATTTTGACGATTATTTGCATCACGTTCCCGCTCAGTTTCTCTGTACTCCACATTCTGTCTTCGAACAGAATGTTCGGCAGTATTACGGTCTTGTTCCTGCCGCCTCGCATCCAAATCTTCACGTCGAATGGAGTGGGATAATGCGTCTCGTTCGCGCTCTGTTTCCCTGTACTCCAAATTCTGTCTTCGAACAGAATGTTCGGCAGTATTACGGTCTTGTTCCTGCCGCCTCGCATCCAAATCTTCACGTCGAATGGAGTGGGATAATGCGTCTCGTTCGCGCTCTGTTTCCCTGTACTCCAAATTCTGTCTTCGAACAGAATGTTCGGCAGTATTACGGTCTTGTTCCTGCCGCCTCGCATCCAAATCTTCACGTCGAATGGAGTGGGATAATGCGTCTCGTTCGCGCTCTGTTTCCCTGTACTCCAAATTCTGTCTTCGAACAGAATGTTCGGCAGTATTACGGTCTTGTTCCTGCCGCCTCGCATCCAAATCTTCACGTCGAATGGAGTGGGATAATGCGTCTCGTTCGCGCTCTGTTTCCCTGTACTCCAAATTCTGTCTTCGGACAGAATGTTCAGCTGTATTACGCTCTTGATCCTGGCGTCTCGCATCCAAATCTTCACGTCGAATGGAGTGGGATAATGCGTCTCGTCCGCGCTCTGTTTCCCTGTACTCCAAATTCTGTCGTCGGACAGATCGTTGAGCAGTATTACGCTCTTGTTCCTGCCGTCTCGCATCCAAATCTTCACGTCGAATGGAGTGGGATAATGCGTCTCGTCCGCGCTCTGTTTCCCTGTACTCCAAATTCTGTCGTCGGACAGATCGTTGAGCAGTATTACGCTCTTGTTCCTGCTGTCGAGTAGATATATTTTCCCTTCGTATAGTATGAGAAGCAGCATCATCTTGGCGCTCTCTATTTCTATACGTGGCATTACTCCGGCGTGTAGAACGTGACAATGCATCCTGTCGGCGTTCTCGAGCTCGAGCTTCCAAATTATTTCGGCGATTATTAGCCAAACGTTGCGAATTTTCTTCTCGAATTGTTTCAGGATCTTCTTGATAGCGTTGGTGGTTACGGTTTACCATTTCTTTGCGACGTTGTTCAGCAGATTTTTTTTTTAAGCGCGGCATTTTAAATTTTTGTTGTTCGGCGGAATTTGACTTTAAATTGAATAGCTGTAAAAGATATTATATTATTCTGAAAACAAGATAATATGATGTGTAAAGGTGAAAATTAAAATTATGCTGAAAATAAAGGGTTATTTTATATGTTTGTATATTGTATGTAAAAGACTACTACTTGGAAAAATAAATACAGAAGCCTTGAAAAAGACCAGTATTTAAACAATGAAATACAAAAGTCTTGAAAAAGACTTGTATTTAAATAATTTAAATCACTTGTCTTTAAAAAAGACTAGCAATTAATAAGCAATTTCAAAAGAAAACTTACGAAATTTTCCAGTGTTGGCAGCGTCAAAAGGGCAACAGCAACTTCACTCGCGATCGCGGTGGTTCAGGAAGCGCGCTCACTATTTAAACACTTACACGTTTCACAACACTTAAAAAAATCACAAATTTTAAACTTTCAGAAACGGCGCCAAAAATCGAGAAACACAGATTAATTTTGCGAGCAGCAGTCGGACAGCCTTCATCGGTCGGGAAATCGATTAAGACTGAATCGACTTTTGAATAGCAAAACCACGAAAGCTATCGAGTTGCATGTTCCGATTGTCATTTTATTCCAACTATGAAACTATTGCTATCCCTGTCTCTCTCACAATGTTTCAATAAGAGCTCTCTTAGAGAAACTTTTGATAGTTAATATCTAATTTAAATGACTTACTAACTATTCTATAAGCTAAAATAGAAAAGCATTTATATACATACACGCCTGTATACATGTTCATGCATTTTGTAGAGTAATTAGACCTTAATGAAATCAACTCTCTCCGCAAATTTAGTAGCAATTTGTTTTTTTCCCACGAAAGTCTACCCCTTCCCCCCTTATCGACAAGTAAAATATTTCTCACACTCTTTGGCGGGCGTTTTCATCCAAAAACTCACTCACGACAAATATACATACATAAATACGTATGTATTAATAATGTGTAGGATTACAGATGATTTCATATATATGTATGTAAATACAGATTAATACCAAAGTATGTAACTCTTGTCTGCATTTTGCAGCGTTCTTAGTTAGTTAGTTTTAGTTTTTTTTTTACGTGAAAATACGCAAAACAGGTCCAATTCCAAGAACTATGGCATAAGTTCTCACTACTCTTTTGTCAAAATTTTTTCTCACGCTCTAACCTTGTACAAATATTGACACGCTTTTGATACAGATAATGGCAAAAATTACATAAGCAATGTAACTAGTTTCATCTTATTTCCATAAGCCTTAAAAAACTGACAAAAAGAAAGCCTTTTGTCTAAATATATTATTCTATTTATTCTTGGAAACATGCAGAACAAGTGCCATTCCAATAAGTAATGCGTAAGTTCTCACGCCTCCCCCCTGAACAATTTTTCTCACGCTCTAACCTTGAAAAAAATATTAGCGCGGTTTTAAGAAAAAACCTATACATAATTTCTATACACACACCTACACATTGATTTGACTGTCAAGACGTGGTAACGCACAAGTGTAATTCCATAAAGTGGATCAAAAGTCGCCTGGAAAAAGTCTTAGTACTAGGCAAACAGAAAATTTAACAAGGAGTTTCAATACCATTGGTTTGCATATTCTCTTTTGTCTTCGTTTCATTCCTCATAGTCCAACTATTGCCTAGCCTTTTGGCATCATAATGCCATCTCTTTTATTCTTAAGGCTTAAGATGATCGCCTAAAAAACCTGCGACATATACACACATACATATGTATTCCATTGGTTCTCACGGTCCCCCCTCTCTTACGTCCCTTCGGCTAAAAGATTTTTTCTCTCACGCTCGAACCAAAAAAATCCCGGGCTTTTTAATAAGTTTTTTCCCGAAATATTGATTTGCGACCTTCCACACGTGATTTTGCAATTTGGACATGCATACATGTACTTTAAAATCAGTTGCCACAAGTGATTCTGTCTCAGGAGAACAGAAAATTTAGGCGAAATCCCAAGTTTCATAAACATATTTTTGTTCCTTTGCGAAATCTTGTCCCGCTCTCTGGTGGTGCTGAGAGAGCTACTCTCAATTTTACTCTTTACTACATACATACATACACACATATATATGCATCTATGTATGTATCAAGGTTCATATCTACATATGTACATGCATTTATATATGTCAATATATATCATAATAACTAATCCATATGAAGATATGCACTTGCTTCTATATTTTTTGCCAGATCTAAAAAGTTTCAGTTGACCAGCTAACGAACATGCATGAACACGATCGTATACACAATGCAAGCTTACTCCCACAAGTTTAGTTTCCTACACAAAAACAACAAGGGCTACGTTACACTCATTCCTCTCAAATTTTAGTCTTTCTCTACAGAAATATATGTACATACATACATATGTACATATGTATTTATGTATATTTATGAAACTTGGGATTTCGCCTTCATTTTCTTAAGCATGAAAGTAAAAGAGATGGCATCATAGTTTTTACCAGAACTCTTGTCCAGAGTTGAACCATGAAGAATGAAACGAAGACAAAAGAGAATATGCAATAGAAATGATACTTAAAATTCGTTGCTAAATTTTCTGTTTGCCTAATGCAAAAACTTTTTCCAGGCGACTTTTGATTGACTTTATGGAATTACACTTACACATTACCACGTCTTAACATTCAAATGAATGTGTAGGTGTGTGTATAGAAATTATGTATAGGTTTTTTCTTAAAACCACGACAATTTTGTTCAAGGTTAGAGCGTGAGAAAAAATTTTGACAGCAGAAGGTGGGAACGTATGTCAAATAATAATTAAAAGCTAAAAAACAAAAAAATTTCACCATGGTAGTCAGCGGGTTTTCCTCACGCCCACAAATTGAACTTCTTCTTGCGACGTTAACGCGGCTGATCTCTACCCATTACGCCACCAACCTAACTGAATTAACTTCGCTATTATAACATACATAGCAAGCCAAGCGCATCTCGCTCTTTCAATTTCGTTCGCTATAAGAACACAATGCTAATATTTCTGTCTCTTTCAATAAGCATTGAGCATTAAATAAATTGATTATTTTAAAAATTTAATTATTGATTTATAATTATCCGATCTGGTTCAAACTTGGTGTATATGGGTTCAATTAAATTAAAACAAATAAATTAAAACGCAACAAAGAAAAAACAATATTTACTTAAATTTCTTTAATACGGCGATGGGATTTGAACCTAGGTCTTCGTGTTTGTACTGCTGACTTCTTAGAATTTGTTTTTGTTTCTTTGCTGACAAAGAAAATTGCTTATTTTACTCGAGGTACCTCCACGTTTTAGTTAATAACTCCGGTTATAATTATCCGATCCGACTAATTTTTTAAACTCTACCTGCGCCATCGATTGGGGAACTTAACTTTTCATGTCTCAACTATGTAGCTTAAAATTTAAGGCCGTCATCGTGATTCAAACAGACAGACGGACAGACGGACAGACGGACATGTCTCAATCGACTCGGCTATTGATGCTGATCAAGAATATATATACTTTGTAGGGTCGGAAACGTATATTTCTATGCGTTACAAACATCTGACCAATTTTATAATACCCTCTGCAAGGGTATAAAAAAAAAAAAAAAAAAAAAAAACCATTATTAAAGCAAAACAAACTGAAAATAAATGTTAACATTTCGGAATTAAATAATTCAATACCTAAATATTTTTGCAATTCTTATAAAACACTGAATCCAATTCCACTTTTAAATTTTTACTTTACAAATATTTTTTACAAATTCAAAACATTCCTTAATATTACCTCTCATCCATAACACATCGCTTACTAACCAATCATGGCAAATCCAAACAATCTAATGAGACCCTCAATACTTAACGCAATCGACCCAGACGAATTACAATCAACCTCAGCTAATAATGCTGAACATAATCAGCGACAGCAGCAAAGAACAGTCGAAGCAAATTCTATAGAAAACTACATAGACCAAATAATTAATGACAGAGTAGCAACAATAATACACAACATGACTGCTAACGCTAATACTAGCGATTTTGCTGAGGCAGCCGCTTATAGCATAGACCCTAACTCTAGAGGCAACGTTACCGATCTAGACCGCGTCCCGGTCATAGTGAAGGGAATGAGAGAATTTTCGGGAGATCCTATTGAGTTTAGCTCTTGGAAAAAGGGCGTAGATAGGATACTAGAGGCATACTCCAGTATCAAAGGGTCACCAAAATACTTTGGTATTCTACAGACAATACGTAGCAAAATAACCCATCATGCAGACCAGGTTCTAGATTCCTATAACATGCCCCTGAACTGGGAGGCAATTGCTCGTTGTCTCACTCTACACTTCGCATACAAACGTGACCTAAGCACACTCAAGTACCAATTAACTACCATGACACAGAATGGACAACAAACAGTTGAGGAATTTTACCAATGTATCTACCAACACCTTTTCTTGATCCTCAATAAGGTTAGCTGTATGAATTTAGACAGACAAACTGAGGTAGTTATGAGAAAATCCTATAGGGATAGGGCGCTAGATACGTTTGTAAGAGGCCTACGTGGTGATTTACCACGCCTTCTCGGCATCAAGGAACCAACCGACTTGCCACAAGCCTTGCATTTGTGTCTCAAATTAGAAAATCAAACGTATAGAACAACCCACGCAAACAATAGACAGCAAATCACGAAATTCAGGAACATTGACCAGAACCCAATTCCTGCACCTCGTAGGTTCATGACGAATCCACCGAACAACCCAACTTATGGAATGCCGATATATTCATCATTTCAGCATCCACCTCCAATTCCTCCACGGAGACCAGTACCTCAACCCAGAACATTTTACAGTTATAACCAGGGTCAGCCCGGTCAATTCCAAAGACCACCAAATCTATTCGGCTACCAACCACAATTTTGGCCTCAACCAAACCAACCCAATCAATACCGACAGACCCAACCAATAACCCCACCTCGTCCGACTGCTACCAAGCCAGCAGAGCCAATGGACATTGACCGTAGCATACAATCGAAGATGGTCAACTATATGAACAGACCTCAGTTCGATACCAGTAAAAGACCACCATTCCCCGCAAATCAAGTCGGGAAAAGAAAAAGGCTTTTTAACACCGAGGGAGCAGAGTGTCAGGTACAAAACGACCAAGGATATGCTGAAGCATACGCCACCATGACGGACTATGAAAAATATGAACAAGAAATAACAGAAGCTCTCAACCAGGAAGAGTACGACATTAGCTTGGCAGAGTACATGGAACAGGGAAATGAAAACAATGAACCAGAAAACACACAATACCCTGATACAGATCAGAATTTTTTAGAATGAGCTACTCCTCACTACCCTATTTCGAATGTAGAGTGGGGGGTCACAAAACATTCAAAATAGTACTTATCGATACGGGCTCAAATAGAAACTACATACAACCGAGGCATGTTATAAATCCTAAACCTAAACACAGCCTAAAAGCAGTGATCGACGTTGCCCACAAAGTGATGACAATTAAAGGAAAAACAAAAATACCGATAAAAGAAAAAAAAATATCAAAGAAGTTAACTTCGGCCGTGCCGAAGTTTATTATATACCCTTGCAGTTCTTTACTCTTTATAAATTTCTTTATGAAATCAATACAACTTTACAACAACAGGTTTTTGTTAAGGAAATAAATTTGATAAGTTTCTTTATTTTTGTCGCAATTAAAAAAGGCGTTTTATTGAAAGTACATATAACATTATAAATTAATTATATATAGAGGTCCTCCTGCAATAAAAAGAAGAATTAAATAATAATTAATAAAATAATTAACATTTAAAAACTAATAAATAAGTTTTAATAAAATAAATAAATTAGCAAAATAAAAGAAAGAAACAAAATTAAATTTTGGAATAAGAAAAAATACTTATATTATATTATATTAGGTCATGGCTTCCGTCTGCATTGTAGGATAATAAATATTGCTTCCTTCTGCTCTGAAAAACAAGATCAAAATAATTAGTTGAATTGTTATTTATTGTTATATGTAGGTCTGCACATTTTCTTCCTGAAAAATAAGAAAATTATGATTAAATCTTACTCCTTGTATGGGATCCTTCCTTAGGGTCGAAGCTTTATTCTGAAATTAAATAAAATTGTTAAGAATAAAACATAAATTGGGGAATTCCTTCTGTTATATTGGGGACATCCTTCTACACTGAAAATAGAAAAAAATTTAATTAGTAAAATAAATAATACTTAATAACTAATAAATAAGTCTAAATAAAATAAATAAATTAGCAAAATAAATGAAAAGAAACAAAATTATATTTTGGAATAAGAAAAGATACATATATACTTATAAGGTCGTGGCGTTCTTCCATACTGTGAAATAATAAACATTACTTTTAGACTTCCTTCTGCTCTGAAAAACATGATCAAAATAATTAGTTGTATTGTTATTAATAAGGTCCGGACTTTATCTCCTGGAAAATAAGAAAACACTGATTAAACCTTACTCATTGTTTAGGATCCTTCCATAGGGTCGAAACTTTATTCTTCACTGAAATGAAATAAAATGTTAGTTAGGAATAAAATATAAATTGGGAGCTTCCTTCTGCTATAATGGAACATCCTTCTTCACTGAAAATAGAAAAAAATTTAATTAATGTATTTGCTGAAAACAGAAGAAAGTTATTAATGGCAAACAAATATTCCGTCATGGTGGCTGTATGGGGTTTCATAGACTTGGGCTCTGATGTTTGCCAAACCAGTTGAAAATGCCCAGTCGATTTCCGTTAATTGTTTTGTTGTTGGGACTTTTTGAAGAAGAGACGTTAACCCCAGGCCATTCAGTGTTAATTCTAGCTGATCCTGACCTGTTGAGCGACATATATTAAAGTCGCCCAAAACAACTATTTTACCATACAGCTCTTTTAAATCCGTTAAATATGAGGAAATTATACCTCTAAATCGATTACCGGGAAACGATGGATTTCTGTAAGTCACGAGATAGACAACGTCAACGTGCTTAAATGTCACGATCTGACATATTTCATTGGGATTATTCGTTTCAATACTCTTTTGCTCTAAAACCACTATGTTTTCAACAATTTGTGGTTTCGCATATATTATAATCCCGTTGCGCGATCTTCTGTTTTGTTCACAGGTGCGCCCATTAATTCTCGCGATTATTTCAAATCCAACAGTGCCACATTCTTCCCCCTCTCTTGACCAACTTTCCACGAAGCATAAAATGTCTGCTGATTGTAGGAATATGTCTTCCAATATATCTGCATTGCGCAGATGCAGGCCTTGAACATTGTGGTAATATGTCAATATATTATTTGAGGGCTTATCAAGAAGCCACTTTAGGCAGGGTGTCAGAAGTTTATCAGTTCTGAGGCTATTTAGCTCAATATAAACTGCATCTGTTTGCTGCATTTCCCTTGGTGGAGAAAATTTACCAATAATATATAGTCCTCCTGCATTGGTTGCTCTGCTGCAAGCTACATAAAGTGCAGATCGACTCATGCCATCTTGCAAATTCACCACTACTTTGCTATACGTTGCACCTTGGCTCTTATGTATAGTTATAGCTTCAGCAGGCACCACAGGAAATTGACAACGCTCAATTGTTACCTGTTCATTCTTGCGGTATTGAAAGGATCTTAACACTCGTACAATCGGCGTCCAATCAGGGTGAGATCTATTTCCGTTCTTCGATCTTGCTTCGGCTCCAACCGAATCCTCCAGAAACTTTATCCAAAGCGTCGACACTATTATGTTCGATCCACTTGGTAAGCAGTCAACTCCCATTAGTTGGCCACTAGCTCCATTTACTAATCCGTCACTGGTATCGATATTCACAGTTATCATATACTTCGCAGTGGTTTTTATACCCTTGCAGAGGGTATTATAAAATTGGTCAGATGTTTGTAACGCATAGAAATATACGTTTCCGACCCCATAAAGTATATATATTCTTGATCAGCATCAATAGCCGAGTCGATTGAGACATGTCCGTCTGTCCGTCTGTCCGTCTGTCCGTCTGTCCGTCTGTCTGTTTGAATCACGATGACGGCCTTAAATTTTAAGCTACATAGTTGAGACATGAAAAGTTAAGTTCCCCAATCGATGGCGCAGGTAGAGTTTAAAAATTAGTCGGATCGGATAATTATAACCGGAGTTATTAACTAAAACGTGGAGGTACCTCGAGTAAAATAAGCAATTTTCTTTGTCAGCAAAGAAACAAAAACAAATTCCAAGCAATCACACACACACATACATATGCAAGAATTGGTCACCACGCGGTGTGTGAGAGAGACAGAAACATTTGCGTTGTGTTGTTGCACAGAACGAAATTTAAAGAGCGAGATGACATGCGCTTGCTATATGCATATGTATGTCGAACTAGCTTAAGTGAGTTAAGTGAGGATGGTGACGTAGTACGTAAAGATCGGTCGCACGATGGTTCGGTGTTTGGTGGATTCGATTCTCAGTGAATTCGGGAAAATTTTTTTCTCTTCAATTACTTTAAAAATTTTGTTTTTAAATTAAATAATAAAACAATGAAGCTGCAAGGGTATACAAACTTCGGCAGAGCCGAAGTTAGCTTCTTTGATATTTAGAATTAGTGTGTATGGAAGGCCTTGAGTATCCGATGTTTTAAATCCTTGAACATTTTCCAAAATCTTTGTTTTATTCGCTGGAGATATAGAAACTGCTTTTATAGTGTCATTCGCAGTTGAAATGAACTGTTCTGTATTAATTTGAGCAAGTTTTAGATTATTATAATTATTTGCTTTCGCATTTGAATAAAAGAGCCTTACTGCTTCATCTGGAATATTGATAATTTCCCGAGCACTGACTTCTCTTTCTTTAATTAAAGCAATATCGCTATTTGTCATTTTTCCTTCCGACATGTTATTCAACGCCACAGCGAAAGCGCAATCTTCCCGTTGGCGCATAATTTCCGTAAGCTCATAAAACTTAAACAGGTCCCAAAGCGGAGTTCCAGTAATGACACTGTAATTATCTCTTGGGTTGGCACAGAATATCCATCTATCGCCAACTGGGGGTAGTTGTTTCAAATCTCCAAAAGCAATTATTGAAATTCCGCCGAAATATTCATTCGTTCGAAAGATCTGCTTTAATCGGCTATCCAAATAAGATAGCATTTTAGCACCAACCATTGATATCTCATCAATTATGATTAGCTTAAGATCAATAAGCTTTGAGTGCATCGTGTTCAAAACGTCGTTATTTAATGGCCTCAATCCATTTGAGGACTGATTTACCGGCAATGAAAAGAGTGAGTGCAACGTGAGACCCCCAATTCCAAATGCAGCTTTTCCCGTTGGCGCGGAAAGCAATACTTTGGTCACTTCTGGGTTGCTACCCGCAATAGTGGTAAATCTCAACATAAGTGACTGATAAATAGTAGTAATGAGTCTACTCTTCCCCACTCCTGCGCCACCTCCGACATATTCATAAAAAGTTTTATTAGCGTTCATGCTATTCATTACATGGGCATAATATTGTCGTTGTTTATTATTTAGTGAGCGCACCAATTCATGTAAATTATTTTCAGGAATCAATGGGGGCAATCTTATAACTCTGGGTCCATTCTCTTCAGAGTTTTGATCAGGATCGTTTTGTTGGAACACGTTAGGGTCTCTTGCAACTTCGGGAATAGCAAATCCTCTAAACTCTTCATCCAAAAGTTGTGAGGCAGCAATTTCTCGGTTTTCATTATCGTCATTTTCCATTTGAACGTCCAGTAAAATTTGGTCGAAGAGCTCTTCATTTATCGCATCATATTTCTTCCTGTTGGCATCAATTAACATTTTATTATTGTTGTATGTTGCCTCATTGTCATTATTAATTATATCGCACTCTTCATTGCGCCAGGGGAAAAATAGCGTTACAAGTTCTCTGTAATAATCCAATCTGGATATATTTTTGCTAAACCTTCTCCATCTCAGGATGTAAGGATTTTTTCTTTTCCGCATGACGCCTGATCCGTTTTGCAGTTGATATTCTTCCGGTGATTCATCAAAATCTTCCTCCACAACTTCTTCTGGAGGATTTTCGTCATCCTCCTCTATATTTCCGTCCGCCTCTCTTCGTCTTTTCGAAGATTTTCGTTCATATAGTGCGGCAAAATCAGCCAGACATTCATGTTCCATAGATTCTGGTCTGAGTATATAGTAATCGTGAAGTCCCGGCACATAAATATTTGTTGAGTCAGGAGGAAGTCTCTCCAATTCCTTTTTTGGACTTTATCATGCGAACTCTTTGATCAGGATGCGATGTATTTACGAAAATGTTTCCATTGCTCGTTTCTGACAAATGAAGCCCCAGAATATTATACACAGCTTCTTGAGCTGATATTTCAGTTCCGTTAATGAACTTGCTTCCGAGATGTTGTAATTTCTCTTTAATTGATCGATCTCGATGGCCTCCAGCAGTAATTTCATCCATGGCCTCACGAAGCAGTTTTTGATACACCTCTGTTTGATTTATTTACATTATAAATTATATAAATAAATCAAACAGAGGTGTATCAAAACTGCTTCGTGAGGCCATGGATGAAATTACTGCTGGAGGCCATCGAGATCGATCAATTAAAGAGAAATTACAACATCTCGGAAGCAAGTTCATTAACGGAACTGAAATATCAGCTCAAGAAGCTGTGTATCCAAAATGAATTGAATATCCATATTTGCTCTATGTAGTTTTAGTATATCATGATTATATGCATTCAGCATTATATCAGAAAACTTTCTTTGCAGAAATATTTGAGGTTTCTTTAAGGTTGTTCTTATTGATAAAATGTATTCATCATAATTAATGCCCAGGTGTGTAAGAAAATTATCAAAATTGTTAAGATTTATTTGTTCAGCATGCGAAATATTAATTTTGTCATCCAACAGTTCTTGAATGCGTTTCCAAGTTTGTTTGTAAATTGGATTGGGAGTTTCTTCGTCGTCAAACGGATACAAAATTTTTGTTTCACGCATTGGAGGGTATGGAATATTAAACCGACATTTGCTTTCTCTACGAATTTCTTTTTTACAAGTGGCACTATGTTTGTGGTATTGATATCTTAGAACATCTTGCAACTCTTCGTTGTCTCCATTGGTAGTGATGAACGTATCAATAAATCTAACCACTTCTTCTGTGTTTAATGAGCCGTCACTATTCTGTAGTTTTGGCGCTCCTCTCAGCCAATACATGCCATGGGAGTGTGGTGAGCCACGTTGTTGAAATTCGATTCTCCAATAATAATGAGAAAGCCGGAAATCACCGAAAATATCATTGCTTTTGAAAAGCTTCATTAACTGGTGCAGTCGGTGGTCAAAATATCTGGAGCACGTCGCAGGATCTGAACGGATTAATCTTGCCTTTTCAGAACTTGGCAGATTCGAAGCTTCATCCTCACTGATAACTTTGTTATCAATAAGAAGAGATAGAATGACCAGGAGTTCATTCCATTTGGTCCCGGCCGCGGAGAGGGTTATGAAAAATGTTGGTAATCCAAACTGGCGAATCATGGCCAGAACTTTTTTTTTTTCCGCCTCCCAATGAGCTGGGGCAGAACGCAATCCTTTTAGCAAGTGGTATCCATCGTCGTGCTGAACCAGGGTGTTCACAAAGTTTTCATCCATCATATTTGCCGCAGTAACATGCGCTGTGCCAGACTTTTTTCTAAGGCAAATAGAAATCGCATTCTTGATACGTGTCATTTCATAGCACTTGTACATGTACAAAATTTTTGGTATTTTCGCACAGCGGCGGTCGTAGTACCGAAGTTGGGACTTTGCTTTTCGTCCATATGTGGTTTTGCAGTTAAAAATTTTTCCGCATGATATTGAAGGAAAGGATAGTTCTTCAGCATCTTCCTGAGAAGTCATATCTACAGGACGCCGACCCTCACCGGGAGCCATTGCAATTCTTTCAATAATTGCATTATTTTCAATTGGCTCATTCTCCAGCAAGGTTTCCTGACCACCGGGATTTAAATTGTCTTCATCCTCGTTGCCTTGTGAATCAGGATCTATCTCCATTCGCTCTTGAAGAAGTTGTTCCACGATTGGTCGATCTTCTTGATCAGCAATAAATGGAACTTCTACATTATTTTCAAATGCCGTGAGCCAATCCGTTAATATTGATATGCCATGCTTTTGGTATAGCTCAGTGCTTAACAAGAATCTTAGCGCTTCCATCACTTTAGCTGGTCTTATAGTCTCCGTCATGAAACTGTGTCGATATTCCAGCTTGCGCTTTAAGTGTACTTGTACCACATGGCTGTTATCAAATGAACGAGGCAGCGCAGTTACCGTGTCGGAAACGGAAATGGGAACATTAACCACGGCTCCTCTTACTGCGCACTGCTTTTCATAGCCCAGGGATATAATTCTCATGAATGGAATTATCGGCGATATCAGTCGTTCTTCTAGGCAAGTTATGTCTTTGAGGCAGTCGGGAATTTCAGGGAAATCGAACCCTTCGGAAAGGCAAATGTTTGGTATTTTACCTTGATTATTTATTGATTTGTGACACGTAGAGCAAAATGAGTAAGAGTCATTTGTGGACGGAAACTTTTCAGACAAATAAAAGGACTTTGTTATATCCAACAGAGGATATTTTAGGGAAATTCGATTCTTGTCCAAGTACTTTGTGTTGTGCTTAAAAAATGTGCCACCACAGCTCGTACATATTTCCGTTGGGCCCATCTTTATTTGTCTTAAATATGTTTGGCGTGCCAGACTCATTCGCTGCTGCATTTGCAACTCTCTATGTTGCAGCGTCTCTTCTTGTGACATTGCAGCTCTGGCTTCTCTATTCCGTTGGGATTGTCGTTGTGACTCCGCTTCACGATTTTGAGAATTTTGGCGATAATTAATAACCCGTGCTTCATTCATATGTCGAATTTCTTCAGCAATTCTCCGGGCTTGCATTCGAGTCACTCTTCTTTGAGATGAATTCAAATTTTGCTCTCGTCTTCTTATAGCCACATTTCGTCTTACATTTTGACGATTATTTGCATCACGTTCCCGCTCAGTTTCTCTGTACTCCACATTCTGTCTTCGAACAGAATGTTCGGCAGTATTACGGTCTTGTTCCTGCCGCCTCGCATCCAAATCTTCACGTCGAATGGAGTGGGATAATGCGTCTCGTTCGCGCTCTGTTTCCCTGTACTCCAAATTCTGTCTTCGAACAGAATGTTCGGCAGTATTACGGTCTTGTTCCTGCCGCCTCGCATCCAAATCTTCACGTCGAATGGAGTGGGATAATGCGTCTCGTTCGCGCTCTGTTTCCCTGTACTCCAAATTCTGTCTTCGAACAGAATGTTCGGCAGTATTACGGTCTTGTTCCTGCCGCCTCGCATCCAAATCTTCACGTCGAATGGAGTGGGATAATGCGTCTCGTTCGCGCTCTGTTTCCCTGTACTCCAAATTCTGTCTTCGAACAGAATGTTCGGCAGTATTACGGTCTTGTTCCTGCCGCCTCGCATCCAAATCTTCACGTCGAATGGAGTGGGATAATGCGTCTCGTTCGCGCTCTGTTTCCCTGTACTCCAAATTCTGTCTTCGGACAGAATGTTCAGCTGTATTACGCTCTTGATCCTGGCGTCTCGCATCCAAATCTTCACGTCGAATGGAGTGGGATAATGCGTCTCGTCCGCGCTCTGTTTCCCTGTACTCCAAATTCTGTCGTCGGACAGATCGTTGAGCAGTATTACGCTCTTGTTCCTGCTGTCGAGTAGATATATTTTCCCTTCGTATAGTATGAGAAGCAGCATCATCTTGGCGCTCTCTATTTCTATACGTGGCATTACTCCGGCGTGTAGAACGTGACAATGCATCCTGTCGGCGTTCTCGAGCTCGAGCTTCCAAATTATTTCGGCGATTATTAGCCAAACGTTGCGAATTTTCTTCTCGAATTGTTTCAGGATCTTCTTGATAGCGTTGGTGGTTACGGTTTACCATTTCTTTGCGACGTTGTTCAGCAGATTTTTTTTTTTAAGCGCGGCATTTTAAATTTTTGTTGTTCGGCGGAATTTGACTTTAAATTGAATAGCTGTAAAAGATATTATATTATTCTGAAAACAAGATAATATGATGTGTAAAGGTGAAAATTAAAATTATGCTGAAAATAAAGGGTTATTTTATATGTTTGTATATTGTATGTAAAAGACTACTACTTGGAAAAATAAATACAGAAGCCTTGAAAAAGACCAGTATTTAAACAATGAAATACAAAAGTCTTGAAAAAGACTTGTATTTAAATAATTTAAATCACTTGTCTTTAAAAAGACTAGCAATTAATAAGCAATTTCAAAAGAAAACTTACGAAATTTTCCAGTGTTGGCAGCGTCAAAAGGGCAACAGCAACTTCACTCGCGATCGCGGTGGTTCAGGAAGCGCGCTCACTATTTAAACACTTACACGTTTCACAACACTTAAAAAAATCACAAATTTTAAACTTTCAGAAACGGCGCCAAAAATCGAGAAACACAGATTAATTTTGCGAGCAGCAGTCGGACAGCCTTCATCGGTCGGGAAATCGATTAAGACTGAATCGACTTTTGAATAGCAAAACCACGAAAGCTATCGAGTTGCATGTTCCGATTGTCATTTTATTCCAACTATGAAACTATTGCTATCCCTGTCTCTCTCACAATGTTTCAATAAGAGCTCTCTTAGAGAAACTTTTGATAGTTAATATCTAATTTAAATGACTTACTAACTATTCTATAAGCTAAAATAGAAAAGCATTTATATACATACACGCCTGTATACATGTTCATGCATTTTGTAGAGTAATTAGACCTTAATGAAATCAACTCTCTCCGCAAATTTAGTAGCAATTTGTTTTTTTCCCACGAAAGTCTACCCCTTCCCCCCCCCTATCGACAAGTAAAATATTTCTCACACTCTTTGGCGGGCGTTTTCATCCAAAAACTCACTCACGACAAATATACATACATAAATACGTATGTATTAATAATGTGTAGGATTACAGATGATTTCATATATATGTATGTAAATACAGATTAATACCAAAGTATGTAACTCTTGTCTGCATTTTGCAGCGTTCTTAGTTAGTTAGTTTTAGTTTTTTTTTTACGTGAAAATACGCAAAACAGGTCCAATTCCAAGAACTATGGCATAAGTTCTCACTACTCTTTTGTCAAAATTTTTTCTCACGCTCTAACCTTGTACAAATATTGGCACGCTTTTGATACAGATAATGGCAAAAATTACATAAGCAATGTAACTAGTTTCATCTTATTTCCATAAGCCTTAAAAAACTGACAAAAAGAAAGCCTTTTGTCTAAATATATTATTCTATTTATTCTTGGAAACATGCAGAACAAGTGCCATTCCAATAAGTAATGCGTAAGTTCTCACGCCTCCCCCCTGAACAATTTTTCTCACGCTCTAACCTTGAAAAAAATATTAGCGCGGTTTTAAGAAAAAACCTATACATAATTTCTATACACACACCTACACATTGATTTGACTGTCAAGACGTGGTAACGCACAAGTGTAATTCCATAAAGTGGATCAAAAGTCGCCTGGAAAAAGTCTTAGTACTAGGCAAACAGAAAATTTAACAAGGAGTTTCAATACCATTGGTTTGCATATTCTCTTTTGTCTTCGTTTCATTCCTCATAGTCCAACTATTGCCTAGCCTTTTGGCATCATAATGCCATCTCTTTTATTCTTAAGGCTTAAGATGATCGCCTAAAAAACCTGCGACATATACACACATACATATGTATTCCATTGGTTCTCACGGTCCCCCCTCTCTTACGTCCCTTCGGCTAAAAGATTTTTTCTCTCACGCTCGAACCAAAAAAATCCCGGGCTTTTTAATAAGTTTTTTCCCGAAATATTGATTTGCGACCTTCCACACGTGATTTTGCAATTTGGACATGCATACATGTACTTTAAAATCAGTTGCCACAAGTGATTCTGTCTCAGGAGAACAGAAAATTTAGGCGAAATCCCAAGTTTCATAAACATATTTTTGTTCCTTTGCGAAATCTTGTCCCGCTCTCTGGTGGTGCTGAGAGAGCTACTCTCAATTTTACTCTTTACTACATACATACATACACACATATATATGCATCTATGTATGTATCAAGGTTCATATCTACATATGTACATGCATTTATATATGTCAATATATATCATAATAACTAATCCATATGAAGATATGCACTTGCTTCTATATTTTTTGCCAGATCTAAAAAGTTTCAGTTGACCAGCTAACGAACATGCATGAACACGATCGTATACACAATGCAAGCTTACTCCCACAAGTTTAGTTTCCTACACAAAAACAACAAGGGCTACGTTACACTCATTCCTCTCAAATTTTAGTCTTTCTCTACAGAAATATATGTACATACATACATATGTACATATGTATTTATGTATATTTATGAAACTTGGGATTTCGCCTTCATTTTCTTAAGCATGAAAGTAAAAGAGATGGCATCATAGTTTTTACCAGAACTCTTGTCCAGAGTTGAACCATGAAGAATGAAACGAAGACAAAAGAGAATATGCAATAGAAATGATACTTAAAATTCGTTGCTAAATTTTCTGTTTGCCTAATGCAAAAACTTTTTCCAGGCGACTTTTGATTGACTTTATGGAATTACACTTACACATTACCACGTCTTAACATTCAAATGAATGTGTAGGTGTGTGTATAGAAATTATGTATAGGTTTTTTCTTAAAACCACGACAATTTTGTTCAAGGTTAGAGCGTGAGAAAAAATTTTGACAGCAGAAGGTGGGAACGTATGTCAAATAATAATTAAAAGCTAAAAAACAAAAAAATTTCACCATGGTAGTCAGCGGGTTTTCCTCACGCCCACAAATTGAACTTCTTCTTGCGACGTTAACGCGGCTGATCTCTACCCATTACGCCACCAACCTAACTGAATTAACTTCGCTATTATAACATACATAGCAAGCCAAGCGCATCTCGCTCTTTCAATTTCGTTCGCTATAAGAACACAATGCTAATATTTCTGTCTCTTTCAATAAGCATTGAGCATTAAATAAATTGATTATTTTAAAAATTTAATTATTGCTTTATAATTATCCGATCTGGTTCAAACTTGGTGTATATGGGTTCAATTAAATTAAAACAAATAAATTAAAACGCAACAAAGAAAAAACAATATTTACTTAAATTTCTTTAATACGGCGATGGGATTTGAACCTAGGTCTTCGTGTTTGTACTGCTGACTTCTTAGAATTTGTTTTTGTTTCTTTGCTGACAAAGAAAATTGCTTATTTTACTCGAGGTACCTCCACGTTTTAGTTAATAACTCCGGTTATAATTATCCGATCCGACTAATTTTTAAACTCTACCTGCGCCATCGATTGGGGAACTTAACTTTTCATGTCTCAACTATGTAGCTTAAAATTTAAGGCCGTCATCGTGATTCAAACAGACAGACGGACAGACGGACAGACGGACAGACGGACATGTCTCAATCGACTCGGCTATTGATGCTGATCAAGAATATATATACTTTGTAGGGTCGGAAACGTATATTTCTATGCGTTACAAACATCTGACCAATTTTATAATACCCTCTGCAAGGGTATAATACGAAGCAGTTAACACAATCATACCCAGGACAGAACATTTAGACGACAAACAAAGATTAGACCTCGAACAATTGGTACAGAAATATCCCAACCTCTTTGCGGACCCAAATGAAAAACTGACCTACGCTACAAATGTAGAAGCAGAAATCAGAACGTCCACAGACTCCCCAGTATATATTTACCAGTATCCAATGTATCCAATGAAGTAAATAAACAAATTCAAGAGCTGTTAGCTAATGGCATTATTCGACCTTCACGTTCCAAAAAAATTAGATGCATCCGGTGAAAGAAAATTTCGAATGGTCATAGACTATCGCAAACTTAAAAAAGCTACTATAGCAGACAAATACCCAATTCCCGAGATTAATGAGGTATTAGCCCAACTCGGCAACAATAAACTGTTTTCTGTCCTCGATCTTAAGCGTGGATTTCATCAAATCCCGCTAAAAACGTCTGATATTCCGAAAACAGCCTTCGCCGTGAATAACGGAAAATACGAGTTTACACGACTCCCATTCGGATTAAAAAACGCACCATCCATTTTCCAGCGTGCGCTCGATGATATTCTCAGAGAACATATCGGGAAAATATGTTACATTTATATTGACGACATAATCATTTTCAGTAAAGACATGGAAACACATACAAAAATTCTTCAAACAATCTTCCAAACTTTGCAAAATGCCAATATGAAATGCCAGTTGGACAAATGCGAATTCTACAAAAACAAAGTCGAATTCTTAGGGTTCGTCATTTCTGACAAAGATATCGAAACAAACCCAGACAAAGTACTAGCAATAGCCAATTACCCACAGCCCAGAACTTTAAAAGACTTAAGAGCTTTTTTAGGACTAGCAGGTTATTACAGAAGGTTCATAAGGGATTTCGCTAAGTTAGCTAAACCACTTAGCTCCCTTTTAAGAGGGGAAAATGGACATGTGTCCAAAAACATTTCAAAGAAAAAAATAATTGATATGAACCCAGACGCAATAAAAGCTTTCAACAAAATCAAGAATTCCCTAGTGTCCGATGAAGTTATTCTTCAATTCCCTGATTTTCACAAAGAATTTCAATTAACAACAGATGCCTCCGATTTCGCCATAGGCGCAGTACTATCCCAAGATGATAGACCAATCTCCTTTCTGTCAAGAACGCTTTCCAAAGCGGAAGAAAACTACGCCACTAACGAGAAAGAGATGTTATCTTCTGGACGTTG
This sequence comes from Drosophila saltans, assembly GCA_018903575.1. NCBI lineage: Eukaryota > Metazoa > Arthropoda > Insecta > Diptera > Drosophilidae > Drosophila > Drosophila saltans. The sequence continues at coordinate 124,998 of JAEIGH010000081.1, read as the reverse complement.
ACGCGTACAATGCGCAGTACGTTCAAGTGGTCCAAGCGACACCAGGACAAAGCCTGTTACGCGCGAACCCTATCAGACAGCATGCAAAAACGAAGTCGCGTGGACAACGGACGACAACTAAAATAATAATTAAGACTAACTACTAGATAGATAACTTAAAATAGTAGTTTTTAGAATAGTTATAGAGAACTCTGATCCGATTACAGAATAAAGGCGGTTGTAGTCGGAACAGAGAACTCGGAAAAGGTTCATGCAAAGAATAGTTAGAAGTACAGCGTGTTAAAGTTAAAGGGACATAATTTCGGGTTAGTCTACAAGGTACAGATAGATTGACCTGATTAAGTAAATTAGGACAATCTATTTGTCCATTTAGAAGCTTATGAATAAACAAAGTACCAAGCATTACTCTACGATTAAGTAAGGAGGGAAGGTTAATTAGAAGAAGTCTTTTAGAATAAGAGGGCAGGTTAACATTTCGATCCCAGTTTAAACCACGAAGAGCAAAAATTAGAAACTGTTTTTGAACAGATTCAATTTTAACTTGGTGTGATCCATATTGTGGAGACCAAACACATGATCCATACTCCAAAATGGGGCGGACCAGTGAAATAAAAAGAGTTTTGGTTGTATAAGGATCGTCAAATTCTTTCGACCATCGCTTAACGAAACCAAGACAACTCATGGCTTTATTGACAGTGATATTAATATGACGAGTAAAATTTAATTTGTGGTCCATGAGCACACCCAAATCATTAATCTCGTTCAAACGTTCAAGTGGGGTATTATTGAGATAATATACCACTAATTGAAAAGAGGATCTATGAAATGACATGACATTACATTTTGAAACATTAAGGTTTAATAAGTTAATTTCACACCAAGTTTGAAAGTTATTAAGATCGACTTGAAGCAGACGTGGAGAGCTTAAGTCTTTAAAACTAATATAAAGTTTAACATCATCAGCGTACATAAGCACGCGAGAGTGAGTTACAACTGACGGAAGGTCATTAATGAAAAGCGTAAAAAGCAGTGGTCCTAGATGGCTACCTTGTGGCACCCCCCAGGTCACATTGATGGTCTTCGAAAGATAAGTTTTAAATAAAACTTTTTGTGTACGGTTATTAAGATATTGAGAAATCCAATTAAGCAAAAGGCTTGGAATCCCAAGTTCGTTCAGCTTGAACAAAAGCAGTGTATGATTGACAGAATCAAAAGCCTTACTGAAGTCAGTATAAATGACATCAGTTTGCAATGCATACCTGAATCCTTCGATCGCTAAAGAAGTAAACTCTAAAAGGTTAGTGGTAGTGGTGAAATATGTATATTAGTACATATTGATTGATTCAATTTATTCCAATATTTATTAAAGGTTTTTGTTAATGAGCACGTCTGAGCTCTTAGTCAACTTTTATTCGAATGATTCATATTGTCTTTTAACTTATGCTGCTTGTTGGCAGCTACAAAATAAGAGGGGTGAGGCGCGCGAGTGAACTCACATGATCGAATTGCAAGCTCAGCATAATTGGGCTGGCTTGCCAGCACAATTCGTTTGCGTAAGCTTATATACAGAACGAAATGTATGCATGCAAGTTTGCGTACATACATACAATTGTTCTTATATATAAACTTATTACTATTATTTCCTGCTTGCAACAGAATGTTACAAGCTGTGCTGAAGTCATTTAAAACCGACATGTGAATTCACTACACCTCCCCTTTTTAAAGAATAACGTAATCTAGTGAAGTTATTATATATGTGTATATGAAGTAAATGACTTTATAAAGTAATTCGTGTTATTTAAAAAAAAATTTGACGTCCGTCAATGAATATATATATTTTTCCCTTACATGTATGCATTTTTTTTTTTTTTTTTTACAGCAAAATTTTTTTTTTTTTTTTTTTTTTTTTCGTTCCTTTCTTTTTTATATATATAAAAATAAAAATTTGTATATATACAAATAATTTTCTTACTCTTATTTATTATTATTTTTTTTTGAATGTATACGTGTTAGGTTTTAGCAAAATAATAAAAATTTCCTTTTATTTATAAATTTTCAACCTATCCTTATGCACTCTTTGTGCTTTATTTCTTTTATCTCTTATTAAAATATTATCCTTATCTTCTATTGCTTCTACTCTATATGGGCCTAGATACTTAGATTCTAACTCATGGCCCGTTTCATTCATAACAAGAACCTTATCTCCTATTTCTATTTCAAAGTTATTTATGTTCCTATCGTATAATTCCTTATTCTTTACCTTATGCTCTTCTAGCATAAGCCTTGCCCTTTTTTTTTTAAATTGTTTTGGCAAATTGTTTTGTTTGCCAAAAACTAACTCATATGGACAATAACCATGTGCCATAGAGGGGGTCGTGTTAAAACAATATGTAAAATATTGGAGCCAAACATCCCAGTCAGTTTTATCGACTGATATATATGAACGGATGTATTCATTAAAAGTTCTATGACTTCTTTCCACTGTTCCCACGGTTTGGTGGAGATGTGCAGTAGACGTTATGTTGTCTATTTTTAGATATTTGCACAGATCGCTTATTATTGAATTTTTATATTCAGTGCCCATGTCCGAAATGAACGTCTTCATTGGACCGTACTTTAATATAAAAAATTCAAATATTGCTTTCGCAATGGTATTAGCGTTCTTATTTTGAACAGGGATGGCTACCAAATACTTTGTTAGGTCACAGATCAGGGTTACTGCGTATTCGTTACCGTTTTCAGATTTCGGTAGTGGACCTATAGTATCCACTATTACTCTGTCAAAGGCACTCATGGGCGTTTCTGTTATTGTTAGTGGGGTCTTTGTATGTTTTGTCGTTTTCGACTTTTGGCATTTTGGACAACTACGTATGTACTCTTTTATTTGACGCGTCATATTTTTCCAATAGTAGTGTCTTTTTATTTTTATTAAAGTTTTTGTTATGCCATTATGACCACCTTGTATTGGATCATCATGATTTTCAGACAAAATTGCTTCTTTTTCTTTTTCATTGCTTATTATGGTCACCGGGTTGAGTAGCGCTACTCTTAATGATTTCAATATATCATTGCCCATTTCTTTAAAAGTATCTATTGAAATAAATTCAAAGATCTTTTCCCACGGTGCCGTTTTGATATGGCTTATTTTTAATATACCGGCTTGCTTTTCAAGCCTTTGAAAGAACTGACCTAAGTCAAGTTTTTCATTAGTATATAGGTCGCCAATATCAATTCTTGCAATAACTTTATTTCCGTGTTTCAAGTAACACAGTTTATTTGTTATATGCAAGGCCACTACTTTTCGTACCTCGTCATTATTTAAAACTTGGTAAACGTTGGGCATAGAAGCATTTGGAGTACTTTGCCTTGGCAAAGTCTCTTTTTCTTTTCCTGCGCAGGATTTATTTTGTCTGTACTGTTGCCTGGTAGTGACTTTCAGGACTTTATTTTGAATGTCTTTTAACTCGGTTATTGTGATCCGAGATAGGGCATCTGCCACGAAATTGTCTTTTCCAACAGAAATTATTTAATAGTGAAGTGTTGACCATAAATATATGGTCGAAAGTGATTTTAAAACTCATTGAGTAGCTGCTAACTATTGTTGATTTGTTGCTTTCAGCGTGAAGCATATGCAACTGGGAGTTGTTTTATCTCAAATTTTTATGTTAGTACAGTTTATTTGGACGATTTGGGTACCTTTTCAGACAATTTATTATTTATTATCTTAATTGAGAAGAGGAAAAAAAAAAAATTTCATTCTTGGAGATTGTACTTCTAACGGAAATTCCTTTATGAATTTTTTGATCTGGGATCAAAATCGGACGACATTGTTGTTGGAAGTACTATTACGTTAACGCAAGTGTATGTTTTGGCTGGTTGGGGGCTGTTGCCCCTGACGGAATTGCGGAACAGGGCTTGCCTCTTCTGCATCTTCCGTCAATTATTTGTAATTTTGGTTTATTTAGTAGTCATTGTCATGGAGTGTGTGTAGCAAGGTGTTGCTACTGAATGTTTTTTTTTTTTTGTTTGTGATTTAATGTTGTGCTTCATCCATTAAATAAAAGCAAAAAGTACCCGCTGCGTTTGTATAACAGCATATGCTAGGTACAGTGAGGATGAAGCACATGGCTACTCTGCTGTTTCCTTGGATTGGGAATTCTTCTCCCGTTATATCCAGGTATGTTATGTTTATAGTAGCCAGATCCATCGCGCGTTGAGGTGAGCTACTTTGTTCGCTCTTAAAAACCTCTAGTAGATCGCTTTCTATATTTGGGTTCCTATCTCTAATTTTCGCAAAATATTCGTCTAACGACATTTTTCCTTTCCTTTTTTTTTTTTTTTTTAAAAAAACAAAAACTTTTTCTTCTTCTCTTTTTTTTTTTTTTTTTTTTTTTTATCTAGACTCTATCTAGATCATTCGCCTTACTCAAATATTTCTTTTTCAAGCACCTATTGTGCATTCCGTAAACTTTAATTAGCATGTTTACGCTCATTATTATTATTATTACGATCAGTAAAATCGTAACAGTTGTAAGACTTTGTTGTTCTACTTCTACTCTATTGATCACATTGGCAGTGGAATCCACTGTTTTCGTGTCAATTAAACCCATTTTGGGTTTTAGGGAAGCTAATTTGAAGAAATTCGATATTTCGTCTGTAATCAATATGTTTAAAATTTTTCGAAAATCTACCTTCTTTTCAAAATTATCCATAAAAAGTTATGAGACGCTAATCATACCCAAAAATCGCTCATACCTAAAACGTATACATAATAAAAATAAAGAAAATTTTTTTTTTTGAAATTTCATCGAATTAAATATTTTTAATTTTTTTTTAAAAGGAATGTAATTAGAAATTACATTAAATATTTTTATATATAAAAAAAGAGTGTGATATCAATAGATCATGAAAAAAAAATTAATTGATTAAATAATTCATTGCATTGCATATATGAAAAAATATATATATATTCAACTGCTAGTAGCAGCGACAGAGACGTGGAAAGTAGAAGGGATAGTGCATGTGGTTGGCTCACAATTCAGGTTTACATTTCATTAAAAATTTTTACAATGGATACTCCAACCACATGTGTTAGTAATAGCCTATCAATTTGTTAGTGTTTTTCAAGCAGCGTTTGCACGCATCGACTTGAGGGTTTAATTAAAATTAAATGATTGAGATGATTTGTTATATAAACATAGTAAAGAAAAATTTTTTTTTTTAAATGAGTGAATGAATGATAAATTTTTAAAATTAGTGGCAATATCGGAAATCCGATTTGCGTTACTTTGCACCACGGCAAAGTTCTTCTTCAAGATTCTTTAGACTCTCTTGGTAGAGTTGTCGGTCTTCCTCAGGCAATGTTGTGGTTTTCAACATATCCTGCACCAATCGTCTCTGGCGCAGGAGGGCGATTCTTTTTCCGCCCCGCTTCTTCCTTCTTTGCGTAGATTTATTTATTTGTGTTCGAGCCCGGTACTCAGCAATGGTGAGTGGGCGTGGTCCATCGTTTGGATACACCACTAGAGCCTCTTCTAGTGTGGGTGCATCCCTTTGCTCGACAGGAGCAGCACTTTCAAATGTAACTTCTGTATTGGCCATTCACTTGGCAGTATGTATGTGAACATATTTTGTTGTTGGGAAATTGGTTAGCGAGTGTGTGCTAAACGATGCGAGGTACGACTGTACTGAGCAAATGCAGATTATCTCAGTCGAATAAAAAAATTCTTTTTTTTTTATTGTATAATCGGGCACTTTTTGTTGTTTCCACATTTCACACACAATTCCAATCAAAGGGTTCTGCAAGGTGACTGTCCTGTCACGGTCGCCATGAAATATGTATATTAGTACATATTGATTGATTCAATTTATTCCAATATTTATTAAAGGTTTTTGTTAATGAGCACGTCTGAGCTCTTAGTCAACTTTTATTCGAATGATTCATATTGTCTTTTAACTTATGCTGCTTGTTGGCAGCTACAAAATAAGAGGGGTGAGGCGCGCGAGTGAACTCACATGATCGAATTGCAAGCTCAGCATAATTGGGCTGGCTTGCCAGCACAATTCGTTTGCGTAAGCTTATATACAGAACGAAATGTATGCATGCAAGTTTGCGTACATACATACAATTGTTCTTATATATAAACTTATTACTATTATTTCCTGCTTGCAACAGAATGTTACAAGCTGTGCTGAAGTCATTTAAAACCGACATGTGAATTCACTACAGTGGATCTACGTTTCATAAACCCATGCTGAGAAGATGAAAGAATAGAACTACAGAAATGTTGCAGTTGAGAAGTTATAATTTTCTCAAATGCCTTCGGAATAGCAGACAATTTGGAAATACCCCTATAATTAGAAGCTACGGATTTATTACCCTTTTTATGCAAAGGAATAATAAAAGATTCTTTCCAAATGGTTGGAAAAGAGGAAGTTTCAACGGACAAAGTAAATAACTTAAGAATCGGGGAAATCAAAGTCTCAGCGCAAAACCTGAGTACGCAACCAGGTATCCCATCAGGTCCTGGTGAGTACACGGGCTTCACTAAAGTAAGCACGCTGAGAAGCGAATCTTCATCGATCACAGGATTAAAGACGCAATTAGACCTTTTCAACTGATAGGGATATGAAAAGTTAGCTCGATGATCTTTGGAGGAATAGGTCGTTTTGAAAAAATCAGCAAACATATCGGCAATGGCCTGATCATCGTTTGCTTTATTATTTTCAAAACATAAATAGGACGGGTGCACTGCCACCTTTCGTTTGGCGTTAACGAAGTTATAAAATTGCTTAGGATCACGGGTGAACTGAAGTTTACAACGCCTAATGTAATCCTTATAGCATAGTGTATTAAGCACTGAAAAATTCGATCGAGCAACAGCATAGAGAGAGAAATCAGACGGTCGACCCGATTTTTTAAACTTTCTATAATATCTAGACTTTACATTTTTCAAATTAGTTAACTCACGTGTAAACCATGGCGGTTTGTTAGACAACACATGGATCACACGTGGAACACAGGCATCAAAAAGTGAAAACATAGTATTATAGAAAAAACAAATGGCAGCATTCATATCATTACAGGAGTACAGATAAGACCAGTCTGTGGCAAGAATTAGCTCATTGAGCTTGAAAAAGTTAGTTTTACGAAAGCAACGGGTACGAGACGTCGAACTGGTACCAGCATTTGATAACCGAATAGGTAGATCAATAGTTAAGTCCAAAGTTGGATGGAAACTGTCTTCGGGGACGACTAAGGGATCAATCCTCGAAACAGTGCAGTTAGAAGAATCTAACATAAATATAAGATCTAGTGATCTCTCATTTTTGTTACGAACAGGATTAACTTGGGTTAGGGATAATTCAAGGAGACCGTCAACAAAGCAATGTGAGGAGGAGGGCATCAACAAGGAAGACTCACCTGATGGAAGCCATGAAACGTCAGGTAGATTAAAATCTCCCAGAACGATAAATATGTCTGCATCCGAAAGAAGTGAAGAGACAAAGCGAATAGCTTCTAAATGGCTAGCATATACCGTCATGTCAGAATTCGGTGGAATATACGAGCAAGTTAGAAATACAGAATATGATTTCAAACAAATTTTGACACTAACAAATTCAATGTCAAGAACAGCAGGTGGCAGAACTATTTCTGAAGGAAGAGATGAATTTACGGCAATCAAAACTCCACCACCATTTTTGGAGATTCGATCGCATCTATAGGTTGAAAAAATTGTGGGAAAAACAGAGGCATCAGAAATGTCTGGCTTTAACCACGTTTCTGTAAAGACCAAGATATGAAAGTCAAAAGATAGACTATCTACAAAAAGCTTAGAAAGTTTAGATTTTAGTCCTCTAACATTCTGATAGGCCAGAATAAGGGACGAAATTAGTTTTTTGACCCGCCAGCTACTGACGAGCCAGAGGGTATGGAAGGATTAGTTGTGTTAGGCAGACGAATCGGAGGCCGATTTTTCTTTTTCTTAGCCGTATACTCCTTTATAACTAAATGTTCCGGCCAAAAATCTTTGTGACAAATTTGGTCAAAGACATTTGGTGGGACACTGATTTTAAATGACGAAATGTCACGGGTGTATGAAAACCTAAACTTTTCCACCACAATGTTTGGCGCCACGACTTTTGCCCGGATATGGGCTATGACATCATCTGATATAGTATTGGGGTCGAGCCGCGAAACAAAGATTTGCTTTTTTGGTGGAATGGCTACAAGAGATCTCAATGCGCCAGTCGCAACCGCAGCAACAACATTTTGCGCTGGAACTGCTGAGGCGGATGACGCCTTGAGAGCTCTTCTAGTTACTACTTTATTGGGAATATCCCTGGGAGTGGATATTCGCCCGGACTCATCGGAAACTACAACCGATATCGGGTCAGTTTGCGGGGCACTATTACCAGGGGAAATGTCAATCGTCCCCGCAACTGCAGTCACTGCTGGACTCCTAAACGATATCAGTTGCTGACCATTTGGAGTTATGGGGTCGTTCGACGATGCCGGAACCGACAGAAACAGAGATGCCGGCGGATCGGGAGAGAAATCCCGTGGGATAGTCTTCTTCCGCTTCGGTGATTCGTTCAATAGTTTATAACTATTAAACTGAGTTTCCAGAGACGAAAACTCATCACGAAGTTTCAGAAAGCCAGCCGACAGGGACTTAAAGCCCTCTCTCGTCCGCCGCATAAATAGACGCATATCCATTTCTACGTCCCGGCACGCTTCACAACTCCATTTTAGTCCCCCGCCGTTACCAATACTATCCTTTACTTTGGCTGTGTAACCCGCGCATTTGACATGCATAATGTTATCACACAGCCAGCACAAAAGATAATCATCTTGGATTTTTTGGGGATGGGGGCACTTTTTTGAAGAGCAGACAACCATTGTAAGTTAAATTAATCAAAAAAAAATTAAAATAACAACAAATAAATAAACAAATCAAAAAGTTTATAAGAGAGGCAATTTAAAATGAGTAATAAGAAATATATGTAGGGGCTATACGCACCAAAAAATAACACAAGTGTTAAAGTTTATTATGCACAAGAGAAAAAGAAAAAAAAAACTGAAGAGACAGAAGTTAAGAGAAGTTAGTAAACACACAACAACAAAGACGGGTACAATCGCGAGAGTAACGGTCGCGAACGCGGGCAACGTAAAAACGCGAGAGCAAGCACAAACAACAACACTAATGTGAAGCGAGAGCGCGAATGCAATTAAAAGGGATCGAAAACACAAAATCAAAGGCTATTTAGACAAAACAACAAAACTTAGAGTTTTGTTATTAAATAAAGCAATAAGTAATAATAGCTTTGAGTGAGTGTTTAAGAACAAGTTACAATTTTTAAATCGCGTAATTTATTAATTCGGCACTAGATTCCACGAAATAGAATTTATTATATGCGGGATTAAATAAAAAATTTGATAAAAGCGAGAGCGCAAAAAAAACACGACCGACTTCGTTGAAGTGAAGAAAGTTTTTGTTGAAGTGAAGAAAGTTTTTGTTAGCCATAGTTTAATAGGCATTAAAAGCCCTCAGAAACTACCTATACGGTAGAGCAAAGGTCAAAATCTACACTGATCACCAGCCTCTCACTTATTCACTTAGCAGCTGGAATGGGAATTCCAGAGTAAAAAGATGGAAAGCATACCTTGAGGAATATAATTACGAACTACTATACAAACGTAGTCGCAGACGCGTTATCAAGACCTAGCCAGATCAATTCAGTTGCGTCAACACAACATAGTTCAGAAAGTACAGCAGATAATTTAATTTACAGCATAGAAGTCCCTATCAATGCATTCAAAAATCAACTCTTTATCAAGAGAGACGAGTCAACCAGCTACAATTTCGATATCCCATTCCCAACAATACATAGGCACACGATTCAACAACCAAAATATAACGAAAATGATTTATTGGACATCTTAAAAAAGTATTTAAACCCATCAGTTGTAAACGGAATCATAACGTCAGAAAATATAATGGGAACAATACAAAAACTATACCCGTCACACCTTAAAAACTATAAAATCAGATTTACGTCATTACATGTAAAAGACGTTTTAACAGACACAGAACAAGAAGAAGAAATATTAAAAGAACACAACAGAGCTCATCGTGGCATAACAGAAAACAAGGCACAACTTTCGGAAAAATTTTACTTTCCCAAAATGAAGGAGAAAATAACAAACATCATCAAACAATGCAGGATATGTAAAGAACAGAAGTACGATAGGCACCCTACGAACCCAGAATTAAAGGAAACTCCCATCCCACAGTATCCAGGACAAATCATCCATGTAGACATTTACTCAACGGAAAAAGTATTGGTGCTAACAGCACTAGATAAATTCTCAAAATTAGCCCAGGCCAAAATTATCAAATCAAAAGCCATCCAGGACATAAAAGAACCATTACACGACTTGGTATTCTATTATGGAGTACCAAAGTGTATTGTCATGGACAATGAAAAATCACTGAATTCAGAAACTAAACCTTCATGCTGAGAGATCAGTTAAATATTGAAATCTATAAAGCTCCTCCTTACAAAAGCTCGGTTAATGGACAGGTGGAAAGATTCCATTCCACACTGTCTGAAATAATGAGGTGCCTGAAAAATAACCAAAGCAAAACAATTTCAAGGAATTATTAGATAGAGCAGTATACGAGTACAATTCACCAATACATTCAGTCACCAATAAGAGACCTTTGGACGTGTTCTTTGGTAGAAACATTACAACAGACCCAGAATGCTACGAAAAATCCAGACAGAACAACATAGACAAAATAAGAACAAAACAGGAAACAGCCTTGGAGCATCATAACAAAAAGCGTAAAAAAATACAAAACTACAATAGCGGACTGGAAATCTTTGTCAAACAAAACACACGCCTAGGTTCCAAACTAACAGCTAGGTATAAGAAAGAAACGGTGAAGGAGGACAAAGGTACCACTATACTAACCGAATCGGGGAAAATAGTACATAAAAGCAATATTAAAACTCAATAATCCCTTTCCCACAGATTCTTGACTAGCATACGGACCAGTTCATGTTTCAATTTCACCAACGCACAAACAATTTCTATAAATAAAGGAGTGGGAAAAATACAGATTTCCACTACAACCATAGCCCATATCATTGAGTTAAACCAAATAGAAAATGCCATCAATTTATTATCACATCATACCGAAAACGAATTAAAAAATAATCATCTTTATCCCACCTTACACCATGAGATAATACAAACTTTCGCCACATTTCATGCTATCACGTCCACACTAACCCATAGACATGCTAGATCCATTAACTGGATAGGCTCAGCCTAGAAATATGTGGCAGGGAGCCCTGACCACGACGATCTAGTAATGCTAACCTAAAACTTAGACGAGCTAGTATCAAATAATAACAAACAAATCATAATCAATAAACAACTAGAGCATAGAATCAATGAACTAACAAAAACATCTAATGACCTAACAAACTCAATAAAAAAAGATAGTTTTTTCACTAACGAGATAGCTATTAATTTCCAAAACCAGATTAGATTAATAAAAGAGGAAATAAACAACATAAGGCATGCCACTCAATGGGCTAGACTTAACATAATTAATTCTGTATTACTAAGTGAGGACGAGTTAAAATTGATAGCTGACACATTTAACGATCAAGAACTACCCCCATTATCTATAGAAGAAATACTTGAGTTCTCTAACGTTTCTATATTGAACAATAGGACAATCCTTGTCTACTTAGTTGAAATACCTGTACTTAATAAAATAAATTTCCAACACGTCTTAATTAAACCCGAAACCCAAAACGAATTTTTTATTTCAAAAGAACAAATATTCGAAATACCAAACAACTGTAAAACCTTTATTAATATTACCGTATGCCTTAATTGTTAATTTAAGTGGTACTAAATGTATACCTAAGCTAGTTCAGGGTACTAGAGCATATTGCAACTTCAGCAACGCGGAACATCTGGACAAGATAGAGGAAATCGACAACGGGCTGATCTTGCTAAATGACTTTGGCGGTAACCTGACCTGGAACGGAACAACAGAATTCATCAGAGGGACTTACCTCATCCGGTTTCACAATGACTCCTTAACTATCAATGCGGAGCAGTTCGACAAGACCGAATGGTTGATTCCTTAGACCCGAAGTGCCCATAGTACAGATGACTCCAGAGGAGGTCGAGAGAGTAAAAGTACTATCACTACAATCTTTAGAAGCACTTCACCTTAACAACATTGGTCAACTCCGTAAACTTCTCTTCCAATCCAACATAAATAGAGGCACTCTGGCCATACTTTTCCTACTTATTATTGTCATCTGCATCGTTCTCTACATGCTACAAAAGAGGAAAAATAATGTGACACTCCAAGTAAATAGCATCCCATTGGAAGTCAACCAAAGTTCAACAAAGCCTGCAGTACTAATGGGTCAACGCCAACCAAAACCCCATTCATTCTATGATGTCCCATATTTTTAACAACTGCTTAGGGACAAGCAGAAATCAAGGGAGGAAGAGTTAACATCGACAAAATAATATTATAACATCAACAAAATAATATTGTAACATCAACAATATAACATTGTTATCCAACATCTGCTGACTCAACGTCTGCATGGTTTCCGTTAAGGAGTTCTTGGTAACCGAATACGATCACGCCACGAGCCGCAGTTCTGCCACATTTAGTGCTAACGTTGCTTGCACCGCCCAAAATTTCTTTAGAGCAGAAACAATTTTGTAAATCAGTCTTAAATTGAATTCGAATAAATAAAGTCAACATTTAACTTATACGGTTTAGATTTTGTAAAAACTAAAGAAACAAAATTTTTTTTTTTTGTTATTTAAAAATTTTTAACCTATCCTTATGACTCTTTGTGCTTTATTTCTTTTATCTCTTATTAAAATATTATCCTTATCTTCTATTGCTTCTACTTTATATGGGCCTAGATACTTAGGTTCTAACTTAGGGCCCGTTTCATTTTTTAACAGAACCTTATCTCCTTACTTCTAGTTCAAAATTTCTTACCTTCCTATCATATAATTCTTTATTTTTAGCCTTATGCTCTTCTAGCATAAGCCTTGCCCTTTTATAGAACTTAATTGATTTGACAAATTGCTTTGTTTGCCAAAAACTAACTAATATGGACAATAACCATGTGCCATAGAGGGGGTCGTATTGAACCAGTAGGTAAAATATTGGAGCCAAACATCCCAGTCAGTTTAATCGACTTATATATATGAACGAATGTATTCATTGAAAGTTCTATGACTTCTTTCCACTATTCCCACTGTTTGGTGGTGATGTGCAGTAGACGTTATGTTGTCTATTTTTAGATTTTTGCACAGATCGCTTATTATGGAATTTTTATATTCAGTGCCCATGTCCGAAATGAACGTCTTCATTGGACCGTACTTTAATATAAAATTCAAATATCGCTTTCGCAATACAACAGGGATGGCTACCAAATACTTTGTGAGGTCGCATATTAGTGTTACTGCGTATTCGTTACCATTTTCAGATTTCGGTAGTAAACCTATAGTATACACTATTACTCTGTCAAAGGCACTCATAGGCGTTTCTGTTAATGTCAATGGGGTCCTTGTATGTTTAGTCGTTTTCGACTTTTGGCATTTTGGACAACTACGTATGTAATCTTTTATTTGACGCGCCATATTTTTCCAATAGTAGTGTCTTTTTATTTTTATTAATGTTTTTGTTATGCCTTCGATTCAGACAAAATTGCCGGGTTGAGTAGCGCTACTCTTAATGATTTCAATATATCATTGCCCATTTTTTTAAAAGTATCTATTGAAATAAATTCAAAGATCTTTTCCCACGGTGCCGTTTTTATGTGGCTTATTTTGAGTATACCGGCTTGCTTTTCATGCCTTTGAAAGAACTGACCTAAGTCAAGTTTTTCATTAGTATATAGGTCGCCAATATCAATTCTTGCAATAACTTCATTTCCGTGTTTCAAGTAACACAGTTTATTTGTTATATGCAAGGCCACTACTTTTCGTACCTCGTCATTATTTATAACTTGGTAAACGTTGGGCATAGAAGCATTTGGAGTACTTTGCCTTGGCAAAGTCTCTTTTTCATTTCCCGCGCAGGATTTATTTTGTCTGTATTGTTACCTGGTAGTGACTTTCAGGACTTTATTTTGAATGTCTTTTAACACGGTTATTGTTATCCGAGATAGGGCATCTGCCACGAAATTGTCCTTTCCCTTTAGATACTCAACTGTGAAGTCGTATTCTTCCAGTTCAAGTCGCATGCGAGTCAATTTTGAGCTAGGGTTTACCATGGAGAACAAAAGGTCTGTGGTCTGTTTTTATTGTGAAATGTTTGCCATAAATATATGGTCGAAAATGTGTAATGGCCCAATGAATGGTTGCTAGCTCTTGTTCCGTTGTGATCTTATTACTTCTACCTTTGGTGAATGAACGCGATGCATAAGCGATTGGAAGTTGGAGTCCATCTCGGTTTTGAGTTAAAACCGCTCCACACGCTTTTTTGCTTGCATCTGTGATTATGCAGAATTCTTTGCTAAAATCAGGATATTGTAATATGGTGGGCCGCATTAAATTTTCTTTAAAGTACTGGAATGCATTTTGGCATTCAAGTGTCCACTCAAATGGAACATTCTTTTTACATAATCGAATTATGTGCTGGGAATAGTCGGCGAAATTTTTAATTTTTATTTAACGTCTATAATAGTTACAAAATGCAACGAATCGTCTAGCGCTGTCCTCATCATGTGGGACTGGATAATTCTTAATGACATTATATTTTGTGTCATCAGGTAAAATTCCTTTATCTGTGCACTTATGACCTAGAAAAGTCACTTCGCGCATAAAAAATGAACATTTCTCTGGATGTAATTTAAGGTTGTTTCCGACATGTATTGAAGACATCGCTAAGATTTTTTAGCATGTGTTTTTCGGAACAACCAATAACTATTAAATCATCCATATAAAGGAATGCTTGGGACGGAGCTAGTCCCGAGAATGCGATAGTCATCATTCTCTGAAATGAATTAGGCGCTATTTTTGGACCAAATGGTAATCGCGTGAAGCGATATGAGCCGTTGCTCGTTGAAAATGAAGCATGAAAACGGAAGCCCGACATTAAGTCAAGACATGAAAAGTATTTTGCTCGACCTAGTTGGTCCAGTATGTCCTCAATTCGATGAAGAGGAAATTCTTGTCTTCCGAGCCAGGTAATGATTTTTTTGGAACAAGTAGCAGAGGGCTATTATATTCAGACACAGATGGTTCAACTATATTGTTGATTATTAGTTTTCCAACCTGCTTTTGAATTTCTTCCTTTTGACTATGCGGGCTCCGGTAGTATTTTTTGATATATACCGGTTCTTCGTCTTTTAATCTCAATTTTCGTTTGTAAAAATTATTTGTTGTGATTGATTCGGTCTCAAGTCCGAATACATCACTATATCTGCTGCATAATTGGGTTAATTGTTCTTTAAATTGGAGCGGAAAATTTTTAGTTAGCTGGGACATTACCATATTTTCCCTAGCTTTAGAAGTGGTTGGAAATACATCGTAGTTCGAAAATGGTTCTGACTTTAAAGTGTTTAAAGTGTTAAAGTGTTTCTGACAAAATAATAGTGTCAGAATTGGTTGCATTTAGCAAGCGGACAACTGTATTTTCATTTGTTGCCAATGTATTTGCAACGAAAATACCTGGTTGAATTTCCTGATTGGGAATCAACACAACGTCTTCACTCAAGGTGATATTAATTTGTCGGACTACTTGGGATCTTGCTGGTATGAAAATTGAGGTGTTACCAGAATTGTATGTTATTGGAACATAAATAGGAAATTTTAAATTATCTGGTCTTAGTATTAACCAGTCTTCAGACGCTTTGCAGTCGATTTGGCAGTTGAATCTTTTGATGAAGTCAATGCCGATTATACCATCACTTGGTATTGAAAAATCAGACTGTACAATATAAAAGTCGTGTGGAATTATGTATTTAGAAGTTTGAATCTATAAAGATGCTAGGCCTTTGGATTTTATTGCTCCTTTACCAATGCCTTGAATGTTAATTTTGTGATTCGATTCGATGTTATTTACAACATCTGAATCTTCTTTGAGAATTGAAATGTCTGCACCAGTGGCGATTAAAAATGTTAATTTTTTATTTGTTTCGACATTAAAAAATGAATCAAATATATTGAGATTAAAGTTAATTGTATGCACATGTTTTGTGCTTACTCTTTTGTATCTAAAGGGTCTTGCGCGTATCCCGAACTGTTGTGGGATACGCGAATATTTATATCTTGTATATTTCTCTTGGTATTATTATTGTTTCTATATTGGGACTGTCCCCTGTTATATGATTGATAATCGTTTTTCTGGTAATTGCCATTGCCGCGGTTATAGTCGGCATTGTAGTTACCCTGGCCATTGCCTCTACCACGTTGGTAGTTAGAGTAATACCTGCTCTATTATTTCTCCCATGCTGGTACAATATGGTGCTGGGACTTCCAGTCGTTTCGGTCATGCAACGGATATATTTACCCATAGCATCATTAAAACGACTAAAGTGTCCAGCTTCCAATATGATACGAATTCGCTCGTGCTGGCATTGGTCGATTAGTGCCTGCAGTGCTTCTTTTGTAGCGAATTCTTCTGCGATGTCGGGATATAAACCACGGACAATAAAAGCGGCTTCAAGTTGCTTTCGCAAATTGTCAAGCTCCATAGCATATTCTGATGCTGTTTTACCCTTTTGTTGTTTCATGAGTTTTGCAATTATGACATCAGTTGATTCGCCTCTAACGTTATGTTTTAGTTTTTCTATTATGCCCATTATTGTAGTCTCATTTTGGACTTTGTGGGCAATGGAGCCGGTGATTTTGGACTTAATGGCTTCAATGGCCAAATACTTCTGGTCTCCTTTAGTTCGTTCGACCAACTTTAATGCCGTAACGAAACGGGTGAGTGAGGTCTTTTGACCGTCAAACTCAGGGACCGAAGACATAACTTCCCTGTAGTAATGGAATTGGCGATTGACCATAGTTGAACTACCTTCCCCACTAGTCCTTACATGGGTACTTACTTGACTGACCCTATGGTAAGCGAGCGCAGAACCACCGAGCAAAAAAGTATACGCACGAAAGCGGCAGAAAACATAAAAGGAAAAAAACGGTCCTATCATCACATATATTTTTGGTATTTTGCGAATAGCGCTTTCTGTCGCTGTTTCTATTCTAATCTACAAAAACAATTGCTCTGCAAGTACCGTTTCTTTTCGTTTATGCTTTCTGCTCTTTCTCGATGTTCGAAAGCTGCTGCGTTCGCCGGTTGACTAAAAACAATCAAGCATTGTAAGTGAAGTTCTGAAGCAGCAACGATAGTCGTAAATATTGCAACAAAATTTAAATAAAGAAAATGCAAGTGACAAAATTTACCACCAATAAAACAATATGAATAGTTTAAGAACGCTGTAGCAGGAGCAGAAAGCAAAATATATTAACTTGAAAAGGGAGAAAAAAAATGAAAGTGAGGTTAAAATGGAAGAAGTTGAGGAAGTATTAAATTTGAGAAACATGGACAGTGACAAAAATAAAGGCAAAGCTGGCTTTGCTGTAAAACGAGAGCGTTTTTTATAAATTGTTTTTTATAATTCATTACCGATTTAATTAAAAAATTTAATCTTCACTTTTTTCCCTAGATGCAATAAATTTGGTTGATCACCTAAAGAACGTTTATTTAAAAACAATAGCGTCAACAAAAAATAAAAATGAAACTGAAAACTTTTAAATAAAAAACAAAATATCATTAAAACTATTTTTAATTTTTTTTTTAATTTTTTCATTCTGGGTACTCTTCTTACCACCCCTTATTGAGTACCCATATCGCCACCCCTGGCAAGGGTACCCATGTAACTAGTCCTTTCATGGGTACTTACATCACCACCCCTGGCATGAGTACCCATGTCACTAGCCCTTTTATGGTAACCCATTTCACTAGATCGCGGTAAACGATATGGTGGCGATTGACCCTTTTTGCGGACATTTCATACAAGAAACGAAATGATGAAATGCATTGCTTGGGGTCAACAAATTAAGTAGTGGTGGTACCCTTGTAAGTAGCGATTTCACCAGCTACAAACTAGTTACCAGTACTAGAGGGTTGTCTTACGTATTCCCTATCGACAGCTATTTTGTTTGCCATTGATAGTGTTATTTTCTGTTAGGGGCGATAAGACTTAACTCTTTTGAGAGTGAACGAGAGTTTGAGATGGGGATTTTATCTTACATGTCTATAAATTCAAGAGCGAGAAGATTTTCGCGCTTATCAATTCTTCTTCCCCTCCTTTTCTTTCACATTTTTCTTCATTTCTGCTTAATCATCGGTTCATTTTTTGAATTAATTGATTCTCCTACGCTTTCCATTTTGTTAAATTGAATTTTGAGATTCTTTCTATTACTAAAACGTATATATTGAAAACCCTTTTTTTTTATAAAAAAAAAAAATTTTAAATGGAATGGAAATTTCATTTGGTATTTCATCATTTATATATATATATATATCAAAAAGGAGTGTGATATCAATTAGTGATATCCACTTAAAGTGATCAATAGATCATCGAAGAATGATTCATTACATTGTATAAGCATACATGCAGAAACGAACGTATATATTCAACTGCTTATAGCAGTGACAGAGACGTGGAATTTAGAAGAGATAGTGCATGTGGTTGGCTCACAATTCAAGTTTACTTTTCATTAAATTTTACAATAGATACTCCAACCACATGTGTTAGTAATAGCCTACTTTTTTTCGTTAGTATTTTTCAAGCAGCGTTTGCACGCATCGGCTTGAGGGTTTAATTAAAATTAAATGATTGAGATGATTTGTTATATAAACATAGTAAAAAAAAACTTTTTTTTTTTTAAATGAGTGAATGAATGATAAATTTTTAAAATTAGTGGCAATATCGGAAATCCGATTTGCGTTACTTTGCACCACGGCAAAGTTCTTCTTCTAATTGTTTTAGACTCTCAATGTAGAGTTGTCGGTCTTCATTGTTTTGTAACATTCTGTTGGCGCTCTTAGAAAAGCTGTCGGCTCACTTTCTTTCCTTGGTCTGGCTTGAAACGCCAGACGGTGCCGATGTTGACTGCACAGGGTTGTTTCCATGCAAAATGTGGCATATGGGAAACTCTTGGATGGCACTTGGCTGGAACAGTTGAATGGAGTTTTTTTTTTTTGATTTTCTTAGTTTTCCCAAATAGGGAATTCCAACACTTCTTTTTGTTTTTGCAGCATTATATGTGTATGCATACAACCGGTATTTAAGAATGGTTTTGCTTCCGGAACTTTATGTTTTAATTCTTTCTCCTTCGTTGTCCTCCAGCAGATCATGCCACCAGCAGGACAGTTGTTATTCCGTGTCCTGTCACGGTCGCAATGAAATATGTTTATTGGTACATATTAATTGTGTCAAATAAATCCAATAATCAGTAGAACAGGTTTTGGTTCGCGAGCACGTCTGTGCTCTTTGTCAACGTTTATTTGAATGATTCATTAAGTGTAAAAACTTATGCTGCTTGTTGGCAGCTACAAAATAAGAGGGGTGAGGCGCAAGGGTGAACTCACATGACCAAACTGCAAGCTCAGCATAATTGGGCTGGCTTGCCAGCACAATTCGTTTGCGCAAGCTTATACCTATATAGAACGAAATGTATGCATGCAAGTTTGCGTACATACATACAATTGTTCTCATATATAAACTTATAATTATTATTTCCTGCTTGCAACAGAATGTTACAAGCTGTGCTGAAGTCATTTAAAACCGACATGTGAATTCACTACACTCCATATATCGCTCTAATCATCCTTCTTATCCATATCAAACATCCTGTTTGATTTAACTTGACTTGGACAATTTAAAATCGAGACATCTCGTTTTTCTACTACTTCATGTCTTTCTTTGTAATACAATCGATATGCTTTTGATACCAGTGCCGATATTCCTTGCCTTTTGCTCGAAATTTGCCTTGACGAGTCTTATCCAATCCGACCGCCAACGATCCAAATATTCACAAACGCTCCACACCAAGCCTCATAAGGTGTCTTGCCGACTAATACTCCTGTCGGTGATCTATTTCTAATGCAGTCATAATAGCTTCTGCCCAAAATACTTCAGTCATATCAGCATGTAAAAGCAAACTTCTTGCCATCTCAACAAGAGTACGGTTTGCTCGTTCTGCCACACCATTCTGTTGTGGACTGTATGGCACTGTCAATTGGCGCACAATTCCACAATATTTTAAATATTTATCAAAGCGCTTGTTGACGTATTCCCGTCCGTTATCACTTCTTATTGCCTTCAGCTTACATCCAGTCTGTCGCTCTGCCATCTTTTTGAATTCTACAAATTTATCGAACACCTCATCTTTGGACTTTAGACAATATACAAATATTCGTCTGGTCATGTCATCTATGAATGTTAAGAAATATGCTGAGCCGCCAATAGACCGTTTCTGAAATGGTCCACATACATCAGTATGTACCAATTCTAAAAGTTGTTGAGCTCTATGCTCGGTTGCCGCAGGAAAAGTCTGTGTGTGGATTTTGCTCTTCATACAACTCACACATGACATCTCTTTAGAAAAATCCACATGTTCCATTCCATGTACCATTCTACATTTAACAAGATTTATTAGACTTGAATAATTTAAATGACCATACCTGTTGTGCCAAACTTCTGCACTTTTCTGTCTTGCCCCATAGCACAGACTGCGTTTGTCTTGAAACGCAAACAGATTATTCCTTCGAAATGCTTTCAATACTATTTCGCCGTCTTGGCGTACTGTTGCGCAATTCTTATCGAATACCACAGTGCATCCTCTTTCGATCGCTCTGTTGACTGACATAAAATTTGTCTCCATCCCTGGTATGTACAAAACATCCTCCAGCTTTAGCTGACAAAATCCAGTTTGTAGTATAACTTCACCCTTGCCTACTGCTTTGATGACGTTGTTGTCGGCCAATACAATTTCTTCCGTGTGTGCGACATAATTCACCAACAATCTGCGATTGCAACATAAATGCGCCGTTGCACCAGAATCCACACACCAGCTTGAATCATCCAGGTAGCCTGTCTTTGCAGCAGACAGAATAGTATATGACCGATGCTGTGCTTGCCTGGTTATCTGTGGCTTTCCTTTAAACTTTTTCGTATTCTTTTGGCAAACTCGAAAGCAATATGATCGCTGCTAGTTCGTCTTCTAGCCTTATATTCACTTCCGCAAGTTTGTCTACTGTAGCGAAAAACAAATTAACATATTCGCTCATCCTGTCATTTCCAGTCAGACGCAATCCCAGCAACTTTTTATATAGCGAAACCTTTCTAACTGGTCCGCTCGGCTCATGCGTTTCCTTGAGCCTGTTCCATGCATCCTTAGCCGTGATGCAATTCTTCAAATAACACAACTGTGTCGGTCTTACGCTTAGCGTTATCATTGCCAACGCTTTTTCATTTTTAGCAATCCACTCCTCTGGATTTACTTCTGGCCTCAACTGGTTCATAACGTGCCATGCTTCCGAATGGATCAACACGCTGTGCATTTGGACTGACCAGGAATCATAATTTCCCTCATCCAATTTCTCTATTTGGTAAAACGAACTCATTTTTACCACGCGCCTTATGTCGTGTATCTCTCTCACTCAAATCTTTTTGCAACTTGCAAAATATTTTCTTAGACCGGTATCTTCAAACCTCTTGGCCGCACTCGCGTATACCTGGGCCCATAACCTGTTGAAGATTGGCTTTTATTTGTTGATTAAAATAATTAAGCTTTTATTTATACCTCCGTTCGTATTTGCATTTTGGCACAGAAGACAGAGTTGAGTTCTTAAGGCTATCGATACGTTTTGGTTATTCAGTACAATCGATAATCGATACAGGGCTAGATCATTAACAGAACATATCGCTATTTTAACATAATTATTAATTGCTTACAACAGAGTGTTACAAGCTGTGCTGATTAATTTTGAATGTGAATTCACTACACCTTCCCTTTTTAAAGAATAACGTAATCTAATGAAGTTATTATATATAAAAAAAATTATGTCTGTCTTTGAATATATATTTGTCGGAGATTAAATAGGGTATTGCGTGTCTTATAGACCCATTGATACCCTATGTTCTTGTGTCTCTGTCTAGTTGAGGGCTCTGGTGTCCCTTTCTATTTTGTAATCATACGCCACAATTGTTAATGACGGATAGTGAGTCATGCAATTTTGGCACTGGATGCTTAGACATTCAGGTGACAATTAGAGATGAGCGACATATGTCGCTGTAATTAAGAGCGATAACAGCAGAGGCTGTTATCGAGTGTGGTCCAGTGGCTGGATGATTAAGGTACGACTGCGTGGCAGTCAAAGACTAAGAATCAAGCGGAACAGGCTGGAACTCGCTGCTCTTTCTAAGTTACTATGGCGGATGAATAATTCAACGAGCTTGAGCGCTCTTCGACATATTCTTATATGTATGCTTTTTTTTTTAAAGAAATTTTATTATTTTTTTTTTTGATTTTCACTCTATTTTTTCTTTTTATAAAAAAGAAAATTTGTATATATGTATATAATTTTTTTATTTTTATTTATTTATTTTCAAATGTATACGCTTTAGATTTTGATAATAAAAAAAAACATTTTTCCAAGTTATTTAAAAATTTTTAACCTATCCTTATGCACTCTTTGTGCTTTATTTCTTTTATCTCTAATTAAAATATTGTCCCTATCTTCTATTGATTCTACTCTATATGGGCCTATGTACTTAGGTTCTAACTTAGGGCCCGTTTCATTTTTTAACAGAACCTTATCTCTCTCCTTACTTCTAGTTCAAAATTTCTTACCTTCCTATCATATAATTCTTTATTTTTAGCCTTATGCTCTTCTAGCATAAGCCTTGCCCTTTTATAGAACTTAATTGATTTGACAAATTGCTTTGTTTGCCAAAAACTAACTCATATGGACAATAACCATGTGCCATAGAGGGGGTCGTATTGAACCAGTAGGTAAAATATTGGAGCCAAACATCCCAGTCAGCTTAATCGACTGATATATATGAACGAATGTATTCATTGAAAGTTCTATGACTTCTTTCCACTGTTCCCACTGTTTGGTGGTGACGTGCAGAAGACCTTATGTTGTCTATTTTTAGATTTTTGCACAGATCGCTTATTATTGAATTTTTATATTCAATGCCCATGTCCGAAATGAACGTCTTCATTGGACCGTACTTTAATATAAAATTCAAATATCGCTTTCGCAATACAACAGGGATGGCTACCAAATACTTTGTGAGGTCGCATATTAGTGTTACTGCGTATTCGTTACCATTTTCAGATTTCGGTAGTGGACCTATAGTATCCACTATTACTCTGTCAAAGGCACTCATAGGCGTTTCTGTTAATGTCAATGGGGTCCTTGTATGTTTAGTCGTTTTCGACTTTTGGCATTTTGGACAACTACGTATGTAATCTTTTATTTGACGCGCCATATTTTTCCAATAGTAGTGTCTTTTTATTTTTATTAATGTTTTTGTTATGCCTTCGATTCAGACAAAATTGCTTCTTTTTCTTTTTCATTATTTATTATGGTCACCGGGTTGAGTAGCGCTACTCTTAATGATTTCAATATATCATTGCCCATTTCTTTAAAAGTATCTATTGAAATAAATTATTTTGAGTATACCGGCTTGCTTTTCAAGCCTTTGAAAGAACTGACCTAAGTCAAGTTTTTCATTAGTATATAGGTCGCCAATATCAATTCTTGCAATAACTTTATTTCCGTGTTTCAAGTAACACAGTTTATTTGTTATATGCAAGGCCACTACTTTTCGTACCTCGTCATTATTTATAACTTGGTAAACGTTGGGCATAGAAGCATTTGGAGTACTTTGCCTTGGCAAAGTCTCTTTTTCATTTCCCGCGCAGGATTTATTTTGTCTGTATTGTTACCTGGTAGTGACTTTCAGGACTTTATTTTGAATGTCTTTTAACTCGGTTATTGTTATCCGAGATAGGGCATCTGCCACGAAATTGTCCTTTCCCTTTAGATACTCAACTGTGAAGTCGTATTCTTCCAGTTCAAGCCGCATGCGAGTCAATTTTGAGCTAGGATTTACCATGGAAAACATATATGTTAACGGTCTGTGGTCTGTTTTTATTGTGAAATGTTTGCCATAAATATATGGTCGAAAATGTGTAATGGCCCAATGAATGGCTGCTAGCTCTTGTTTCGTTGTGATCTTATTACTTTCACCTTTTGTGAATGAACTTGATGCCTAAGCGATTGGAAGTTGGAGTCCATCTCGGTTTTGAGTTAAAACCGCTCCACACGCTTTTTTGCTTGCATCTGTGATTATGCAGAATTCTTTGCTAAAATCAGGATATTGTAATATGGTGGGCCGCATTAAATTTTCTTTAAAGTACTGGAATGCATTTTGGCATTCAAGTGTCCACTCAAATGGAACATTCTTTTTACATAATCGAATTATGTGCTGGGAATAGTCGGCGAAATTTTTAATTTTTATTTAACGTCTATAATAGTTACAAAATGCAACGAATCGTCTAGCGCTGTCCGCATCATGTGGGACTGGATAATTCTTTATGACATAATATTTTGTGTTATGACCTAGAAAAGTCACTTCGCGCATAAAAAATGAACATTTCTCTGGATGTAATTTAAGGTTGTGTTTCCGACATGTATTGAAGACATCGTTAATATGTGTTTTTCGGAACAACCAATAACTATTAAATCATCCATATATTTATTATTAAATCATCCATATAAAGGAATGCTTGGGACGGAGCTAGTCCCGAGAATGCGATAGTCATCATTCTCTGAAATGAATTAGGCGCTATTTTTGGACCAAATGGTATTCGCGTGAAGCGATATGAGCCGTTGCTCGTTGAAAATGACGTTATATTTCTTGAACTTTCTTCAAGTTCGATTAGGTAGAAGCCTGACATTAAGTCAAGACATGAAAAGTATTTAGCTCGACCTAGTTGGTCCAGTATGTCCTCAATTCGAGGAAGAGAAAATTTGTTGGCCAATAATTTTTTATTGATCTGACGATAGTCAATAACTAATCGCCATTTCTTGTCTTCCGAGCCTGGTAATGATTTTTTCGTATTAAGTAGCACAGGGCTATTATATTCGGACACAGATGGTTTAACTATATTGTTGACTATTAGTTTTCCATTCCAAATTTCCTCCTTTTGACTATGCGGGCTCCGGTAGGTTTTGATATATACCGGTTCTTCGTATTTAATCTCAATTTTTGTTTGTAAGAATTATTTGTTCTGATTGATTCGGTCTCAAGTCCGAATACATCACTATATCTGCTGCATAATTGGGTTAATTGTTCTTTAAATTGGAGCGGAAAATTCTTATTTAGCTGGGACATCACAATATTTTCCCTAGCTTTAGGAGTAGTTGAAACTACATTATAGTTCGAAAATGGTTCTGACTTTAAAGTTTTTATCTTTATTATCTTGTCAGAATTTGTTGTATTTAGCAAACGGACAACTGTATTTCCATTTGTTGTTTTTGCAACGAAAATACCTGGTTGAATTTCCTGATTGGGAATCAACACAACGTCTTCACCCAAGGTGAGATTACTTTGTCGGACTACTTGGGATCTTGCTGGTAGAAAATTGTATGTTATTGGAACATAAATAGGAAATTTTAAGTTATCTGGTCTTAATATTCAGTCGCTTGGCAGTCGATTTGGCAGTTGAATTTTTTGATGAAATCAATGCCGATTATACCATCACTTGGTATTGAAAAATCAGACTGTACAATATGGAAATTGTGTGGAATTATGTATTTTTTAGTCTTTGCTCCTTTACCAATGCCTTGAATGTTAATTTTATGATTCGTGTCAATGTCATTTAGAACATCTGAATCTTCTTTGAGAATTGAAATGTCTGCACCAGTGTCGATTAAAAATGGTAATTTTTTATTTGTTTCGACATGAAAAATAAACCAAATATATTGAGATTAAAATTAATAGTATGCACAAGTTTGGTGCTTACTCTTCTGTATCTAAAGGGTCTTGCGTGTTTCCCGCGTCATTGTGGGATACGCGAATATTTCTGCTAGGTATGTTTCTTCTAGCATTATTTCCATTGTTGTTTCTATATTGGGTTTGTCCCCTGTTATTTGATCGGTAAATATTATTTTGATAATTACCATTGCCGTTGGCATTGTAGTTACCCTGGCTATTGCCTCTACCACGTTGGTGGTTAGGATAATGCCTCTATTGTATCTCCCGCGCTGGTACAATATTGTACTGGGACTTCCAGTCATTTCGGTGGCACATTGGATATATTTACCCATAGCATCATTAAAACGACTAAAATGTCCAGCTTCCAATATAGTACGAATTCGCTCATGCTGGCATTGCTTGATCTTTGCGTGCATAGCTTCTTTTGAAGCGAATTCCTCAGCATTATCAGGGTCTTTTACCCTTTTGTTGGGCGTTCATTATTTTGGCCTTTAAAACGTCAGTGGATTCGCCTCTAACGTTATTATTCAATCTATTTATTATTCCTGTTATTGTAGTCTGATTTTGGACTTTATACAGGATAGAGCCAGTAATTTTGGACTTAATGACCTCAACGGCCAAATCCTCCTGGTCTCCCGTAGTTCGTTCGACGATTTTTAATACCGTAACGAAGCGAGTGTGTGAGGTCTTTTGACCGTCAAACTCAGGGACCGAGGACGAAATTTATCTTACATATTCCCTATCTGCAGCTATTTTTTCTGCCATTGTAAAATTTAAATCTTCTCGACTATACAAGGTATCTTTGTTCAGAACTATTGTTGTATCTAGGTCAGATACTTTAGCGAACTGAATATTGTGTTTTGCTAACGCCGAGACAGATTTGTCTCTACACTCGGCATAGAATGCTTTGGCAGCACACTTATGACCTTCTGTTAGATTATCAAAATGTTTTTTAGTAATAATCTAATTTTGTGTAATGTGGTCTGTATAATATTTGTGTGTTTCTATTTTGCTTCCATTATTCCTGTTCTTCATCCATTAAGTAAAAACACAAAGTACCTGTTGCGTTTGTATAGCAACAAATATATGGTACTGTTAGGATGAAATTGGTCTCTACCCTAGTATTTCCTTGGATCGGGAAATTTTCACCCGTTATTTCCAAGTATACTGTATTAATATTAGCTAAACTCAATGCGCGATGAGGTGAGTTACTTTTTTCACTCTTAAAAACCTCAATTAAATCCGATTCTATACTTGGATGTCTATCTCCAATTTTTGCAAAATATTCATCTAATGTGGCCATTTTTTTTTTTTTTTTTTTTTTTTTTTTTTTTATTCTCTAAACTTTATCTAGGTCATTTGCCTTACTCATATTTTTCTTCTTCAAGCACCTATTGTGCATTCTATAGACCTTAAACAACAGGTCGGCACCAAGTATTGTTCCTATTACGAACAGTAAGATCGTAATATTGGCAGTGGAATCCATTATTTTCGTGTCACTTATACCCATTTTTGGGTTATTAGAGAATATCCTGTCTATCAATAAAGCATTTATATTGTGACGAAGGGCCAATTTGGCACTACGGCACAACTACGAGTCTAGTTTGTTATTCTAAGCCATTAGAAAATTAATTAATTATCATTAATCCCAACCATAAATACTCTGACTTGTTTCTTAATTAATCGTCTCCTCTCTACGTACATTACTATTTATTTATATACTCATTGCCATGTACATATGTGTATATACATATGTACATAAGTTTCTTTTTAGGTACGCCTTTATGTATAACATTAATTGCGCAGCAGCATTAAACCGGCCACATATATATGTACGCTCACCCGGTGCTATACACATACACACACATACACATGCAAGAACAACGGGACTTGCACGAATTTGTCCACGTCGCGACAGAATCGGTTGTCATGGTAACAGTGATTGGACGAGCGCGTGTCGCAGCCGGCAGAGGGCAGAGCCTGGACAGAGGAAGACCGAAAGTTCGAGAAAGCGGTCAGCGACTGCGCAATAAGAAGACAATAAATGATTAGGAAAACCACCCTTAAGTGAGACAGTCGCGAGTGCTCCAAGTAATGCATACCAGTGCCAGTTTAACCAAGGAAAAATAAGAAGGACCCACAGCCGGCCCTCACAAGCAACCAAAAAACAAGTCATAAGTGAAGCAAGTGCAAATATAAACCAAAGGAATAAAACCAGGATAATCGTACAAGGCTTTATAGACTTATTAAGTGTGTGTGCGCCAGGATAGCGAGTGAGTCGGCCATGCGGCCCAATAGTTGTCCCTCCCTTTTTGTCCAATAAAAAAAATAGATAATATTCTAGAGTGTGGTTAGGTTGTGTTGACAAAATAATAATATTGAATAAATATGCAACGAAGTTTATAACGATGTAAAGCCCACATGTCACAATTATTGGGGGGTGAAACTAATTAAGATTAACACTCTCTCCTATCCTTTCCCAGATCCTAATCCTTTATGTGTGTGTCACCATAGTATGTGTTTCTCCTCTGGCATTGGCATCCGGGTTGCACCCTACCCAATGCCAAGGAGAGTGTAGTGCTTATTTGTAGTGTGCCCGGGTACTGGGTCACCACACAGCCAACGTCCGGATTGAACCCTTGTTGACTGTGAGGGCGGCTGGTATCCATTTATGTTGTGATCGATGTCCGGGTTACACCCTAGTCGAGCACAACATAAGTCTTGGGATGTCCGTATGTAGTGTTGTATTAAGTCGGTGTCCAGGTTGTACCTTAACCGACTTATCTTCATGTTTCCCTTTTGTGACCTTGTAGTTGTAGTGGTATAATTGTAAGTCGGTGTCCGGGTTATACCCTAACCGACTTACATGTCTGCATGTATATGTGTTACACTTTCTTTCATAAACATACAACACTGTGGTCTCGGCATTCCATTATAAATAATCCGTAATGGAAGACCCTGGTGAGAATGAGATTTGTACCCCAGCCGGAAAACTTCCTTACAGATGGCGCCCGAGCAGGGGCCCGAGATTTGAAGGGAAGATTGCATATATATTTTTTTGTTGGAAATTTTCGCCTAATTCTGTTGCATTGCAGCTAGGAGGAAAAAAAATACAAAAAAAAAAATTCATTAATATACCAAATATTTTTTTTGTATAATGTAACGAAGCAAAAATTAATTTTATTTGCACATATATATATATGCATGCATAATTGTTTCATGAGCATGTCATCTGCGTGGCGTAAAGAACCACCATAACCCAGATCGCGGGAGTTTCATACGTCACAGGAATTTTCGTATACCCTCATTGTAAAGTGTAAAATTTTCTTTATATAAAAAAGATTTTTTTTTATATATATATGTAAGTTAAGGTCGGGTTCCAGCGTTGAGAGTTTTAACATTAGGTTTTATTTAACTTAACGCTATGCTTACGGATAGTTCACAATTGTACTTTATTCTCTTAGACTTAACTTGTTTTGGTATTCGAATGAATTGCTTTCGGCTTTCCCCCATAGGGAATGTCAGCAGTGTTTAGCTAAAACCAGTTGGGAATTATACGAGAAACTTGTGTAAATAATTATACACAATTCCGTAGTGTGCTTTTCTGGGTTAATAGCCTACTAGGCTAGTAAGGGGTGTTAACTCCTTCCTCCTTCAAGATTTGCATCCCGCAGATTATTGGATTGTTGCAGCTCAAGACGGTGACCAAGTGGTCACAGGGGTGGGGGAAGTCGCGTGGCGGAATGTTGGGGCCACTTGTAGAGTGTGCCACATTAACTTCTCCCCTTTTCCGAGATCTGCGTCCCGCAGATTCTGTTGGTGAGGGCTGCAGGCATTACCATAAAATGTGACATTGACCGGCTTGTGTAGGTTCGCCCTTTAACAGTTATCGTCTCGTTCCCAAGTGGACGATGAGTGAGCCAACCAGATGTCGTTTTTTAGTGTTTGCAATCACGGTTCCATTAAAGCATGTAAGGATTATAGTGCCTTCATCTGCCAAGGTGATGGTCTCCTGGTTACTTCTCAAGTAACCGCATTGTGCATTGCCCCCATTCAGTAAACGCGGTATGCGTTCAGAGTCTTTCAACCAATGAAGGTCGGTTTCCTCGCTATAACCACAATGTTATAGTCCAGGATGAGTTTTTTCTTTTTTTTTTTTTTTTTTTTTTTTTCTTTTTTTTTTTTTTTTTTTTCATTCTTTTTTTTTTTTTTTCTTTTTTTTTTTATAGAATATTGTCCACCTCCTGGTGGTCCAGTAAATTAGTGTTCACGCTTCCCTCTCTCGCCAGTTGGCAGGCTCTTGTAATTTCATGTGTTTGTTCAAAAATAATAACGGCCCGGTGTGGGATCGAGGTGGCCGCATGGACGTCGCCGTCTAAAGAGTTTATTTTCCCAATGAGGGAGTTTAGCCTCTGGAGCGTTTCTCCCTAAAAACGGTCGTTCCAATCTGCCGCATCCGGGGATCCAGCTAGCCACTTCCATGCCGGATGCGTAGAGGTGCAACGGTTAGTCTCCGGATTTCTTCCCTTGTCGCATTTAATTAATGCTGGGCTAGCAGAGACGTTCTCTGGTCGGCCAGCGAGGCAGCGTCGTCTGCAACAGCGTCAATCAGAGGTTGGAAGTTCTGAAGATTGATGATATGCGCGAGTTTAAATATTCCGTTGACCCTCCATTCCAATCCCTACTGAAGGGGAACAACCAGGGATTTGTATTCATAAGAATGGGCGGCTTCTGCCCATTGGATGGTAGGGAACCTTTTTGTTTTGACGCCAAAGAGATTTCATAAAGGTATAGGGTTCTTAAGGCTAGAAGGTTGTGAAGAGTGCCAATCTTACTTAAACTAGTTATGTATTATTTCTCTCTTAATTTTCTATATTTTCGTATCTTCTATAAATTTCTAAGTTGGGCTAGGTTTAGATTTTATGTGCGCTTTGTGGAAAAGTTTTCCCGACTTTGTGCGGACCGTTACTCTTTTGTCCTCGGCTATTTCTTCCCTATCGAATAGTTTCTTGTCTTTAGTCTTAATTTGTTTGTTTTTAATAAAGACTTCTTCCCCCTTTTTATACCGCTCAATCTTTCTGCTCTTATTCTGCCTTTCGAGAGTGCGTTCCTGGCTGTGCTGGATTAATCCCCTAACGTCCTCTAGGGTTTCCCGTTTAAACTCTGTCAATCCCTGATAATTAATTCTAGACGTCCTGTCTAGAAAAATATCAACGGGCTTCCTCCTAATGATAGAGTGAATGGTAGTATTATATCTATCCACTGCCATGTGAACGAGTTCGATGACTTTCAATGTCGGGAACTCGCTCTTGAGGCACCTGTAGATTTCTAGGAACGTAGAATGAAACCTCTCTACTTGCCCGTTCGCCTCACTTCTCTGTGTTGGGGTATGATAAAGTTCTATATCCAAGGAGCCCAAATAATTAAGGACAGTAGGGCAAAGTAGCCCTCGCTCGTTGTCCATGACCAAAACCCTAGGAACAGTGAAGTAGTGGAGGACTTCCACTAACTTTTCACGCAGCTGTAGAGCTGATTTAGAATCTAGAAGGAATAGTTTAGCGAACTTAGAAAATTTGTCTATGCAACTCAAGAATCGATGTTTCTCCAGACTGAAAATGTCTACGTGTAAAATTTCGCACGGGTAAGACGGTAAGGGGGTAGGCTGTAGTGGGGGTTTGTTAGGGTGCCTATCATATTTGTACAATTTGCATACCTGGCAGGCGTGTACCAGAGTTTTAATTTTATGAGACATTTTTGGGAAATAGAACTGTTCTAGCACTTGGAGCCTAACTTCTTTGGGGTTCCTATGCGCCCTGCGGTGAGCATTCTCGATTACCCCACAAATTTCGTCCTCATTAATTAAATCTTTTACTAACCTTTGTGAGATTCTTATTTTAAAACTCGTAAAAGAGTCCAAGTAGCTCGTTTGAAGAAGCTGAAGGTGAGATTCTGGGATTTTTATCCCATTTATCAAGGATGGGTTGAGGTATTGCTTTAGTAAATCTGTTATTTCGGAGATGTCGAAAGACCTTAGAGGAAGGATATGGCGCGTAAAGCCGGTGTGCGGGTTCCCGCACGCGTAGGTTGTAGCGTTTGGGTCGAAAACAATTTGATTTCTATACACATTTAGCGGAACTTCGACATGTGGAATAAGATCCGAGGCGTCTTGTGCAGCACTATGCATGGTGGCTAAAGAGTCGATGTCGGAGTTATGCGAAACGAGTAAATTCGCCTGATCATGGTCAATTGTTATGGTTGGGGCGGGGATCCGCGAGAGGGCATCAGCGACCACGTTCGTGGACCTTGGTTTGTAAATGAGTTCGTGGTTGTACTCTTCGATTCTTGCCTTCCAACGCTTTAGTTTTGCATTGAAGTTCCTGCTGCTCATGGCGTAGGTGAGCGGTTGGTGGTCAGTGTAAATTTTAACTGAGGCCGCCCCATACAAATAAGCTCTTAAATTGTCGCCAGCATTTCCTTCTCAATAGTCGCGTAATTTTCCTCGGTCTTAACGAGGGATCTTGAAATGTACGAAATCGGGCGTTCTGTACCCGCGATGTTTTGCGACAGTACTGCACCCACTGCGACGTTGGAAGCGTCGGTAGTGAGATGAAAAGGCTTTGAAAAGTCCGGGAAGGCTAATACCTCTGACGAGGACAGTAGCGTTTTAAGATCCTGAAATGCTTGGAGAGCTGGTTGGTCAAGTTCGACCGGAATTTCTTTCGATTTGGACGCCCTGATTCGCGCATTTTCTCCCCTAGTGAAATTTGTAAGAGGTTTGGCGATTTTTGCATAGTCTTTTATGAACTTCCTGTAATAAGAAGTCATGCCCAGGAAAGATTTTAGTTGCTTTAAAGTCGTGGGGGGTGGTATTTTTAACACCGCCTCAACTTTGGCTTGATCTGTTTTGATGCCATCGGCTATCACCACATAACCTAGGAAGTGCGCACTTGTTTGCAAAAAGTGTGTTTTCTCAAGGTTGACTTGTAATGAGGCTTCTCGAAGCCTATTGAATACTGACCTTAAACTGTTCCAGTGCTCGGCATAAGTCGAGCTAAAGACAATTATGTCGTCAATATATAAGTAGCAAATCCTTCCAATGAAGTCTCTCAAAACATCGTCAATCATTCTCTGGAAAATAGCGGGGGCATTTTTCAGCCCAAAGGGTAACCTCAAAAACTCGTATTTGCCATTGGAAGTATAGAAGGCGGTCTTTGGAATGTCCATCGGATCCATGCGAATCTGATGAAATCCCGAAGTCAAATCTAATGTAGTGAAGTATTTTGCCTGACCTAAGCTGGCAAGTGTAGCCGTAATGTCAGGTATCGGGTACCTGTCTGAAATAGTAACTGCGTTCAGTCTCTTGTAATCAATGACCATACGAAACTGCTTTTCCCCATTGGGTTTCGGCTTTTTTGGTACTACCCAAACTGGGGAGTTATATGGGTTTTCGGAAGGTCGTATTATACCGTCCCGCAGAAGGTCTCCCACTTGTCTTTCTATCTCATCTCTCATATGGAAGGGGTAGGGGTAAAATCTAGAAAAAACTGGTACATCCGTTTGGGTGCGAATCGTGGCTTTAACTCCGGTATCAATGGCTGTAGTTGGGAAGAGGGGTTCAAATATTGTACTAAATTCTTCAACAAGCGCCTCCAAGGTGGTTCTGGTGGACTCGGGGTGCTCCCCCTCAAGAAGGATGTTAGCTTGATTGGATGGGCGGTTCTGTAGGGGTACGACAACGCCCGGGTGTATGGTAAGGGTATCATTTTCCCTGTCGATCTTTGCTCCGAGATGCTTTAGAGTATCGTCCCCGATGATTCCATCGAAGGTTACTAAATTCGGAAGCACATAAAAAGTAAGGGGGGTGTTGTTGCCTAATGGGGCAAAGAAGGCACCCTCGAGAAAATGGGTTATAGAGATGGGGCCGCCCGCAGACTGTACCAAGAACGGGTTTGATAGTTGAGTGGCTCCCTTTGCGAGCCTCGGACAGACAAAATTTTTGTTCGCTCCAGTATCTATTAGAAACTGTAGCGTTGCCCCATCTCTCCCAAGGTACCCTATGTACGGTACACTTGAGAGGCGTCGGTCATAAAATTCACCTCGTCACAAATTATGGGCGCGTCCTCTCCTGTGGGTCCATTCAATGAAGTAACGGAGTTGTAAGATTGGCCTACAATATCTCTCCTGCTTAAGTTTTTGTCACGACCACCGTCGTCATTAGGAGGAGTCGGGTAGACCCCGGCTGTATCCTGGGTGGTGTGTGGCCCACCTATGTGGAATAACCGTTGGGATTTGCGGAAGGGGTTGTGAGAATCAGGGTGTGATCTTTTGATGCTTCCGTCGTTTCCCACATAAGGGAAGCGAGTACGAGACTGTCCAGAACCATGTGGCTCCATTTTTATCGCTGGTCTGTCACCCGGTATATTGTTCCGTGGAATTTCTGAGGCCTTTGGGCCGCGGTAAGGGGCTGCGGTTCTTTTGTTGTAATACCCCCCGGGGGCGATAGGTCCCGAGTAGGAGGTGTTCGAGAATTGTTGTCGAGAGAATGATGGTCTAAAGGTCGGACGTGATTGATGATAAGGGTATTGAGGCCCAAAATTGGGGTTCTGGAATGTGTTTTTTCTTGAGGGGCCGAAACTATCTAACTCACTTGCTATAGCGTATGCCTCAGCCAATGTCTTTGGGCGGTTAACCGTTACTAGTTTAGACATCTCCGGAGATAGTCCTCTAATGAAGGCGCGTTGTGCCCTCTCTCTGCTTGCATTAATCATGGCGTGCATGATAGCCTCCTCTTGCTGTTCATTCCTTAACTTCCCTACATTTAGCGAAAGTTGTTTGCTTATTTTCGCGTAATATGCTTCCAGGCTACTATTTCCCTGCACTAACGAACTTAACTCATCCTCTATCTTTGACCTCAAGTGTAAAATAATTGCTCTATAAAAAGGCTTATTTCTGACTATTTCGTAGTCGGTTACTATCATCTCGGCCTTGCGTATCCGAGACTGGTAGCACCCGGCTTCCCCTAAGAAGGCTTTCATGTCCCTCGCGCAGTCGGGCAGAGTCGCTACCTGCCTGAGGTTGTCCTCTGTCGCTGGCCGCGTTGGGGGCCCGACAACCTCAGCCAGTGGTTCTGCGTTGTTAACTTCTAGAATCATAACTTTTTCCTTCTGCTTTCTCAATTCCTCGTCAACGATTCCTTCATAGCTTCCATAGTTTGTTAATTCTCCTGATTTATTCTCCCCTTTTTGTTTTTAACTTTGTGTGCCTAGACTTTTGTTGAGTAACGGAGTCCCGCAAAAAAAAAAAAAAAAAATAAATAAAATTTGTGTCAAGATGATACTTTAGATTTTTTTGTTTGTTTTTTTTTTTTTACTTTGTTTTTTTTTGTTTGTTTTTTTTTCTCTGGTGTTTTTTGTTTGTTTTTTTTTTTTTTTTTCTTTTTTTCGGCTTTGACTCAATTAGCTAAATAATTGTCAATTAAATTACATAATTTTGTTAATTAATTTTCTTTTTTTTTTTTCTCTTCAATTTTATTTTAGTTAAGTTTTTATTAAAAATTTTCAGTAATTTGTTAAGTAGTAAAGTCGATATACGCAATATTTTCCTTAGAATTTTAAATAGAATTAAGTTTATCTATTTCCTTTTTTTCTTAAAAATGGGTTGTTAAAGGTTAAATTAAATTAAGGGCACTCTTCACTCACCCGTGTTGATGAATTGTGGTTTTTTTTTTTTTTTTAAAAAGTGTTGTGGATAGTCGTTTGTTGTTGGTTTGTGTCTGTGATGATGATGATGAATTGATGAATTGTGGGTTTTTTTTTCTTTAAAAAAGAAAGGTGTTGTGGATAGTTGTTTGTTGTTGGTTTTTGTTATGGGTTTCTCTATATCTGCGCGCTGAGGATGAAATAAAAGTGAATTAGTTTCATTGTTATATAAATTTTGAACTTTTTAATTCTATGCTATTTAGAGTTTTTTTTTTTTTTTTTTTTGAGCAAGTGTTTCTTTTACTAACTTTTGTCACAAAATAAGAAAACATTTTGCATAGGAAGTGAGTATACGCGAGCCGCCTTTTGCCATGCCCCCCTATGCCGGTTAAGGGAGGCTCCCATTATCCCTTTTGGCTCGAGCCTACTGGGGTGGGAGTAGCTCCACACTCTCGCTGTGGAGAGTACCGTCGGCGGAAGACACAGTCGGTGGCCTAGACTCTCGCAACTACACTTTTCATACAGATTTTTTCTTTTTAATTCTTTAATCAATTTTTTTTTATTTTTGCAATTTTGTTTTAATATTTAATTTGAAAGATTTCTTTTCATCTCGATTTTTCTGAGACATTTTCTTCTCTCTTCGTCTTCTTACGCTTGAGCTGCCTGTTCCTATGTCCCTCTTTGTCAGTTGTGGGAGGCTCCATTTATCCCTTTTAGCCCAGTTTAGGACCTACTTAGGTAGGAGTATGCTCCACATGGGGAGGACACTTTCGGTGAAAGACATAGCCAGCGGCCAATACACACGCGCCGTGACGAACATTTTCTTAAAACTAATATTGCTTTTTTTCTATTTTTTCGTAAAAATTTTTTTTTTTTTTAAATAATTTGCCACTCTCAGCTTTTAGTTGCTGCAGTGGTTTGGATACGCAAGTATCCACAATTTAGATTTTTGTTAATAATAATTTTTTATTTTGCGTTTTTTTGTAAGCAACCGCCTCGAACACCTTTCACTTATGCCGAACCAGTCGCGTGCCCCTTGGGCATACCGTGTGTACCGAAAAACGGGGTCGAGCTAGAATGAAAATTACCCGACGGGGGGTTTGAACCCCGGACTGCCCGCTTGTCAGGCGGCAGCCGTCCACTAAAATTTTCGAGGTCATTCAATTTTCACTGCTCGCCTTTAATTGCACTTTAACTGCACTTTGTCATTTTTTGGACACACGGCTGCTTGAGGGTTTTTTTATCTTTTACATTTTATTTACATTTTTTTTTTCTTTTACATTTTTTTTTGTATTTTTTCTTTTTTCGCACTTATCATACTAGGCTAGTAAGGGGTGTTAACTCCTTCCTCCTTCAAGATCTGCATCCCGCAGATTATTGGATTGTTGCAGCTCAAGACGGTGACCAAGTGGTCACAGGGGTGGGGGAAGTCGCGTGGCGGAATGTTGGGGCTACTTGTAGAGTGTGCCACATTAACTTTTATATATCTATTATTTTGTGTTCACCTTATATGTTGACCCACATACATTTATCCCTGTATTCTCATATTTTTCCATATACCCGCTTGTTTCCTTTATCCCAAGTGAAAATCCAGCAAAGCAGCATAGCAGTTTGTTAGTCAGCGATAGGACTGTCAACATAATCACCGATAGAGCTAATATACCCAGCAGAATCATGATAGAGTAGACAGTGGAATCAGCGACAGAAAATCTCTACTTCTAGAGTCAGCGATAGAAAGGCGTACATAACCATCAACATAGCTAAATAATGCAGTAGAGTTACGGTAGAGTAAACGTAGAATCAGCGACAGAAAATGATAATTACTTAGTCAGCGATAGAACTATTTGCATAGCCAATGACATAGCTCAGGTACACGGCAGAGTTACGGCGGACGCAGCAGTAGAATCAGCGACAGAAAGTACCGTTAAGAAACACTCAGGAAAGAGGAACACGGATGGAAATTTTCCATGACGCCGTCCAAGTACAGTCACAGCAAGCAGCATAGGCATAGAAGAAAAAAAAGCACCGTTAATAAACGCTCAGAAGCAAGAAACATCGATGGAAATTTTCCATGACGCCGTTCAGGTACAGTCTCAGCAAAACAGCGCAGGCATAGAAGTAAAAAAAGAAGAAGTAAAGAAGTTAGACATAGCAACTGCAATGGTAGTTCTGTCGCCTGTGAGAGAAAGGGAGAGGTTGCTTTTGGGTTCTCATTGGTCGACGCGCTTGGCTCAAGACCAGAGTGCACCCACTGCGACGAATAACGGAAGAATATAAACAATGAATAACGGAACAAGTTTCTTCAATCTGATTTTGAAGTAGATAAAAGGCGACCAACAGCATCAGAGAAGGAGTCCACCGCGAACCTTCAACGAGTTAACAACAGGAGTCCACCGCGAACCTTCACCGAGTTAACAACAGAGTTGAGTGGCTCCCTTTGCGAGCCTCGGACAGACAAAATTTTTTGTTCGCTCCAGTATCTATTAGAAACTGTAGCGTTGCCCCATCTCTCCCAAGGTACCCTATGTACGGTACACTTGAGAGGCGTCGGTCATAAAATTCACCTCGTCACAAATTATGGGCGCGTCCTCTCCTGTGGGTCCATTCAATGAAATAACGGAGTTGTAAGATTGGCCTACAATATCTCTCCTGCTTAAGTTTTTGTCACGACCACCGTCGTCATTAGGAGGAGTCGGGTAGACCCCGGCTGTATCCTGGGTGGTGTGTGGCCCACCTATGTGGAATAACCGTTGGGATTTGCGGAAGGGGTTGTGAGAATCAGGGTGTGATCTTTTGATGCTTCCGTCGTTTCCCACATAAGGGAAGCGAGTACGAGACTGTCCAGAACCATGTGGCTCCATTTTTATCGCTGGTCTGTCACCCGGTATATTGTTCCGTGGAATTTCTGAGGCCTTTGGGCCGCGGTAAGGGGCTGCGGTTCTTTTGTTGTAATACCCCCCGGGGGCGATAGGTCCCGAGTAGGAGGTGTTCGAGAATTGTTGTCGAGAGAATGATGGTCTAAAGGTCGGACGTGATTGATGATAAGGGTATTGAGGCCCAAAATTGGGGTTCTGAAATGTGTTTTTTCTTGAGGGGCCGAAACTATCTAACTCACTTGCTATAGCGTATGCCTCAGCCAATGTCTTTGGGCGGTTAACCGTTACTAGTTTAGACATCTCCGGAGATAGTCCTCTAATGAAGGCGCGTTGTGCCCTTTCTCTGCTTGCATTAATCATGGCGTGCATGATAGCCTCCTCTTGCTGTTCATTCCTTAACTTCCCTACAATTAGCGAAAGTTGTTTGCTTATTTTCGCGTAATATGTTTCCAGGCTACTATTTCCCTGCACTAACGAACTTAACTCATCCTCCAACAACCCTACGTCTTTCTTATCCTCGTAATGGGCCGAGAGTTCCCTTTTGATGGCGTCCCAATTCTCGTTTGGCGTGCCACTAGACACCAAGATCTCATCGGCCTCGCCCTCTATCTTTGACCTCAAGTGTAAAATAATTGCTCTATAAATAGGCTTATTTCTGACTATTTCGTAGTCGGTTACTATCATCTCGGCCTTGCGTATCCAAGACTGGTAGCACCCGGCTTCCCCTAAGAAGGCTTTCATGTCCCTCGCGCAGTCGGGCAGAGTCGCTACCTGCCTGAGGTTGTCCTCTGTCGCTGGCCGCGTTGGGGGCCCGACAACCTCAGCCAGTGGTTCTGCGTTGTTAACTTCTAGAATCATAACTTTTTCCTTCTGCTTTCTCAATTCCTCGGTCAATGTTGCCACCTGAGCTACCAGGGCAGTCAACGATTCCTTCATAGCTTCCATAGTTTGTTAATTCTCCTGATTTATTCTCCCCTTTTTGTTTTTAACTTTGTGTGCCTAGACTTTTGTTGAGTAACGGAGTCCCGCAAAAAAAAAAAAATAAATAAAATTTGTGTCAAGATGATACTTTAGATTTTTTGTTTGTTTTTTGTTTATTTTTTTGTTTTTTTGTTTGTTTTTTTTTTTTTTTACTTTTTTTTTCGGCTTTGACTCAATTAGCTAAATAATTGTCAATTAAATTACATAATTTTGTTAATTAATTTTCTTTTTTTTTTTTCTCTTCAATTTTATTTTAGTTAAGTTTTTATTAAAAATTTTCAGTAATTTGTTAAGTAGTAAAGTCGATATGCGCAATATTTTCCTTAGAATTTTAAATAGAATTAAGTTTATCTATTTCCTTTTTTTCTTAAAAATGGGTTGTTAAAGGTTAAATTAAATTAAGGGCACTCTTCACTCACCCGTGTTGATGAATTGTGGTTTTTTTTTTTTTAAAAAGTGTTGTGGATAGTCGTTTGTTGTTGGTTTGTGTTGTAGGTTCCTCTATATCTGTGATGATGATGATGAATTGATGAATTGTGGGTTTTTTTTTCTTTAAAAAAGAAAGGTGTTGTGGATAGTTGTTTGTTGTTGGTTTTTGTTATGGGTTTCTCTATATCTGCGCGCTGAGGATGAAATAAAAGTGAATTAGTTTCATTGTTATATAAATTTTGAACTTTTTAATTCTATGCTATTTAGAGTTTTTTTTTTTTTTTTTTTTTTGAGCAAGTGTTTCTTTTACTAACTTTTGTCACAAAATAAGAAAACATTTTGCATAGGAAGTGAGTATACGCGAGCCGCCTTTTGCCATGCCCCCCTATGCCGGTTAAGGGAGGCTCCCATTATCCCTTTTGGCTCGAGCCTACTGGGGTGGGAGTAGCTCCACACTCTCGCTGTGGAGAGTACCGTCGGCGGAAGACACAGTCGGTGGCCTAGACTCTCGCAACTACACTTTTCATACAGATTTTTTCTTTTTAATTCTTTAATCAATTTTTTTTTATTTTTGCAATTTTGTTTTAATATTTAATTTGAAAGATTTCTCTTCATCTCGATTTTTCTGAGACATTTTCTTCTCTCTTCGTCTTCTTACGCTTGAGCTGCCTGTTCCTATGTCCCTCTTTGTCAGTTGTGGGAGGCTCCATTTATCCCTTTTAGCCCAGTTTAGGACCTACTTAGGTAGGAGTATGCTCCACATGGGGAGGACACTTTCGGTGAAAGACATAGCCAGCGGCCAATACACACGCGCCGTGACGAACATTTTCTTAAAACTAATATTGCTTTTTTCTATTTTTTCGTAAAAATTTTTTTTTTTTTAAATAATTTGCCACTCTCAGCTTTTAGTTGCTGCAGTGGTTTGGATACGCAAGTATCCACAATTTAGATTTTTGTTAATAATAATTTTTTATTTTGCGTTTTTTTGTAAGCAACCGCCTCGAACACCTTTCACTTATGCCGAACCAGTCGCGTGCCCCTTGGGCATACCGTGTGTACCGAAAAACGGGGTCGAGCTAGAATGAAAATTACCCGACGGGGGTTTGAACCCCGGACTGCCCGCTTGTCAGGCGGCAGCCGTCCACTAAAATTTTCGAGGTCATTCAATTTTCACTGCTCGCCTTTAATTGCACTTTAACTGCACTTTGTCATTTTTTGGACACACGGCTGCTTGAGGGTTTTTTTATCTTTTACATTTTATTTACATTTTTTTTTTCTTTTACATTTTTTTTTGTATTTTTTCTTTTTTCGCACTTATCATACTAGGCTAGTAAGGGGTGTTAACTCCTTCCTCCTTCAAGATCTGCATCCCGCAGATTATTGGATTGTTGCAGCTCAAGACGGTGACCAAGTGGTCACAGGGGTGGGGGAAGTCGCGTGGCGGAATGTTGGGGCTACTTGTAGAGTGTACCACATTAACTTGTATATATCTATTATTTTGTGTTCACCTTATATGTTGACCCACATACATTTATCCCTGTATTCTCATATTTTTCCAGATACCCGCTTGTTTCCTTTATCCCAAGTGAAAATCCAGCAAAGCAGCATAGCAGTTTGTTAGTCAGCGATAGGACTGTCAACATAATCACCGATAGAGCTAATATACCCAGCAGAATCATGATAGAGTAGACAGTGGAATCAGCGACAGAAAATCTCTACTTCTAGAGTCAGCGATAGAAAGGCGTACATAACCATCAACATAGCTAAATAATGCAGTAGAGTTACGGTAGAGTAAACGTAGAATCAGCGACAGAAAATGATAATTACTTAGTCAGCGATAGAACTATTTGCATAGCCAATGACATAGCTCAGGTACACGGCAGAGTTACGGCGGACGCAGCAGTAGAACCAGCGACAGAAAGTACCGTTAAGAAACACTCAGGAAAGAGGAACACGGATGGAAATTTTCCATGACGCCGTCCAAGTACAGTCACAGCAAGCAGCATAGGCATAGAAGAAAAAAAAGCACCGTTAATAAACGCTCAGAAGCAAGAAACATCGATGGAAATTTTCCATGACGCCGTTCAGGTACAGTCTCAGCAAAACAGCGCAGGCATAGAAGTAAAAAAAGAAGAAGTAAAGAAGTTAGACATAGCAACTGCAATGGTAGTTCTGTCGCCTGTGAGAGAAAGGGAGAGGTTGCTTTTGGGTTCTCATTGGTCGA
This sequence comes from Drosophila saltans, assembly GCA_018903575.1. Taxonomy (NCBI): domain Eukaryota; kingdom Metazoa; phylum Arthropoda; class Insecta; order Diptera; family Drosophilidae; genus Drosophila; species Drosophila saltans. Next base: position 82,693 of record JAEIGH010000081.1, on the reverse strand, counting down.
CGCGCTTGGCTCAAGACCAGAGTGCACCCACTGCGACGAATAACGGAAGAATATAAACAATGAATAACGGAACAAGTTTCTTCAATCTGATTTTGAAGTAGATAAAAGGCGACCAACAGCATCAGAGAAGGAGTCCACCGCGAACCTTCAACGAGTTAACAACAGGAGTCCACCGCGAACCTTCACCGAGTTAACAACAGAGTTGAGTGGCTCCCTTTGCGAGCCTCGGACAGACAAAATTTTTGTTCGCTCCAGTATCTATTAGAAACTGTAGCGTTGCCCCATCTCTCCCAAGGTACCCTATGTACGGTACACTTGAGAGGCGTCGGTCATAAAATTCACCTCGTCACAAATTATGGGCGCGTCCTCTCCTGTGGGTCCATTCAATGAAATAACGGAGTTGTAAGATTGGCCTACAATATCTCTCCTGCTTAAGTTTTTGTCACGACCACCGTCGTCATTAGGAGGAGTCGGGTAGACCCCGGCTGTATCCTGGGTGGTGTGTGGCCCACCTATGTGGAATAACCGTTGGGATTTGCGGAAGGGGTTGTGAGAATCAGGGTGTGATCTTTTGATGCTTCCGTCGTTTCCCACATAAGGGAAGCGAGTACGAGACTGTCCAGAACCATGTGGCTCCATTTTTATCGCTGGTCTGTCACCCGGTATATTGTTCCGTGGAATTTCTGAGGCCTTTGGGCCGCGGTAAGGGGCTGCGGTTCTTTTGTTGTAATACCCCCCGGGGGCGATAGGTCCCGAGTAGGAGGTGTTCGAGAATTGTTGTCGAGAGAATGATGGTCTAAAGGTCGGACGTGATTGATGATAAGGGTATTGAGGCCCAAAATTGGGGTTCTGAAATGTGTTTTTTCTTGAGGGGCCGAAACTATCTAACTCACTTGCTATAGCGTATGCCTCAGCCAATGTCTTTGGGCGGTTAACCGTTACTAGTTTAGACATCTCCGGAGATAGTCCTCTAATGAAGGCGCGTTGTGCCCTTTCTCTGCTTGCATTAATCATGGCGTGCATGATAGCCTCCTCTTGCTGTTCATTCCTTAACTTCCCTACAATTAGCGAAAGTTGTTTGCTTATTTTCGCGTAATATGTTTCCAGGCTACTATTTCCCTGCACTAACGAACTTAACTCATCCTCCAACAACCCTACGTCTTTCTTATCCTCGTAATGGGCCGAGAGTTCCCTTTTGATGGCGTCCCAATTCTCGTTTGGCGTGCCACTAGACACCAAGATCTCATCGGCCTCGCCCTCTATCTTTGACCTCAAGTGTAAAATAATTGCTCTATAAATAGGCTTATTTCTGACTATTTCGTAGTCGGTTACTATCATCTCGGCCTTGCGTATCCAAGACTGGTAGCACCCGGCTTCCCCTAAGAAGGCTTTCATGTCCCTCGCGCAGTCGGGCAGAGTCGCTACCTGCCTGAGGTTGTCCTCTGTCGCTGGCCGCGTTGGGGGCCCGACAACCTCAGCCAGTGGTTCTGCGTTGTTAACTTCTAGAATCATAACTTTTTCCTTCTGCTTTCTCAATTCCTCGGTCAATGTTGCCACCTGAGCTACCAGGGCAGTCAACGATTCCTTCATAGCTTCCATAGTTTGTTAATTCTCCTGATTTATTCTCCCCTTTTTGTTTTTAACTTTGTGTGCCTAGACTTTTGTTGAGTAACGGAGTCCCGCAAAAAAAAAAAAAAATAAATAAAATTTGTGTCAAGATGATACTTTAGATTTTTTGTTTGTTTTTTTTGTTTGTTTTTTTGTTTTTTTTGTTTGTTTTTTTTTTTTTTTACTTTTTTTTTTTCGGCTTTGACTCAATTAGCTAAATAATTGTCAATTAAATTACATAATTTTGTTAATTAATTTTCTTTTTTTTTTTTTCTCTTCAATTTTATTTTAGTTAAGTTTTTATTAAAAATTTTCAGTAATTTGTTAAGTAGTAAAGTCGATATGCGCAATATTTTCCTTAGAATTTTAAATAGAATTAAGTTTATCTATTTCCTTTTTTTCTTAAAAATGGGTTGTTAAAGGTTAAATTAAATTAAGGGCACTCTTCACTCACCCGTGTTGATGAATTGTGGTTTTTTTTTTTTTAAAAAAGTGTTGTGGATAGTCGTTTGTTGTTGGTTTGTGTTGTAGGTTCCTCTATATCTGTGATGATGATGATGAATTGATGAATTGTGGGTTTTTTTTTCTTTAAAAAAGAAAGGTGTTGTGGATAGTTGTTTGTTGTTGGTTTTTGTTATGGGTTTCTCTATATCTGCGCGCTGAGGATGAAATAAAAGTGAATTAGTTTCATTGTTATATAAATTTTGAACTTTTTAATTCTATGCTATTTAGAGTTTTTTTTTTTTTTTTTTTTTGAGCAAGTGTTTCTTTTACTAACTTTTGTCACAAAATAAGAAAACATTTTGCATAGGAAGTGAGTATACGCGAGCCGCCTTTTGCCATGCCCCCTATGCCGGTTAAGGGAGGCTCCCATTATCCCTTTTGGCTCGAGCCTACTGGGGTGGGAGTAGCTCCACACTCTCGCTGTGGAGAGTACCGTCGGCGGAAGACACAGTCGGTGGCCTAGACTCTCGCAACTACACTTTTCATACAGATTTTTTCTTTTTAATTCTTTAATCAATTTTTTTTTATTTTTGCAATTTTGTTTTAATATTTAATTTGAAAGATTTCTCTTCATCTCGATTTTTCTGAGACATTTTCTTCTCTCTTCGTCTTCTTACGCTTGAGCTGCCTGTTCCTATGTCCCTCTTTGTCAGTTGTGGGAGGCTCCATTTATCCCTTTTAGCCCAGTTTAGGACCTACTTAGGTAGGAGTATGCTCCACATGGGGAGGACACTTTCGGTGAAAGACATAGCCAGCGGCCAATACACACGCGCCGTGACGAACATTTTCTTAAAACTAATATTGCTTTTTTCTATTTTTTCGTAAAAATTTTTTTTTTTTTAAATAATTTGCCACTCTCAGCTTTTAGTTGCTGCAGTGGTTTGGATACGCAAGTATCCACAATTTAGATTTTTGTTAATAATAATTTTTTATTTTGCGTTTTTTTGTAAGCAACCGCCTCGAACACCTTTCACTTATGCCGAACCAGTCGCGTGCCCCTTGGGCATACCGTGTGTACCGAAAAACGGGGTCGAGCTAGAATGAAAATTACCCGACGGGGGTTTGAACCCCGGACTGCCCGCTTGTCAGGCGGCAGCCGTCCACTAAAATTTTCGAGGTCATTCAATTTTCACTGCTCGCCTTTAATTGCACTTTAACTGCACTTTGTCATTTTTTGGACACACGGCTGCTTGAGGGTTTTTTTATCTTTTACATTTTATTTACATTTTTTTTTTTTTTTACATTTTTTTTTTTTTATTTTTTCTTTTTCGCACTTATCATACTAGGCTGGTAAGGGGTGTTAACTCCTTCCTCCTTCAAGATCTGCATCCCGCAGATTATTGGATTGTTGCAGCTCAAGACGGTGACCAAGTGGTCACAGGGGTGGGGGAAGTCGCGTGGCGGAATGTTGGGGCTACTTGTAGAGTGTACCACATTAACTTGTATATATCTATTATTTTGTGTTCACCTTATATGTTGACCCACATACATTTATCCCTGTATTCTCATATTTTTCCAGATACCCGCTTGTTTCCTTTATCCCAAGTGAAAATCCAGCAAAGCAGCATAGCAGTTTGTTAGTCAGCGATAGGACTGTCAACATAATCACCGATAGAGCTAATATACCCAGCAGAATCATGATAGAGTAGACAGTGGAATCAGCGACAGAAAATCTCTACTTCTAGAGTCAGCGATAGAAAGGCGTACATAACCATCAACATAGCTAAATAATGCAGTAGAGTTACGGTAGAGTAAACGTAGAATCAGCGACAGAAAATGATAATTACTTAGTCAGCGATAGAACTATTTGCATAGCCAATGACATAGCTCAGGTACACGGCAGAGTTACGGCGGACGCAGCAGTAGAACCAGCGACAGAAAGTACCGTTAAGAAACACTCAGGAAAGAGGAACACGGATGGAAATTTTCCATGACGCCGTCCAAGTACAGTCACAGCAAGCAGCATAGGCATAGAAGAAAAAAAAGCACCGTTAATAAACGCTCAGAAGCAAGAAACATCGATGGAAATTTTCCATGACGCCGTTCAGGTACAGTCTCAGCAAAACAGCGCAGGCATAGAAGTAAAAAAAGAAGAAGTAAAGAAGTTAGACATAGCAACTGCAATGGTAGTTCTGTCGCCTGTGAGAGAAAGGGAGAGGTTGCTTTTGGGTTCTCATTGGTCGACGCGCTTGGCTCAAGACCAGAGTGCACCCACTGCGACGAATAACGGAAGAATATAAACAATGAATAACGGAACAAGTTTCTTCAATCTGATTTTGAAGTAGATAAAAGGCGACCAACAGCATCAGAGAAGGAGTCCACCGCGAACCTTCAACGAGTTAACAACAGGAGTCCACCGCGAACCTTCACCGAGTTAACAACAGAGGATCAGCCGCGAGCCTTCAACGATAACCAAGGATAATTAAAACCAACGTTATCCAGCAAGGATATTCAAGGATAACACAAGGATAATCAAACCCAACCAGCAAGAATAATTAAACCAACGTTCACCAGCAAGGATCTTCAACGATAACCAAGGATAATTATAACAACGTTCATCAGCAAGGATATACGGCAAGGATAATTAAAACCAATGTTCACCAGCAAGGATATTTAACGATAACCAAGGATATTTATAACAACGTTCACTAGCAAGGATATACAGCCAGGATACTTAAAACCAGCATTCACCAGCAAGGATATTCAGCTATAACCAAGCATAATTAAACCGACGTTTACCAGCAAGCATAGCAAGGATCGAACTAAGACAGGTTCAAATACCAGAAGTGGTGATCATCGCACAGTCTACTCAGTTAATACAAGGATATTCAGCATATAATAATAACTCAGCTGCAACATCCCAACCAACAATCATAAAGGATATCGACTACGGTGCAGCAGCATGCAAGAATACATCGTTCAGTGATAACACAATTATTTTTATTGTCCCGAATTTGATTTATTGCCCTTTGAATTAATCCTTCACTTGTGTTCATTTTCTTCAACTTCAGCTAGTGTTTATTTTCAACGTTTTTCTACAAAGAACATTAGTAACATGGGAGTCAAATGGATAACATATCGTCGAAAAGCCGAGCTCAAAAGCTTCTTCGCCGAATTCGGACTGACCCCTGGCGGTTCAGTCGAAGAGATGAGAAGCCGATTCTCTAGCTTCGCATCCAGAGAAGACCATAAACCAGATGTACTCTCCCGGCTAGCAGAACTAGAATCACAATACGGACAAGCAGCCAGCCTCGATAAAGGTCTCGAAGTTAAACCACGTTCACGTCCTGTGTCACCTGCCCGACATACTGACAAGGAGTATTCAACGGAGAGACACGTATCTCTTAACCAAGACACAGATGGAAAATTATTGCAAATACCAGCGTTCACTAGCAGCATGGCTACAACAGACCTACACCCACAAGGAGCCACCGAGAATACCAGTTACACTAATCTCATAGAGAAAGTGTCCAAATGGGGTCTTCATTTTGATGGGACCACAGATCCATTATACTTCTTGGATACACTCGAAGCAAGGGCTAGTACTTATCGCATCAGCACCGAGTGGCTCCCTAATATGATGCCCATCTTATTTTCGGGGCGAGCCGAAGGATGGTGGCAAACCAGCGGTCTACTAGACGCCTCGTGGGCTAACTTTAGAAGAGAATTTCTAGATTTCTTTCTGCCGCCCAGAAACCTTGAAAAACTGGAAGATGCCATCCGCACGCGAAGACAGCGCCCTGGCGAAGCATTCAAGACATACTTGATAGAACTACGCCTCATGATGAGACGAGCTCATTATACAGAAGAACAGGAATTACAGCGCATATACGACAATTTACTGCCTGACTACCAATTGCACACCCGACTTATGGATTTACATAAATGCATAAGCTGACCCAGTTAATAGTAAATTTCACACTTCTACCAAGTATCTGAGGCACCAGTGGATACTTACCGCGCTTGCCGTAACTGCGGCAAACGGGACCATTTCGCAAAGCAATGCAACAATCCAAGGATTTTATTCTGTTGGGAATGTGGAAAACGCGATGTACGAACCATCGACTGCTGTCGACGGTCGGGAAACGCCGGGCGCCTACGTTCGACAGGGGATCGAACGAAGAAAGCGCCGAGCCAGCCCCAAATGTAAGTAGATACTCCAATTCGACAAGGGTCGCCTCATTGCCTTAGTCCAGGTCAACGGATGTGAAGTGAGCGCCACCCTTGACATTGGAGCCACTAGGAGCTTCATACACAGTTCACTGGCTCAGCAGATCGGTACCCACGGGAACTGGAAACGAATACACACCCCTATCAACTTAGCCGATGGATCTAGAAAGGAAATCACCCAGTCTATCGAGGCTGAGATATGTCTGGGGATGACACAAGTAAAAATACCATTGCTGGTATTACCAGGTATTATGGACCAATTGATCTTAGGCACTGATTTCCTACGTGGCACTCGGACCATAATCCAGTGCGGGGAAAGCTATCTACAGTTAGAGCCTATGCAAAACGCCCTGCTTGGATCATTTGTCAGTTGCAGCGCTGCCTCACAACCGTTGAGTACCTTAACCAGCAACAACCAGACTCAGTCAATCATCACTAAATCCCCAAGCTCCCCAGTGGAAGTGTTGCCGGATGAAAAACGGATCCGAAACACGGCCTTACCTCCGGTTTCCGACAAAGCCGTCATTAATAACCCATTTCGTCAACCAGTAATCGAAAAATCACCAGTCAGAATAGACAAACTCAACTTAATAGCAGCCAGGCCCACGACAAGGATGGAAAGCACCATGACATCTCCAGAGCCAGAATACTCCAAAGACGCGAGGGTGAATAAAATCATCAACGAGTTCCTATCACAGGAATTACCAAAGTTCGACACATTACAAGGAGTCACCCACATCGCAGAGCACGTCATCACTATGAAGGATGACAAACCAATCAAGCAACGTTATTACCCTCGCAACCCGGCCCAACAGAAGATCATCAATGACACCGTGGACCAGTTATTAGCAGAAGACCGCATCGAACCATCGAAAAGCCCACATAGCGCACCCATCGTACTAGTTGGTAAGAAAACCGGAGAGACGCGTAAGTGTATCGATTTCAGGCAACTCAACGCGCAGTCTATACGAGACGCCTACCCTCTACCAAGGATCAATCATATTCTGGAAAAACTTCGCAACGCTCAGTTTATCTCTACACTGGATCTTAAAAGTGGTTATTGGCAAATACCACTGGCCAAAGCAAGCCGGGAATGCACAGCATTCACAGTCCCAGGTCGTGGCCTATTTCAATGGAAGGTAATGCCTTTTGGGCTACATTCCGCAGCGGCAACATTCCAACGCGCCTTGGATAGCGTGATTGGACCCGAGATGGATCCATTTGCCTTCGCGTATCTAGACGATATTATCGTCATCGGAAGGACATTGGAAGAACATATAACTCACCTGCAAGAAGTTTTTCGACGCCTCAGAGAAGCCAAGTTACGGATCAATAAAGCCAAGTGCAGATTCTTTAGACGCAAAATACAATTACGCCAACTTCGACGATGTTTGGGCATCGCGTCTTGGTATCGCAGATTTGTGCCAGAGTTTTCTAGTATCATACAGCCTATCACCGCTTTATTGAAGAAAAATACTAAATGGAAATGGGATGCAGAACAACAACAAGCCTTCGACGAATTGAAATTACGATTGACATCCGCCCCTATCTTGGCCTGCCCCGATTTTAACTCCAAATTCTACTTGCAGACAGATGCCAGTGATTATGGTTTGGGCGCAGTATTAACCCAGTATCAAAAAGGAACATAACGGGTCATCGCCTACGCCAGCAGACGCCTCCTTGCACCTGAAGAGAATTACTCAGCCACCGAGAAGTAGTGTATCGCTATAGTTTGGGCAATTCGCAAGCTACGCTGTTATCTGGAAGGATATAAGTTCGAAGTCATCACGGATCATCAGGCCTTGAAGTGGCTCAATTCGATAGATAATCCCACAGGTCGTATAGCAAGATGGGCACTCGAACTACAACAATATGAATTCGACATACAATACCGCAGAGGAAAGTTAAACGTCGTGGCCGACGCCTTGTCTCGACAACCATTGGACTTGCTAAACTCAATTCAGGATACTCTACCGGACTGGCCATGGTGGAATAAAATAAAGCTACAAGTAGAAGCACAACCAGGGCAGTTCCCCGATTTTCACTACGAAGGTGGGCAACTATACCGAAGGAGAATTCATCACCCCGACGAAGATGAATCCATACCATGGAAGTTATGTGTGCCGAAGGAAGCTCGTCAACGAGTACTATGCGAATGTCACGACGAACCTACTGCAGGCCATTTGGGAATCCGGAAATACTACTGGCCTGGCTTTTTCCGTGATATAAAACGACACGTACACAACTGTCTTCAATGCCAAAAATATAAAGTGGACCAAAGGAAGCCAGCTGGGAAAATGTTCACTCGTCAAGTGTCAGAACCATTCAACACAGTGTGTGCTGATTTTGTTGGACCTCTCCCCAGATCAAAGCAAGGTAACACTGTTCTATTGGTTTTCTTAGATGCATACAGCAGATGGGTTTAGCTTGTACCTCTGCGTAAAGCCACCGCTGCTTCAGAACACGCATTTCGGGAGCGAATTATCGGACACTTTGGAGCACCGCGCACTTTGGTCTGCAACAATGGAACACAGTTCACCAGTCGCACCTTCAAAGAACTATGTCGACGAGCTGGAGATTCAGTACACCGCCCCGTACACACCATGTCAAAATCCTACCGAGAGGGCCAATCGCACCGTGAAGACCATGATAGCTGAATACCTGGGAGAAAAGCAGAGTAACTGGGATCACTTTCTACCCGAATTTACATTGGCAATAAATTCCAGCGTATGCGATTTTGACAGCATTTACACCAGCGTTCCTCGTGCTGGGTAAGGAACCCCGCATCCCTGGAGCCCTGTACGACGAGGTTACTTGGCACCACACCCTAGTCCCCTGAAGCACGAACACGACGCATGGCAGACGTTTTTACAATGGCCCAAGAGAACATGCAACGAGTTTCAATGGAGCAAGGACGTCACTACAATTTGCGACGTGAGACTGGCGACCAGCGATTGGAGATCTGGTCCTCCTGAAGCAACACCACTTGTCCAAGGCTGCCAAGGGCTTTGCAGCTAAATTGGCCCCAAAGTTCGATGGGCCTTACAAAGTAATCAAGTTTATATCCAGAAACATCGTCCGACTACAAGAAACCAACAGCAGATGCAGACACAAATTATGGAATTGGAGAATGCGTTCTCTAAAAAAATAAATAATTGTTTTGGCGAAGTACAAAGAACACGACGTTTATATTTCAGTGGTCAGAATTAACTAAAAACTCTTTATTCAAAATGTATAAATGAAAGCTTTTACATAAAAATGCTGATTAACTTATGCTACGTACATGTGTCTCCATATCTATTTGTGTCGGTATAATTATTTGGAATTCAATGCATATTCCATGATTATGCTGATTAGACTTATTTGACATACATGTGTTTTAGTATATATTTGTGTTGGTACAATTAATTGGAATTAGGTGTATTGCATTTGTGTTTCGGTTGCTAAACCGGATGTTTTCGTATTTAAAAGAGTTTATTAAACTCGTGTTGCGAAATCACTTATTAAGCATTTAACGAGTTCAATAGCTCTTGTACTTTCTGGCTAATTGGGGTTTGTAGACGGTCTGGTTTTATATTATGTTCTGGGAATGGCGTGGACTTATACATAACTTCTCCCCCCTTTAGAAAAGAATTCTCCTGAATTCTATTATTATTAAGCTGGACTTTAATTTTGTTGTGTTTTCCCATAATGACAGTTATTAATATAATTATTATTAAAATTACTGCGATATTAAATGAATAGGTTATGTTTTTATGTGTCTTCAAGTTTTTTATGTTTATCCAGTTAATTTTGTAATTTTCTAGTATGTTTTCAAATGTTATTTGTTTAGTAAAATTTTGTATTTGTTTCTTTTTTTCATAAAGTGTTTTTTCGTTTCCTATTTGGAAAGTGTTTGTAAAATAATTGTTGTCTATACCTATTGTACAATTTGCAAAATGTATTAATGTATTATTTGTAATTTGTATTTTTTCGTTGATACAATTTTGATATAATGTTTTGTTATTGGCATTTTTGATTACTATGGTTTCTTCATCTATTTCTAGTATTTCCATTTCTTTTTGTTGTATCAGTTTACAATTTTTCTTAAATATACAATGTTTGCTTATTTTCATTTCTTTTAATTTTTTGTTTACTTCATATGTGTAGGTTACATTTTTATAATTAAATACTAATTCTGATTTATAATCTATTTCTAATTTTTCCTCATTAGGTATTGGTACAATTTGTTGCACTTTAATTGTTGTAAAATTTTTGGGAATTTCTATTGCGAATATTAATAGATTATTAGTAAACAATGCTGTAGTTTACTTAATATGATTTAGTTTGTTGAAGTTAATGTTGTATTTCTTTATCTCACTATCCGTTAATATGCTAGGGTGTAATATATTGTACCTAGCCGATGCTACGTTATCTTGTAGATGTTCTATCTTATTTCTTATTAACTGAATTTTTATTTGCTGATCGTAATACAAGTTCTCCTGATATCTATTATTTTCGTATTTTCCAATTGCGTTTAATTGATTTTCAATTGCTTTTCTGTCTGCCTTTATTATTTGCTTAATATACTGAATTGTATCATTAAAGTATGTATTAATATAAATTTGCTTATTCAATAATTCGTTAGTTTCTTGTATATTTTCTTTGAATTTTGATAAATGATTTTCTATTACTTTTCTGTCCTCTTCGTCCATGGTACCGAACATCCATTTTGCTCCACTACCAATTGCATTAACTAGTCCTCGTCTTTTACGTGTGTAGTTTCCGTATAATGTGTAAAGTTTATGTTTTGTTTCTGTTAATTGTGTTTGTAATATATGTTTGTTGTCGTTGTTTATCATTAATATGTTGTTTTCTAGGTCACTTAGAATGTTATCGATGTCTTTTAAATTTATTATGTGTATTATTATGTCCGTTGCTGTAACTATGTCTTGATATTTCATCTCTATTTGTGCATACCCGTCTTGATCAAGTATTTGTTGGGTTGTCAACGTTCCTGATATCGTTCTCATTGTCGTCAGTATTAATATTATCATCATTAACATCTTCTGAAAATTTGTGCGTTCGTTTTATATTTTTAGGGTCAATATTCTTTAATTTAGCTTTTTTATAATTCGGGGCTTCCTTATGTCTAACTGCCTTATAATTTTTTTAAAACCCTTCTTCTCGTTTTTCCTCATAATTTTCTCTGTTATTGTTGTGTTTTTCTAACATTTTTTGTTTAGCATTTTCTATATTTTCCTTAATTTTGGTCAAGTCTACCTTATTGTTCTGGGCTTCGTTAGGAGTACATTTAATTGTAGAGTGATATCTGTTATTATAGTTCCTCACGGCTTTTTGCATTATCTGTTTTACTGTCATATTAGATGCTTCTGTTTTATATATTACTCTAAATTTTTCTGCTACTGAGTTATGTAACCTTTCTATGTCCGAGTTTCCTGTGTGACTATTTGGTTTAGTGAGATGTAATTCTATTCCTTCTTGCGATAATAATTCTTTAATTCTGATAGAGTTAAACTCATTGTCAGCTATAATTTTATCTGGTCTTCCTATCTTTGTGAAATGTTCTTCTAGTTGCTCTACTATGGTAATGTGGTTTCTATCGTTTAATATATATGCTGCTGCAAACTTGGAAAATTTGTCTATAACTGTTAGAAAGTGCGTATTTCTTACTACGTATGCATCTATATGAACAATTTGGTTCTTATCTGATGGGGTTTCTGTTTTCTTGAACTTGTTTTTAATAGGATTCCTATCATATTTAATTTCTTTGCACCGGTCACATTGGTTAATAACCACTTGCACTAATTCTAGCAATTTTGGGTAATATATTCTGTTTTTAATTTGTTTTGATATATTTTTTTTTCTGGATTTTATAATATTGCTTATTGTAGTTTTACTCTTCATTTCACATACACATAGAAATAGATATAGAGATATACATATGCATACGTGGTTCCAGGTGGCTTTCGACTGGTACTGGTGTCATCAACTTTAGAACTTAAATACAAAATCTGAGAATTGCTTGCTTGATCCTTCAATCCCTCTCGCCTCGGCCGCACACCTCCTTAAAGCACAGTGCATGAGGATTTCTCACGGAATGGATTGACCTTCTGGCTGGTGAAACCAGTCAATAGGTAATCCTCCTGCTCATGCTCGGTTATATATTTCATCATCTTGTTGCATGACTCGGACACTGTTTGCCGATCAATTGCTGCTTCACGTCGCAGCTGATCAACGACAATGCGTTGTTGTTGTAAGGAGGATGACATTACGTCCATGATGGCTGTCTCGGAAAGTCCTATGGTTATGGTTGAAAATTTCACTCAGTGATACAGATAAAGGAGACGGGGGTCGGGGTTTCGTGGGGGTTAGGTAGTAAATTCGATTAAGTTTGTTGTATGTAGTGTTGGTTGTGTGCTTTTTGCCTAAAATTTGCTTTGCAATTGCAATTTGAGATTTTGCAGCCAAATAATTTAACTTGTTTTAAATTTCCAAAATAATTCGAGTTGACTATTAAAAAAAATGTATAGATACACACCCAAACTAAAGATGGTCCATAATGATTTGATTGTATGTTTCTTGAATACCTGAATGCATACTTTCTCTCACGTGGTAAAATGATATCTGTTTCACTGCTTCCATTTCGGATTCGATGTCTTGTGCTCTGAGTGTGCATTTTATGAATTCTATCTGCTTGTCGTTGGAAAAAATTTCTATTAATTTTTCTTGAATTATATTGTATTCATGATCTGGTAATTCCGAGTATATTCCTATTTTTGTTATATGTTGGAAAATCGTGTTTTGCTATGAATATTATTCTTTTATTATTTACTGTTTTATATTCGTCTGTCTTGCAATTTGTAATAATTATCTGCGTTTTATATTTATTAACTAATTCCTCTTTTATAAAAAATGATCGTGTAGGTTTTCTTCTGCTGAGTGTGTTGTCGCTATTGATGTATTATCTTCTTCGTCTTCCATGTTTGCTATCGTATTTATACTTGATTCTTTGTCGTTATTTCCGTTATGAGTGTAGTCGTTGTCTTCAAGTCTACTTAGAAAGTCAGCTACTCTATTTTCCTTTCCTTTTAAATAATCAATGTCGAATTGGTACTCTCCTAGCTTCAATAACCATCTTTGATGTCTAGGTGATATGTCTTTCCCTTTATGTAAGAATTTTATAGGTTGGTGATCTGTTAGTATTTTAAACTTTCTTCCATACAAATATGGTCTAAAGTAACTTACACTCCAAAGAATTGCCACAAATTCTTTATCGGTTGCCGAATAATTTTTTTCGTGATTATTTAATGTTCTCGATGCATAACAAATTGGGTGCCCTTCTTGGGATAAAACTGAACCTATTGCATAGTTCGACGCGTCTGTCGTTAGAGTAAATAATTTTTCGAAATTTGGATATCTAAGAATTGGGTGTGAGCTGATCATATGTCTTAATTTTTCGAATGCCTCAACGTAAGTCGGATCTTTTGAATTAATTTTTACATTTTTCTTTAAATATTTTGTTATTGGTTGTGCTACTTTAGCGTAGTCTTTAATAAATTTCCTATAGTAACCCGTTATTCCTAATAAACTTTTTATCTGTTTTTCCGTCCGGGGTAGCATCAATTTTTTTATAATCGCGATTTTATTGGGATTTGGCTTAATGCCTTCTTTTGTCAAGATATGTCCCTAAAAATTCTGTCTCTCTTTTCATAAAATTGCATTTATCTATTTGAATTTTTAAATTTTTTTCTTCCAGAATTTGGAAGATTTCTTTGATTGCCTGAATATGTAAAAATTAGTATATCGTCTAGATATACGACACATTTTTTATTTATGTGGTCCCTCAAAATTTCATTCATCAGCCTTTGAAAAGTGGCTGGGGCATTTTTTAACCCGAATGGCATTCTTATAAACTCATATAAGCCGTGTGGCGTTACGAATGCTGTCTTCTTCCTATCTTCTTCCTTAACCAAAATCTGATGATATCCCTTTGCTAAGTCTAACGTCGTGAAGTATTGTGCTCTTCCGAGTTTATCTAAAATTGAGTTAATGTTTGGGATTGGGAACTTGTCATCTATGGTAATTTCATTCAACTTTCTATAATCAATTACAATTCGATATTTCTTTTTGCCTGAGTTGTCTATTTTTTTCGGTATTACTATCAAAGGACTTGAATATCTTGAATTACTTTTTCTTATTATACCTTGTTCGGTCATTTCTTTTATTTTTCTCCGTACTTCTTCCTCATGTTGTGGTGGATACCTGTAAAGTTTTGAATTTAGTTGTTCGTCTGTGGTTCTCCGTATTTCGTGTTCGATTTCTGTCGTACTCGTCAATATGTCTCCTTCTTTAAAAAATAGTTCACTATACCGTTGTAAAATAAGTTCAATTTCTTTCCGTTCTTCTTTATTTAAATGTTCTAAGTTTAGGTTATCAAGGTTTCCTTCCTTACTTTCTAATGTACATACTTCCTTGTACTGATATGGGTTATTGATGATTGAATTTTTTTATGATTTAATGTTAAGATTTTTTTTCGATGTCGATAAAAGCGTTTAGAAAATTGAGGAGGTCTATTCCTATGATGAAACTATATTTTCTTCCTGTTAGTGGGGCTACTTTCCATCGTACCCTTGCGTTATTTGGTAAATTAAATTCTCTGGGTGCTGTTGTGTGTATTTCGTACTGTATTACGTCTCTGCTATTTATCGTGCTGTATGGTATTGGTTTGTTCAATTTAATTTGTCTGTAACTGTTTATTTGATCGTTCACCAAGCTTAAAGTGGCTCCCGTATCTATTAACGCTACGTATTTTTCCTTATTTATGTTAAGTTCTATTAATGGTAGGGGGCTGAGGCTGCTTCGTAAAAAAAACGGTATTATTAACCTCTGTCTGTTGTTCGCAATAGTGGTTTGAATCGTTGTTTTGGTTGTTGATGTATTTGTTGCAATCGTCATTTTGATACTGTTCATCCCTACTCCTGTTCTGGTCAGTTTCTAAATTATCTATTTCCATGTGTACTGCATTACCTGGTTTATACTGCCTAGTTTGATGCGAGCCTGTTTGTTGATAATTTTGTCTACTTTGTCCTGAGTTGTTGCTTCGTACGTTTTGTTGTACATTATTTTGTCTAAATTGCCCTGAATTGTTATTTCGGTAATTATGTTGCTGGTTCTTATTAGTTTGGTTCCAATCTTGCATTTCTGGAACTTGCTGATTATTCTGATAAGTGTTCCTATAGTTTTGCTGTTGGTTATTATTCTGATAAGTGTTCCTATAGTTTTGCTGTTGGTTATTATTCTGATTAACATTCCTATAGTTTTGTTGTTATTGCATATTTTGATTATTATTTCCCTGATTTCTGTTGTTCGGCCCTGCCTCCGAATTATTTCTGTTGGGTCTGGCTTTTCTATATTGATATCTAATACAACTGTTCTCATATCTGCGTAACATCATTGTTTTCAATATTTCAAAATTTTGTCTAGTAGTGTGCCTTGTGTCATTTCTTTTACAGTATTGACTAATAAGCTTTCGATATTACTTAGATCTATAAAGTTGTCGTTCTTATGATAAACTATTAGCTCATCTGTTTTATATTTTATATTTTGTATTTCCACAGCTAATTCGCTCACCGTATTCACTTTTAAATCGCAGATTCTTCGGTAGAGTTGGTGTGGTTCCGTGTCTGGTCTGTACCTCAGTTTTAAAGTTGCTTTTATCAGCTCCCAGTTGTCGGGTTCCGGTACGTTGATCACTACATCCTTTGCTTGTCCTTGAATCGTCTTATAGAAAATGGTCCGTATGACTTCTCGCTTCAATTCCGGGTCTTGTATTGACAAGAGTAGATATTCCACGTTGCTGAAGAATGAATTTATCGAGATGTCCCCTGTTCCAGTGAACGTGGCTAGGTGATTAATTGTTTTGAACAATCGTCCTTGCTGCGCTGTACTAGTGCTGTTGGTCTGAAGTTTTATATAAGCTTGCCGTAACTGTTCCAGCTGCTGTTCTCTAATAGCCAGTTGTTCTAACAGGTCTGCCTGTGGCATTTGTAGGTTCTCTTGAGTCATTCTTACTTTGTCGAAATTCTCTTGTCTTTGATGATTTCTTGACGCCAGAATTTTAAGTTTTATTTGTTATTGCACTATACTGATTTTTAGTAAAAACTGATTTTTAGTTTTTTTTGTGCAAGAGTTGATTCCGTTAGTACACGTCGGCCAATAAATGTTAATTATTTTTATTTTCGTTCGCACTCAGTTTTCCTTAATTTATTTATTTGGTTCGAATGTTATCACTGGATCCTCTTTAATAAAAAAGGATCCTACCGACTGCGCCAATTATGGAATTGGAGAATGCGTTTTCTAAAAAAATAAATAATTGTTTTGGCGAAGTACAAAGAACACGACGTTTATATTTCAGTGGTCAGAATTAACTAAAAACTCTTTATTCAAAATGTCTAAATGAAAGCTTTTACATAAAAATGCTGATTAACTTATGCTACGTACATGTGTCTCCATATCTATTTGTGTTGGTATAATTATTTGGAATTCAATGCATATTCCATGATTATGCTGATTAGACTTATTTGACATACATGTGTTTTAGTATATATTTGTGTTGGTACAATTAATTGGAATTAGGTGTATTGCATTTGTGTTTCGGTTGCTAAACCGGATGTTTTCGTATTTAAAAGAGTTTATTAAACTCGTGTTGCGAAATCACTTATTAAGCATTTAACGAGTTCAATAGCTCTTGTACTTTCTGGCTAATTGGGGTTTGTAGACGGTCTGGTTTTATATTATGTTCTGGGAATGGCGTGGACTTATACATAACTCGCACGGCGAACATAGACGACCTGAAGTCTATACAACCAGACGACCCAAGCATCCAAGAGGAAGAGCAAATTAAATCTATGATCGAGTTGACGCAGCCCATTGTCGTCAGAGACGAAGCACAGAAGACCGCCGGAGTTACCCTACCCTAGACGAATTAATTCGCAGGGGCCACTTGATGGAAGGCGCGCCTTCCCAACGTCCCTGTCCCCCGCTGGGGGGTCTACAAGTCACGGCAAGTCTGACCATGCATCCACACGCAAAATACTCATTCCTATTATTACATTTAAGTTCAAATTGTATCATAGTCATAAGCATCTAATTCATGTATACCACACACGTTAGCTTGTTAAGCCCTCAACAACCCAATATAGGGCGCATAGTCTCAAGTCAGAGTATCTAACACTTTTCTTTTCCTCAGTCGTACGATGGCACGCCAACTCAGCGTCAAAGAAATAGTTGGTGTCATCGAAGACGTGGTGGCAAACTGGGAAGCTGAGTTCGCTAGGACATCAGCAACAAGCGAACCTGCGATGGAACACGATCCTCCAACAACACACTGCACCTTAGCAGCAACCGAGGCAGAGAACCCCGATGACCGCTCACCGCATCAGTCCCCGAGCCATGGAGGGATAATCCTAGCCCGTCTTAGCGGGACTACACTGACCCGGAAACCGGCGAAACCCCGCAGCTGCCACCCCTCGCCATCGAGTACGACTTCGGTGTACCATCACGACCGTACAACCCCGTGAGCTATGATGCCCCCAGCGTATCCCCACTTTCAGGATATCTCGCTACCTCCTCAGCTAGTGAGTCTGCAGGGCGACGCCAGCCCGCCTCAACCAGCGGAGGCTGACAACGCACCAAGTAGTAGACCTATCAACGCTTGGCAGGTTATCCCCCTTGGATGGCGGACGAAGGGTGTGCAGGAGCTATTACCACGCCAACTAATCGAAGAAGTGCAGGATTGCCAACAGCAACGGCAAGAACGAAAGTTTAAATGTGAAGCAGCCGGTAGCGTGTATGGTATACGGGTGAACAAGACCCAGCAGGTCACCGTCACTTACATCGGCCCTGCTTCCACGAAATAAAGGGGGGGGTGTGACGAAGTGCCAATTTGGCACTACGACACAACTACGAGTCTAGTTTGTTATTCTAAGCCATTAGAAAATTAATTAATTATCATTAATCCCAACCCTAAATACTCCGACTTGTTTCTTAATTAATCGTCTCCGCTCTAGGTACATTACTATTTATCTATATACTCATTGCCATGTACATATGTGTGTATACATATGTACATAAGTTTCTCTTTAGGTACGCCTTTATGTATAACATTAATTGCGCAGCAGAATTAAGCCGGCCACTTATATATGTACGCTCACCCGGTGCTATACACATACACACACATACACATGCAAGCCCAACGGGACTTATACGAATTTATCCACGGCGCTTTTGCGCAGTTTCTATTGTTTTGGTTGCAACGGGACCAACAAAATGCGTACGTGACGATTCTGACGACGACGCGTGTCGCGACAGAATCGGTTGTCATGGTAACAGTGATTGGACGAGCGCGTGTCGCAGCCGGCAGTGGGCAGAGCCTGGGCAGAGGAAGACCGAAAGTTCGAGAAAGCGGTCAGCGACTGCGCAATAAGAAGACAATAAATGATTAGGAAAACCACCCTTAAGTGAGACAGTCGGGAGTGCTCCAAGTAATGCAAACCAGTGTAGAGTGTGGTTAGGTTGTGTTGACAAAATAATAATATTGAATAAATATGCAACGAAGTTTATAACGATGTAAAGCCCACATGTCACAATTATTGGGGGGTGAAACTAATTAAGATTAACACTCTCTCCTATCCTTTCCCAGATCCTAATCCTTTATGTGTGTGTCACCATAGTATGTGTTTCTCCTCTGGCATTGGCATCCGGGTTGCACCCTACCCAATGCCAAGGAGAGTGTAGTGTTTATTTGTAGTGTGCCCGGGTACTGGGTCACCACACAGCCAACGTCCGGGTTGAACCCTTGTTGACTGTGAGGGCGGCTGGTATCCATTGGCATGCGAACAGGATTTATGTTGTGATCGATGTCCGGGTTACACCCTAGTCGAGCACAACATAAGTCTCGGGATGTCCGTATGTAGTGTTGTATTAAGTCGGTGTCCAGGTTGTACCTTAACCGACTTATCTTCATGTTTCCCTTTTGTGACCTTGTAGTTGTAGTGGTATAATTGTAAGTCGGTGTCCGGGTTATACCCTAACCGACTTACATGTCTGCATGTATATGTGTTACACTTTCTGTCTATATAATACATAATAAAAATTTCATTAATTTAATTAATTTAAATTTCATTAAATTTAATATTTTGAAGAAAAATTTCAAATATAATGGAAATTACATTAAATTTTGCATTTTTTTTTAAAGAGAAAAAAAAAGTGTGATATCAATTCCTTTTTTTTTTAATTCAATTAGTGATATTCACTTAAAGTGATCAATAGATCAACGAAAAAATTAATTGATTAATGATTCATTATATTGTACATACATACATGAAGAAATGAAAGTATATATTCAACTGCTAATAGCAGTAACAGAAACGTGGAAAATAGAAGGGGGATAGCTCATGTGGTTGGCTCATTAAAATTTTACAAAGTATACTCCAACCACATGTGTTAGTAATAGCCTTTTTCAAAATTGTTAGTAGTTTTCAAGCAGCGTTTGCACGCATCGGCTTGAGGGTTTAGTTAAAATTAAATGATTGAAAATGAGTAGTTATTAACATAATTTTTTTTAGAATGGATGAGTGAATAATGATTTTTTTTTTTTTTAAAATTGAAGGCAATATCGGAAATCCGATTTGCGTTGCTATCCACCACGGCAAAGTTGGTCTTCAAGATTTAATTTTTTGAACTCTCTATGTAGAGAGTTGTGTTGATTTTATTAGTTTTCCCAAATAGGGAATTCAAACACTTTTTTTTGTTGTTGCAGCATTATATATGTATGCATACAACGGGTATTTAAAAATGGTTTTTGCTTGCAAAATTTTGTTTTTCAATCAAAACAATTATGGTTGAATTCTTCTTCCCCCGTTGTTCTCCAGCAGATCAGGCCTCCAGCAGGACAGTGAATAACGACAGTCCTTTCACGGTCGCCATAAAATATGTACAATCGTACATTTAAATTATTTCCAATGATACCAATTTTAATTAATAATTTTCTGTTCTTCAGCACGTCTGTGCTCTTAGTCAAGTTTTATTCGAATGACTTAAGCTACATATAAACGCTTATGTTGCTTATTGGCAGATACAAAAATAAGAGGGCTGAGGAGCAAGAATGAACTCACATGTTTGGTCACTCATTCTTGGTAAGACCAAAATGCAAACTTAGCATTATTGGGCTGGCTTGCCAGCACAATTCGTTTGCATAAGCTTATATACAGAACGAAATGTATGCATGCAAGTTTGCGTACATACATACAATTGTTTTTATATATAAACTTATATTTATTTATTGCTTGCAATAGAGTGTTACAAGCTGTGCTGATTAATTTTAATAACGACATGTGAATTTACTACAATAATATTAATATAAAGCAATTATTTATAATTATTAATTATTTATATGCATGACTAAAAATAATTTTCTTCGATAACATTTATTTAATTTCCAAGTGTGCGAAAAGTTATTTTAATTATACAGTGTAAGAAAATCTATTTACATGACGGTACGGACAATGTCAGCTGGTATGCAGATGGAGCTTTCATTACGCTTAAATAATCAGACAGAGCTTTTCGATATTAAGTCAAGCGCATGAGAGATAGACACTGATCATGACAAAAAAAAATTATTAATTGCAGCGATTTAAATGTAAAAATTTTTGACAAAACAAAATTTATGAACTGAATTTAATGAAAGAAGTCAGAAATGTTAAGATTTTACTGAATACATCCATGACTGGGTAAAAAATTACGTTACTTTTTTCTTTCGTGCGATTTAAGTTTTCTTTTGCTGGATTAAAACATTGGGTCAAAACAAAAATGTATGCACTCAAATAGCAAAATATTCTTTTCGAGCATGCTTGGAAGGAAAATTTATCAAAAACAAAAATCAAATTTATCGCGATTTTACTGCAACGACAAACACCAATAATTTTATAGCATACTAAACTTATTAAGACAGACTAAGATAAATTAATTTAATTAAGGTAAGACCAGCAAAAAAAATTTAAAGGTTAAAAAAAAAATTTTTTTTCACTGAGGCAACGACACAAAAAAAAAATTCAGACAACCCACGGAAGAGGTTACTTATGGAGTATGAAGCCTGCTGAGATCCCTTTTCCGCGGTTTTTCCACTTTTAATTTTCCATTTTCTTTAACGATTTACATTGTCTCGATCGTCAGACAAATTCTCTTTTACCGTCTCCGCCGCTGGGTAATGGTAATACTGACGAAAGCTCTTCTGTAGTGCGTGGGCAAAGCTTAGCTTAATGCAGCTTGTAAATTTAATGAGGCCTTATGGGCCCACACAAGTGAAAGAACTTTTTCGTTATTTTCTTTTACTTGGGTGTGAAACGATCAATAATGACATCAAAGATGCGAAAGGAAATGGGTATGGCTTTAAAGAAATAAAGGGAAAAGGTTGGGTATTTCAGCCAACGAAAAATATTTTTTTGGGAAATAATTTTCTTCTTTTTTTGTTAACACTTACATTTGTGTTGCTCTTGGCAATCATTTTTGTTGTTTTTATACCCTGTACCCACATGGGGTAAAAGGGTATGTTAAAGAATGTAACAGGCAGAAGGAAGCGTTTCAGACCCCATAAAGTATATATATTCTTGATCAGCATCAATTAAAATTTTGCATGAAATTAATGGCGATTTCGAGGATATTCTGTTTCATTTAATATAACTAGTTGGTGCAACGTATACTCAATGTCGGCAGGGACGACTTGCTTGCTTCATTTAAACAGAAATCTCTATTCCGAGAATTAATGAAGCAAGCAAGTCGTCCCTGCTGACATTGAGTATACCCTGTACCAACTAGTTATATTAAATGAAATTGAATATCCTCGAAATCGCCATCAACTTTATGCAAAATTTTCTTTAACATGCAGCAACAGCGAACGCATGCTGTCTCGCTTACTCTTGCCAGCCGATGTCGCCTTGGCAATTCAGTGCAAAACTCATATAGGTATATCTCCGATATTTATAGTCCGATTTCGACTAAATTTGGTTAGGTGGAGTAGTATAATTAGGTGTGCCAAGTAAGAATGCGATTTCTTTAATACAGCTCTAGTAATACGTTTTCCCGATTTGCGGGGGCGGAAGTGGGCGTGGCAAAAATTTGAAACAAACTTTATCTGGCTGCACACTAGACGGATCTACAAACCAAATTTGGTAGCTCTAGCTCTTATAGTCTTCGAGATCTAGGTGTTCATACAGACGGACAGACGGACGGACAGACGGACAGACGGACAGACGGACGGACAGACGGACATGGCTCAATCGACTCGGCTAGTGATGCTGTTCAAGAATATATATACTTTATGGGGGTATAATGATGCTCTTTGTGATCTTAAGTTTGACTGAATGATATAACATTCGAAAGACTTTCCACTTAATAAATTTTGTTAGACTTCCACTTACTTTAAAAATTTTTTGGACTTGGGAAGTTAAAATTTTTTTCTCACTTGTGTTCACTTTTGGAACGGAGCAGACATGTCTGCTCTGATTTGACTCTGAGAAGAGAAAGAAGGTGTAGTCCAAATCGGAAGGGGATGTTGGCCGTTCTTGGTTTTATACTTGAATCTGACAGGCATAAAAAAGGAAGAGAAAAGAAATGTCAGCAAAAGGAGGATTAAACATATCGACTTAGCGACATCTATTGAGACGAACCTAACGCCTAGTGAAATAACTATTGCCCACTTCAAGGGTGTAAGCAACTGCTTTAAATATATTTTTGCACTGCTTGCTTAACTCAGATTTATATTTTTCATACGACTAGCGCACTACAATTCCCCCCTACTAAAATCACACTGGTCTGTGGTGCACGCCTTAATTGGTTTTTTGATATATTCTGCTTGCAAGTTCGACAACTTTGTTTATACGTATCTGGTTTTCCGCATCCGTAGCAAAAAACACGGGGATCGGCAGTGCATTCTTGATAAGCATGACCCTTTTTTCTACAATTACAACAAATAAGGTCCATGGCAGATAAATCAAGAGATTTATTGTCTATTAATTCTTCTTCCTCTTCTTCCAATTCACCTGCTACTACTGCATTCAGTTGACGTCGAATCGTTGGACGTGAAGTAACTGTTTGGGTCCTATTGTGGTTAAGGTTTCGCAAGAATAATTCTCTAGTTCAAACTAAATAACGCAATGACTTGATTGAGGTTGCCGTTTCATATAACATATCTCTCTGAATATCAGGTAAAAGATTTCCTCTAATTATCTCAACTAAAGACAATTCTGACATAGGTTCTGAAAGTTTATCCAATAGCGATGCAATGACGTTATAAAAATCGTCAAACGACTCATTTGCTCGTTGCTTGCGATTTTCAATCTCTGATCGAATATTTCTATTAGTTCTATCATCTTTAAACTGACCTCTTAAGGCATAGCATAGGTCGTGCCAACGAACCATCGGAACACTTTTATGATATCTCCAATACTCCATATCTGGCAGTTAACTCGAAGTTTCCATCTAAGGTCTGTTTAGTAAGAGCTTCTGTTCAATAAATAAAATCATCAGCTGTGATTGCTGATTTTCCTAAAAAGCGAAGATGTCAGTTAGCCATTATCTGACTAATGCGATCAGGCCTAAGATCAACATTTGCAGAGCTAAGTCTTATTGAGGGAGGAAAAGGTATACGACTCGACTGAGGCTCGAATCCAGGAGTAGGGTCCGTGGGATTGAGACCTTGTCCTGGGGACTGTAATTGAATATTTGATGTAATTAAAGTTATGTTTGGGTCAACTTCTTGACGATCTTGGTCTAGGGTCAGGCGAACAAGTGTGTTCTGACTCGACGGGAATATTTTGTAATCCTACTGTTATGGCTTGCGTTAACCACTCGGTTTAGTTCGCCATCGAAGTAGCCAGAATTCGGGCTTGTTCAGCTAAAGCAGTAGACATTGCTAAGAGCTGAAGGAAAAAGACAACATCAGACCTTACAGAGTCAATCCTACCGAAGAACTGAAGAAAATCTTGTATCCACTTTCCTTGGTACGGCAATAGAACTCTGAACCATAAGGCAAAACGCAACAGTACGTTCCTATTCTAAAACAAAGAAGACAAAAAAAATTTTTACCGATTACCATGTCCAGCTGAAATTTCCAAAAACATTAAAATTAGTAAAAACTGAAGGCAAAAGACAACATCAGTCCTACCTACACTAACACAGTTGGAATGAGAAAAGAGCATGTTACCACTTCCAATGTTTGCGTCTCTAGTTTAACGTTTTACAGGTTATGATTCATATAAGGCAAAAGACAACAGTACAACTCCATCCTAATGAAATGTAGAGAACGCAGACAACAAGGAATTGGTATAGGTGAAAAAGATAGATGGGAGGGGAAATTTCCTATCTACTAGAAATTAAGAATTTATATTTCTGTTTCTTAGTAGAACCGAAGGGAATTAACTAAGCTTGGACAATAAATTAATGGGATGGCCGTAGCTCGAAACTCCACATAACCAATAAACGACACTAATTATTACCCAATCCTAATTAAACAAAGGATCTGGCTTAGGTTATATTTGACCACGAAGTTAAAACCAATTAAAGTTGCATCCAGTAAATCAAAACCTAAACTTACCAACTGTCGCAGTTAAGTCCTGGCAAAGATGCCATCGATAGCTTACTCTGACTCCAAATAAAAACAAGTTTCATTTATACTACCTCTATAAGTAACTGTGGTAGATACACGACCGATAATACTTTGTTTCTTACCATCGGCAGTTTTTACTGACGCAAACAGAGGTTTATATTTTAATCCGTTGCCACATAATTCTTCAACGAGTTCTCCTCCTATACAACTAATTGACGCCCCTGTATCCATTAATCCAACTACTTTCCTATCCAATAACTGAACTTGAGCATAGGGACGTAAATCTTGAGGTTTATCTACATACAATTAAAGATATCAATAATTTATGTTCAGCTTTACAGAAACGATTGAAGGCTTTTCTGCGGTTTTGTGAACGGTTTTTAAATTCTTTTGAGACTTAAGGTATATTGCATGGTTGTAATAATATCAACTTAATCCGTGTTGGGCGACTGATGTACTAACTGTTTGCGTGCACTGGTCTGTGGTGCACGCCTTAATTGGTTTTTTGACATATTCTGCTTGCAAGTTCGACAACTTTGTTTATACGTATCTGGTTTTCCGCATCCGTAGCAAAAAACACGGGGATCGGCAGTGCATTCTTGATAAGCATGACCCTTTTTTCTACAATTACAACAAATAAGGTCCATGGCAGATAAATCAAGAGATTTATTGTCTATTAATTCTTCTTCCTCTTCTTCCAATTCACCTGCTACTACTGCATTCAGTTGACGTCGAATCGTTGGACGTGAAGTAACTGTTTGGGTCCTATTGTGGTTAAGGTTTCGCAAGAATAATTCTCTAGTTCAAACTAAATAACGCAATGACTTGATTGAGGTTGCCGTTTCATATAACATATCTCTCTGAATATCAGGTAAAAGATTTCCTCTAATTATCTCAACTAAAGACAATTCTGACATAGGTTCTGAAAGTTTATCCAATAGCGATGCAATGTATATAAAAATCGTCAAACGACTCATTTGCTCGTTGCTTGCGATTTTCAATCTCTGATCGAATATTTCTATTAGTTCTATCATCTTTAAACTGACCTCTTAAGGCATAGCATAGGTCGTGCCAACGAACCATCGGAACACTTTTATGATATCTCCAATACCAGTTACTCGCTTCACCTTCAAATAAATTGCTTGCATATCTGGCAGTTAACTCGAAGTTTCCGTCTAAGGTCTGTTTAGTAAGAGCTTCTATTCGATAAACAAAATCATCAACTGTGATTGCTGATTTTCCTGAAAAGCGAAGATGCCAGTTGCCACTATATGACTAATGCGATCAGGCCTAAGGTCAACATTTGCAGAACTACGTCTTATTGAGGGAGGAAAAGGTATACGACTCGACTGAGACGCGAATCTAGGAGTAGGGTCAGTGGGATTAAGACCTTGTCCTGGGGACTGTAATTGAATATTTGATGTAATCAAATGCATGTTTGGGTCAACTTTTTGGTGATCCACTATTGGTCTAGGGTCAGGTGAACAGTTGTGTTCTGGCGCAGCGGTAATATTCTGCAATCCTACTGTTATGGCTTGCGTTAACCGCTCGGTTTGGTTAGCCATCGAAGTGGCCAGGATTCGGGCTTGTTCAGCTAAAGCAGTAGACATTGCTTCCGCTATTGCATTACGTAATATATCTGCCATTGCAGGTTGTTCCGGCTGCGAAACCGTCGCACCTTCGGCCTGATTTATATCAGCCATACTAATCCCTTTGGACAATCCAGACGTGGTACTTTGTTTAGCTTTGGATCTTGTCACTACTGGGGTGCCGCAAGGTAGAGTTTGAGTTCCCGACCCCGAAGGTAAGTTATCCAGTATATTTTCTGTAGAGACGGAAGTTGACAGTGGACTTTTACAGACTGGGCAAAATTTTTTATTTCCAATCTTGGTATTAAAACAAGTTCTATGAAACTGATGACCGCAACTGGTATTTAACAGCTGAGCTGGAATTGCTATTAACTCGCTACATATAAAACAATTTTGACCAGGGTCTGTCAAGGCAGTTAAATCTTCGGTGCTGTGTGACAACACCATTTCGTTAGGCAATTCAATGTTTAATTATAACGAATACTAAGTTATTAACTACAAAAAAAAAGAACGAAAAGAAACAAAACTAATTTAAAAAAAAATGTAAATAAAAGAATATAAATATTTTTGGGAGCCATGCAATCACATGTCCGTCAAAATAAACTCGACGAGATTGCCAAGAGTACAATAATTGAAAATAAATACAGGAATTTATTGATGTTAAATCCTTAAGTTAGAAAATTAGGGTGCGTTTACTGATGATACAGTTGAACGGCGGATATTAGCTTAAAAAAAAAAAACTTGTACAACCCTCTTCCAGTAACAACTATAGCCATCACTAAATTCACTAGAGGCAGATCTTAGATATAACTGCTAATGTAAGAGCTGAAGGCAAAAGACAACATCAGACCTAACACAGTCAATCCTACCGAAGAACTGATGAAAATCTCGTTTCCACTTTCCTTGGTACGGCAATAGAACTCAGAACCATAAGGCAAAAGGCAACAGTGCGTTCCTATTCCAAAACAAAGAAGACAAAAAAAATTTTTACCGATTACCATGCCTAGCAGAATTTTTCCAAAAACATTAAAATTAGTAAAAACTGAAGGCAAAAGACAACAATGAGAAAGAGCTTGTTATCGCTCTCTACTTTAACATTTCACCAAGTATATGAATCCTTAGGCAAAAGGCAACAGTAAGACTTAATCCTAATGAAATGTAGAGAACGCAGACAACAAGAATTGATATAGATGAAAAAGATAGATGGGAGGAGAATTTTAATATCTACTAGAATTTAAGAATTTATATTTCTGTTTAAATTAATGAGATGGAGGTAGCTCAAAACTCCACATAACCAATAAACGACACTAATTATTACCCAATCCTAATTAAATCAAGGGATCTGGCTTAGGTTATATTTGTCCACGGAGTTAAAACCAATTAAAGTTGAAACACATCCAGTAAATCAAAACCTAAACTCATTGACTATCGCAGTTAAGTCTTGGCAGAGATGCCATCGATAGCTTACTCTGATAGCTTTGTGCCACTTGCTTATATGGTTATCTAATAGATAACTAAATATATTCGCGTGCAAAGACTTGTGGTGATTGACAGGAAAAAAGGACACTATTGGGACTCAAAAGCAACCGTCGGAAGTTGTTCGGTGGTAGGTTGTGTTTGCAACCGATAATGCCCACCCTACCATGATCATCGGTCCTCAAGTCAAGTATGACTGATGATCCCTTTTGCAACCTCTAGTTTAATTTAATTTAATTTCTATGTTAATTCCTAGGCTCCTCAATGAGAAAAATTTTACAAATTCAACATTGACTTCAAGTTTCTTAATCTAAACAGTTTTCCTATTGTTAAACATATCGCTGAGGGCGAAGAACTATAATAATGAAGCAAGCAAGTCGTCCCTGCCGACATTGTGTATACCCTGTACCAACTAGTTATTATATTAAATGAAGTCAAACATCCTCGAAATAGCAATTAATTTCATAAATAATTTTCTTTAACATGCCGCAACAGAGCACGCATGCTATCTCGCTCACTCTTGCCAGCCAATGTCGCCCTAAGCGCTTCAGTACAAAACGCATCAACGTATATCTCCAATATTTATTGTCCGATTTCGACTAAATTTAGTCAGATTATGCCCTTTGGCCATAATATTAGGTGTGCCAAATAAGAATGTGATTCCTCAAAAACTGCTCTAATAATTAGTTTTTTCTGAATTGCGGGGGCGGAAGTGGGCGTGGCAAAAATTTTAAACTCTCTTGAGCTGCGTAGTCACTAGACAAATGATCGAACAACCTCAAAATCGCAATCAATTCAAAACAAAGTTCCCTTTTACATGCAGCAGCAGCGAGCACATGCTATCTCGCTCTTTCTTATCTGCCAATGCCGCCTTTGCATTTTAGTACAAAACGGATATAGGCATATCTTCGATGTTTATTGTCCGATTTCGACAAAATTTGGTCAGTTGGTCCAGTTTGGGTATATAATTAGGTTTACCAAGTAAGAATACGATATCTTGAAAGCAGCCCTAGTTATCGTTTTTTTTAAATTGCGGGGGCGGAAGTGGGCGTGGCTAAAATTTGAAACAAACTTGACCTGCTTTGACATTAGACGGATGCTCACACCGAATTTGGTAGCTCTAGCTCTTATAGTCTCTGAGATCGCGTGGCTCATACGGACAGACGGACAGACGGACAGACGGACAGACGGACATGTCTCAATCGACTCGGCTGTTGATGCTGATCAAGAATATATATACTTTATGGGGTCGGAAACGCTTCCTTCTGCCTGTTACATACATTTTAGCGACTTTAATATACCCTTTTACCCTATGGGTACAGGGTATAAAAACGGCTAGTAAATTTAAGAACAAAAAAATTAAAAAGGGTGTGTGCGCGTCGCTGGGGAAAGAACGGGGTTATAATTATGTGTATGTATAGACATAATATGTAGTATTAATATATAGCAATTATTTATAATTATTAATTATTTATATGCATGACTAAAAATAATTTTCTTCGATAACATTTATTTAATTTCCAAGTGTGCGAAAAGTAATTTGACATGACATTGTTTTAATTTAATTATCCAGTGTACGAAAATCTATTTACATGACGGTATGGACAATGTCAGTTGGTATGCAGATGGAACTTTCATTACGCTTGAATATTCAGACAGCTCTTTGATTTTAAAAACTTTTGTTCATCATGGTCAAGCGCACGAGATAGACACGACTGGGCTATATAATGAGTTACGTAATGTTCAGAGTAAAAAAAATTTTTCACCAAATACCACAAAATTTAAGGAGTTGTTCACTTACCCATACTCTTCCACGGAGAAAGATCTTTCGAAATGTTGAGCTAGGTTAAGGCTTGAAATAAATTCTTTTTATTAAGAGAGCGAACAAGGTATCATTAAGAGGGGCTGTAATTTTTTTTACATTGGGTCGAAACACATTATACTTTGATAAATTTTAGAAAAATCTCGCGAAATTAAAATATTTCATTAATTAATTACGTTACTTTTTCTTTCATGCGATTTAAGTTTTCTTTTGCTGGATTAAAACATTGGGTCAAAACAAAAATGTATGCACTCAAATAGCAAAATATTTTTTTCGTGCATGCTTGGAAGGAAAATTTATCAAAAACAAAAATCAAATTTATCGCGATTTTACTGCAACGACAAACACCAATAATTTTATAGCATACTAAACTTATTAAGACAGACTAAGATAAATTAATTTAATTAAGGTAAGACCAGCGAAAAAAATTTAAAGGTTAAAAAAAAAATTTTTTTTTTCACTGAGGCAACGACACAAAAAAAAATTCAGACAACCCACGGAAGAGGTTACTTATGGAGTATGAAGCCTGCTGAGATCCCTTTTCCGCGGTTTTTCCACTTTTAATTTTCCATTTTCTTTAACGATTTACATTGTCTCGATCGTCAGACAAATTCTCTTTTACCGTCTCCGCCGCTGGGTAATGGTAATACTGACGAAAGCTCTTCTGTAGTGCGTGGGCAAAGCTTAGCTTAATGCAGCTTGTAAATTTAATGGGGCCTTATGGGCCCACACAAGTGAAAGAACTTTTTCGTTATTTTCTTTTACTTGGGTGTGAAACGATCAATAATGACATCAAAGATGCGAAAGGAAATGGGTATGGCTTTAAGAAATAAAAGGGAAAAGGTTGGGTATTTCAGCCAACGAAAATATTTTTTTAGGAAATAATTTTCTTCTTTTTTTGTTAGCACTTACTTGAGCGTTGCTCTTGGCAATAATTTTTATACCCTGTACCCATAGGGTAAAAGGGTATATTAAAGTCGCTAAAATGTATGTAACAGGCAGAAATATACATTTCTGACCCCATAAAGTATATATATTCTTGATCAGCATCACTAGCCGAGTCGATTGAGACATGTCCGTCTGTCCGTCCGTCTGTCCGTCCGTCTGTCCGTCTGTCCGTCTGTCCGTCCGTCTGTATGAACACCTAGATCTCGGAGACTATAAAAGCTAGAGCCACCAAATTTGGTGTGAACAT
Source organism: Drosophila saltans (assembly GCA_018903575.1). NCBI lineage: Eukaryota > Metazoa > Arthropoda > Insecta > Diptera > Drosophilidae > Drosophila > Drosophila saltans. The sequence goes on along the minus strand of JAEIGH010000081.1, from coordinate 51,665 downwards.
CCGTCTATTGCATAGACAGATCAAGTTTGTTTCAAATTTTTGCCACGCCCACTTCCGCCCCCGCAAATCGAGAAAACGTATTACTAGAGCTGTATAAAAGATATCGTATTCTTACTTGGCACACCTAATTATATACCCAAACTGCTCCACCTGACCAAATTTTGTCCAAATCGGACAATAAATATCGGAGATATACCTATATGAGTTTTGCACTGAATTGCCAAGGCGACATTGGCTGGCAAGAGTGAGCGAGACAGCATGCGTTCGCTGTTGCTGCATGTTAAAGAAAATTTTGCATAAAGTTGATGGCGATTTCGAGGATATTCTATTTTAGTTAATATAACTAGTTGGTACAGGGTATACTCAATGTCGGCTGGGACGACTTGCTTGCTTCATTTTTTTTGTTGTTTTTAAACAGAAGTCTCTATTGCGAGAATTAATGATGCACTTTGTGATGTAAAGTTTGACTGAAAGATATGATGGATAACATTACTTTTCACTTAATAAATTTTGTTATACTTCCACTAACTTTAAAAATTTTTTTGAACTTGGGAAGTTAATTTTTTTTTCACTTGTGTAGGATATGGTAACCTAGATAGTTGGGGTCTGGTCTTTGTCAGGAGATATCGCAAGATCGGGGAGAAAAGTATGATATGGCGAACACAACATTGTCGCTAAACAATAAACACTGTCATTAAACAATTAATAAACATATCCCTACAATATTTGGGGGCTCGTCCGGGAAAGTTTATGTGTTTTGCGGCTTATAGTTTTTGTAATTGTGAAGATATTGTGTTTTGCGTTGTCGGTTTAATTTTTCGGAGTGGTTTTTGTGGGAAAAATTTTTCTGACGCAATTTTCTCAAGAAGTTGCAAGAACATTGGCGCGTGTATTGCTGCATTGGTGTGAGCAGGCCAAATATAGAGTGTTGGCGTCGGTTTTGCCACTTCTGGGAAAAAGCGAAAAGTCACAGCGAAAATCGAGGAGGGGAAATCCAGCTACGGCGAAAAGGAGAAACCGAAACGACGGCGAAAAAAAAAGCGTGCGACTCTGGCGGCCATTTATCGAAGTGATTTCATTTATCGAAGCTTAGTTGATCGAAGTGGCATCACTGATCCATGTGGCATCGTTGATCGCGGTGGCATCGTTGACCGAGGTGGCATTTTTTGGGAATCGTGCCACAAACTTGGAAAAAAGAAGAAAACAGTGACTGCTGCGAGGGAGTTGCAATTGAGGAGCGCAGATTAAACTGATCCATGTGGCATCGTTGATCGCGGTGGCATCGTTGACCGAGGTGGCATTTTTTGGGAAACGTGCCACAAACTTGGAAAAAAGAAGAAAACAGTGACTGCTGCGAGGGAGTTGCAATTGAGGAGCGCAGATTAAACTAAGGCGATGTTTAATTCTGCAGGTTGCAACTAAAAGAAGAAAACAGTGACTGCTACGAGGGAGTTGCAATCGAAGAACGCAATTTAAACTAAGGCGGTGTTTAAATTTGCAGGTTGCAACTAAAAGAAGAAAACAGTGACTGCTGCGAGGGAGTTGTAATTGAGAAGCGCAGATTAAACTAAGGCGATGTTTAATTCTGCAGGTTGCAACTAAAAGAAGAAAACAGTGACTGCTGCGAGGGAGTTGCAATCGAAGAACGCAATTTAAACTAAGGCGGTGTTTGAATTTGCAGGTTGCAACTATATAGAAAAAAAAAGTGAAGGCTGCGAGGGAGTTGCAACTGAAAAGCGCAGATTAAACTAAGGCGAAGTTTAGATTTGCAGGTTGCAACTATCATTAAAAGTGACCGCAGCGAGGGAGTTGCAACTGAAGGACGCAGTTAAGCTTTTGTGTTAGCGCTGCAAGTTGCGACTACGTGGTTACAGCGATATCACCCAAAGAGGAATAATCGTAAATACTTCTTAGAATCTTAAGTCCTAAAATTTGTAAATTTATCATGGAGGCAGGGCAGATCATGAAGTTAAGGGTAGATGAACTTCGGGAAAAGTTAGAAAGTTTTGGACTTAGCACCGCAGGGCTAAAACCCGAATTACAGCGAAGGTTGTTAGATCATTTCAGTTGTGGAAATGAAAGTGAGGAAGAGGAAAATGTTGCAATTGAAGAAGAAAGTAGCATTTATCACGAAGCAAAAAATCCAAGTCCCAGTGGCAATTCTCGTTTCACCCTACGGGATGTTCAGGACACCGTGTCTTCATTTTCGGGCAGCGATTCGTCTGACATTAATCAGTGGTTGTCTGAGTTTGAGGATGTCGCCATTACAGTAGGCTGGGACGATCTAGAAAAGTTTATTTATGGGAAACAGTTATTGATAGGAGCAGCTAGGGCATATACTCGAAGTCTAACAGGCGTGCGAGGTTGGAATCTACTGAAAACGAAACTCAAAGAGGAGTTCGGGCAGACGATATGTTCTGCGGAAGTACACAAGATTCTCTCACGAAAACAGAAGCATCCCAAAGAGTCTTACGCTGAATACCTGTATAGCATAATGGAGATCGGAAAACAAGTAGATCTGGACGATGAAAGTATAATTTCATACTTTATTGATGGAGTGCAGGATAGCAAGCCCAATAAGGCAAGTCTATACCGATGTAAAACACTCAAAGAGTTGAAAACTGAGATCAAAATATATGCCAAAATAAAAGAAGAGAACCAACATGTGACAACTAAGAAGCAGGAAGTACAGACGCGTAGAAAATGTTTTAAATGCTCCAAAGAGGGTCATCTAGCCAAAGATTGTTCGAGTCCGGTTACATGTTATTCCTGTAATAAAACGGGACACATTGCTAAGGACTGTGACGAAAAGACGACAACCACAAATATGGACAGGGCAGCGGTATTACAAGTCCGTAGGAAGGAAAATATTTTCAAGGAGTTCACCACAAAAGGAATTAAGTTTTCAGCAATGGTTGATTCAGGTTGTGATGTATGCCTGATGAGAGATGATGTATATAAAAAACTGAAAAATGTCAAAGTGGTCGAAAATGTAAAGCACCTCAAAGGAATAGGCAATGGTGGCCTAAAAACGACGGGACAGTTCGACACAAATATTTCAGTAGATGGCGTATTTTTCAACGTAACTTTCAATGTCGCGAAACAGAAAGACTTGGAATATGCAGCCATTATAGGAAATGATGTTTTTAACAAGGTAGATGTTATGCTTGGTTCTGAAGGAGTGATGTTTAGAGCAAAGAAGAAGTCGTCAAGAGAAGAAGAAGTGGAACTTTTGCAAGGAATGTGTGCCAAGGAAAAGGTAGAAGAAACTAAAACATCAGAGAAAATTGATTTGAAACACATTGAAAAACCCCAACCTGATGAAAAGATGTTAGACGGGCAAGTTCAACAATGGCTAAAAGAAGGAGTTATAAAACCAAATTATTCGGAGTACGCTTCTCCAGTGGTATATATCAACGCTGTGTTGAAGGATTTAATACACGCAGAGAAAATAATAGTGTATATGAATGACCCAATCATTCCAATCGCAGAGGGAAAAGAAAGACGTCAAATTTTGCTAGAGTCCTCAAATACGAAAGCTGATAATTTGGCAGAACAATTAAAAAGTGTGAATGTGGAAAATTCATACGAAGAACGAAAGCGAATAAGAAAGAAAGCTCAAGAAAATATTGGCACAATTCAGGACGAAAATAGGAAAGGATTTCATAAAAGGCGGAAACCAAAAACTGTTTACGAAGTTGGAGAACTGGTCGCCATTGAAAGAACCCAATATGGCAGCGGAATGAAGTTAAGACCAAGACATTTCGGACCTTATAGAGTCACAGCACGGATGAAGCATGGGCGATATGAAGAAATGGAGTTCGTTCGGGACGAACGAAGGGTCAGGAAGGCCGAATGTAGGATATGGTAACCTAGATAGTTGGGGTCTGGTCTTTGTCAGGAGATATCGCAAGATCGGGGAGAAAAGTATGATATGGCAACACAGGAAAGAAGAGAGAGTTAGTCAGGCAGAGTCGGGCAGTCAGTCAGTGTGAGCGGTCAGAGTTGGTCGTTAAAAGTGTGTTAAAGAGTGAGCGATTGAAAGTACTGTATCATAAATATAAGCAATTATAATAACTATTAAATATTAAGTCGCGAACACAACATTGTCGCTAAACAATAAACATTGTCATTAAACAATTAATAGACATATCCCTACACTTGTGTTCACTTTTAGAACGGTACAGACACGTCTGCTCTGATTTGACTCTGAAAAGAGAAAGATGTAGTCCAAATCGGAAGAGGATGTTGGCCGTTCTTTGTTTTAGAATTGAGTCTGACCGGCATAAAAAAGGAAGAAAAAAGAAATTTCACCAAAAGGAGGATTGAACATATCGACTTAGCGACATCTATTGATCCGCCTAGTAAATTAACTATTGCCCACTTCTAGGGTGTAAGCAACTGCTTTAAACATATTTGTGCACTGCTTGCTTAACTCAGATATATATTTTTATACGACAAGCGCACTACAATCTGACCATAGGACGGTTTCAACGTTTTCTGCTTCCATTTGGAGATCGTGTCGAACTTTGTAAGTTCTGCTTTGAGCACTGCTGCACATAGCTCCAGACGCGGCAGTGATTGCTTTTCCAGTGGAGCTACTCGTAGTCTCACGGAAACCTTTTTTGTATGTAGCATAGATATACACAGCAGCTCCATATGCCTTTTCTGAAGCATCTACAAAGGTGTGTATCTGACGCGTAGATGGCCCCTTTCTGTCGTATATGTGCCTTGGCATTTGCATTTGCAAATCCGGACGATATGCCTTCCACTGGTTTTCCAGATTAGCTGGTAAATCGGCACTTATTTCCAATTTTATGGACGCAATGTGTTGCAGTAGGATTTTGGTTCGTACTACCACAGGCGCAAATAGGCCCAACGGATCAAATATTTTTCTGATAGTATTACACGTCTTGTGATTCCTCTCATGTGTCGCTGGGCCTCTCCATAAAGCTTGTCCTCTTTAGGCATCCAAGTTATGCCTGAATTTTTCACACTTAATTGTTCCAGTGCATCACCTAAATTAATGCTGCTGCACATGTTGTCCTTTGGGATATCCCCCAAAAGCTGTGCATTGTCTGAGCACCATTTTCTCAAATTAAATCCGGCTGGTTTAAAGATTTTAACCAGCTCTTGCCTGATTTGCAGTGTTCTGCCAAGCTGTCTGCTCCGGTAAGGAACTCCTCCACATAGAAGTCGTCTTTCAGTGTTGTTGCTCCAGTGGCCAATTTTTCCTTGTTTTTAATTGCTAAATACTCCAAACTTTTTGTTGCAAATCTTCTGAGTTATTGCTTCAGTGGGTTGATCTGCTACAATGTGCGGTAACACAAATGCTTCTTTTCTTGTGCTGAAATCGGTGTATTTTGATTTCACAAGTACATTTTCTCTGGATCTGCTGATCTGTGGTTGCCCTCCTACTCATTCGATTTGTAGCGATGCCTTTTCTATTTTCAGCGATAATTGTTTTACTAATCTCTCTGAGATTAGATTGACCTGGGAATCACTATCTAGGAGCGTACGAAATTCTCCTTCTCGCTCATTGGTTCCTTTCACAATTACCCTGGCTGTCGCTAGTAAAGTGAAATTTTTGTTGCTTCCATATGTGGACGCAGCTGAGGCCGCTGTTGTTATATTTCGTTTCAAGTTGTTGTTTCCCAAATGTAACAATGTATTGTGTTTTTTACCGCACTTCAAGCATCCCTTCCATGCATAAGCTTTTGACATGTGGTCGTTTTTAAAGCAATTGACACACATTCTTTGTCGCTGTACCCAGTTCAGATGTTCTGATGCCAATAAGTTACCGAGTCACAATTATATGAGGCGTTATAGAATCTACAAAACTAGGTGGGAAAGTGGTCAAGAGCATTCTCGGATGCGTAGGAAATATACACCGGGGAGGAAAAAACCAACTTAGCAAGATGGAGTTTTCCTTAGAACTTAGCTTAGTAATTATACTAGTGAGCCCGTTCGAGGATAGTGGCAAAAACCCTCTTCATTCCCCTGCTGGTCACCCTTTCTGGCGTAAACATACCGCCTCCCTTGCAACAAGTTGCAATAGCCCGGGTGGACTGGTAAGGAAGGGGAGTAGCAACGTTCTGGAGCGCCGAGCAAAAGGAGTTCCGAACTGAACACACATTTGAACTTGATGACCTCAGGATAGAGGTATGCATTGTGGACGGGAGTGACGCCTGCGTAGACGCTGGGGGTAAGAACTTGGAGTTGGACGTAGCGGATGCCGTGGGACGAAGGAGGGTATGGTGTTTCTCACCACACTAACGACAGCCCGATTTACTTCTACACAATCCTGTGGAGTGCTCTTGGGCGAGTCAGTTAGGACAGTATTTGTGCGCTAATACTGCCTGTAGTCGCCTTTTCGCACAGAGATTGAGGAACTGCCGACATTTCCGGAGCGCATGAACTCTTCCGCAGACCTTGCACTGGTAGGAGTTCTTTTGATGAAGTCCATCGCTTCCTTCGAGGCTGGGACGAGCGGTTTTTGGAGACGGGGAAAGTTGAGCCACCCGAATATCGTCTCCAGAGCAAGGAGGGACCCGCAGATGCCCTTTTCCATGCGCTTTCCTAAAACGCGGGGGAGAAGATCCACACCGATTATTAAGTCTACTGAAGAACTTTCGTGGAAATGTGGATCTGCCAAAGAAAGACGCGAAATGCTCTCCTTTATCTTTGTTGGAACTTGGCAGGATGGAATCGCGTTATGAAGATTGGGCAAGACGAAAGCATGCGCTTCCACGTGCTTGGAAGGATCTCTAGAAGAGATTTTTAGTTCGCATAATTTGTGAGCGTTGGTAGCGACACAATTGGAGATGCCACTGATTTCAGCGTCAGTGACACGGAAGAGAATTTTGTTGTTGTCGCCGAGGATTTAGTTTTGGTGGCTGCACACTGAAAGTCATCACTGTGGGATTGTTAATGCGATGCAAGAGTGTGTGGTGCCGCTCCTGGCATATGCGGCAAGAATGAAGACTGGGACTCTCTCACAATTGATGGCCACGTGCAAAGCAATTAAGACATAACTTCAGATGTTTAATTGCCGCCACTTGTTCATGCACGGGCATATCTGCGAATTTTGGACAGACGCGGATCGGATGGTCCTCTTTGCCACACAATGGGCAGGAGACCTTATTGACAGTGACGGTAGTGGTCAAAGACTGGAATCTAGTCGGAAGTCCAGATTTGCGGACGGCTGCTGGGATTACTTTTAGCGCAGGCGTGGGCTTTCGACCTTCCAACATTTCTAGAACGAGATACCGATCTATAAGAAATGTGTTCAGGTCGGACCAGGATGAGAGGTCAGTCTTGTTTGGGATGGATTGTTCCCATAATGCAATGGTGGCGTTTGGCAATTTGGATGTACAAAACGCCATCAACAAGACGTCCCAGTTCTCCGTGCTAACACCGCATCGCGTGATCGTGGTTAAGCACCCTTGGATGGTGGTCTGGAGATCTTTCAGGGCGGCGCAAGTCTTGTGAACGACTGCTGGAAGGTTTTAGAGAATCTGCATCTGGCTGTCAACAATACATATTTCTTTCTTCATCGTGGATAGACGTGTTTTTCTGTGTTCCTGCATAATTTCTTTTATTTCGGTTTTAAACTCACCGCGCCTGCCTAAATATTCAGCTAATAATTTAGCAATAAATATTGACATTATTCTGTCATTTAAATTTTTGTCATTGCGCTTTTTGTTTATATTAACTATACAAAAGCAAAATCAAAGCAATGAACTTAATATTTGAAAAAACAACAAAACTTTTTACAGCAGTGTTGTTGTTTTTGGTATTCTTTGCTCTTGCGTTTGTACCTTTTACCGCTTTAATACCGCTCTCGCGCTATCGCCAAGGCATTGTTGTTGCATGTGCAGTGCTGTTGGCTCTCCCGCTCTCTTTTTTCTAATTTCTTTTAATCGCGCTCGCATCTATCTGTCTCGCGTACAAGTGATACGTGTATTTGTGTAGTGCTTAGTTCTCTTAGTTCTTGCACTAATTTTCTCTGAGAGTTTGACCCCAGTGTCGAATTTGCTTAATAAATCTGAGTGAGTTTTTTCTTTGGCCTTTTCGATATTTAATTTTTTTATAAATTTTTGAGTTGTAATTAAATTGAAAAAATGTCTGTCTGCTCAAGCAAAAAGTGTTTGAACCCTCCTTCACCCCATAACGCGTTTCTTTCCTGTTGGCTGTGTGACAATGTCATGCACGTTAAATGTGCTGGCTACACGGCCAGAGTAAGGGATTGTTTGGAGCAAAAAGGGGGGCTCAAATGGGGTTGTGACTCATGCCGTGAGGTTGAGATTGAAATGAGGGTGTTTATGAGGCAAACCAGGGATAGATTGAAGAAATTGTCATCTGGTTTTCGTAAACTCTACGATGAGTTCAATGCTGTGGAGAGCGAATTTAGCAGCTATAAGCTGTTAAATGAGTCTCCAAAGCGCTAGAAAACCAGTATGCGCAATCTGTCCTTGCATTTGCCTGTGCCCAATCCCGTCTCGGCCGTAGCTCCACAAACTCCTTCACTGCTCACTGTGACAAATCCTCCGCAGCTTATTTCGTTTACCACCCCCATTTCTCAAGGTGGTCGCAAGGAAGAGGCTATCTCCGTTTCTCCAGGAAATGGTCTCTCTTTGCAGACGAACAAAGCAGTAGTATCCGAAAAGTCCGGGCAATTATCAATAACTGTTGATATTGCCGATAGTAGTCCAGTTGGAGGTGCAATACCGGACACGCAGGCGGATTCAATCGTGGTCGCTGACGCTGCGGTTGATTTGCGGCCTGGTTCCTATAAACCTTTAACTGGAGTTCCACCTAAGAAACATATATTTGTTTCAAGGCTTGATCCCGAACATTCGTCGGATGATGTCTTAGCTTTTATTAAGACAAAAATTCAAGCTCATCACTATAATGCTAAAATAGCGGTGGAAAAATTTAAATTTAAATATTCGAGGGAGATATCCTCCTTTAAAATAAGTGTCCCAGTTGAACTGTTTGACAGTATATGTCATAGCAGTTTTTGGCCGGATCACATTTTAGTAAAAGAATACACGGCCAAAAAGAAAGCTCGGGATCCGGTTAGGCTTTCTATCTCATCTAACTCCTCATCTTCCGGAATATCAGCATCGGCTGGTGTTCCAAAAAACTAATCTCGTCCCTTCATCTGGCTTATCAGAACGTGAGAGGACTTAAATCTAAGCTTCCTAGACTCTATTTAGATAGTTTTGCATTTGAATGTTTACTGAGACATGGTTAAAGCCCGATATTAACGATGCATCTGTTCTTTCCGCAAAATTTTCAATTTTTAGATGTGATCGGACTTCTCGTGTAGGCGGAGGAGTTCTGATTGCAGTTGACTCGGCCTTAACTTCTGACCAAATTCATTCACCGGACATTCTGGAGATTGAGTTTGTTAGTGTTAAGGTCAGATTCAAGTCTTTCTCTGTCTACATTACTTGTTCTTACATCCCGCCACAATCCGACATGGCGGTGTACGCGAAACATTGAGATTCTATTCGATATATTTCTTCATTGCTTTCTGATAGAGATATCTTAATCGTCTTTGGTGACTTTAATTTACCAGAAATAGCATGGTCTCAATCTGATGAATCTACTTTGTTGCTTCCTTCTAAATCTCACTGCTTCGTTGATGGCTTTTTGAGCTATCATTAGCTCAAATAAACCCTGTGCGAAATAACATAGGCAGATCCTTAGATCTGATATTTGTGTTTGATTCCACCAACTGTGCAGTTACTAGAACCGACCCTCTAGTCTTGCCTGAAGACAATTTTCATCCTACTTTGGATTTATCTGTAGATCTGTCGTTTCGTGCACGGATTGTTGGTGTCAGTCCTGTGATTAAATCTCGTAATTTTCGCAAGACTAACTTTGTTAAACTGAATGAGCTCATTCTGAGAACTGACTGGTCATCCTTATACAGTTGCTCAGACATGGATCTTGCTATCTCGTTGTTTTATGATACTCTTGGTTCGCTTTTTAAGGTTTGTGTCCCACTGAGGACTCCAGTGTCGTCTCACCGACCTCCCTGGTTTTCTCGTGAGCTATCCAACTTAAAAAATGTCAAATCCAGATATTATAAAAAATACAAGAAATCGGGACGTCCTTCAGACTTTGCTCTTTACGCAGTTGCTCGCTCCAATTTTATGTTGCTTAACAAGCACTGCTATAATAATTACCTCAATCGTTGTAAGCTTGAGTTTTCCCGTGATCCTAAACAGTTTTATAGCTTTGTGAATTCCAAACGTAAGATGGTTGTCCACCCATCAATGTTATCGTTTGAAAATAATATAGCGGACTCTGATCAAGCGGTTGCTGATTTGTTCGCTGATTTCTTCACAACAATCCTTATCCGTATCCTTATCAGATAAAAAGGTCCAATTGTATTTGTAGTCCTTCGATCGATGAAAGTTCGCTTCTAAGCGTGCTTAATTTAGTAAAACCTGTGTACACACCTGGTCCTGATGGAATACCTGGTTGTGTACTCAGATTTTGTGCTGAGGCTCTATGTAAGCCACTTCAAAAACTTTTTTTGTTGTCCGTTAAATCTTGTAATTTCCCGTCTATATGGAAGGAATCTTATATAATTCCTCTTCATAAAAATCGTAAAAAGTCTGAAGCATCCAATTATAGGGGTATTTCTAAATTGTCCGCTATTCCTAAAGCATTTGAAAAGTTAATCACTTCTCAATTGCAACATTTTTGTAGATCTATTATTTCACCATCTCAGCATGGTTTTGTGAAACGTAGATCTACAACCACTAACCTCTTAGAATTTACATCATTAACGATTGAAGGATTTAGGAATGCAAGGCAAACTGATGTCGTTTATACTAATTTCAGTAAAGCTTTTGATTCTGTTAATCATACACTTCTTCTTTTAAAATTAAACAAAATCGGTTTCCCATGCAGTTTAATTAAATGGATTCGTGAATACCTGACAGACAGAACACAGAAAGTTCTTTTCAAGTCTTCAAGTTCTAGGTCTATCCAAGTCACTTCGGGGGTGCCTCAGGGTAGTCATCTGGGACCTTTGCTATTTACCCTTTTTATTAACGATCTTCCATCCGTTATAATTCATTCTCGTGTCCCTATGTACGCTGATGATGTTAAGCTTTCTCTCAGCTACAGAGACATTATATCTCCCTCACGGTTGCAGTCTGACCTCCAAAACTTGCAGTTTTGGTGTCAACACAATTTATTAAACCTAAGCACATCTAAATGCAAGGTCATGACTTTTTTCAGAAATACTCCTCAGTTGATTACCTACTTTCTTAATAACGTTCCATTAACCAGACTTAATGAGATGATTGACTTGGGAGTACTTATGGACCATAAATTGACTTTTAAGTCCCATATAAGCACTACTGTCGGAAAAGCCATGGGTGTTCTTGGGTTTGTTAAAAGATGGTCAAAGGAATTTGACGATCCATATACTACCAAAGTTCTTTACACCTCATTGGTTCGTCCAATTTTGGAATATGCATCCTGCATATGGTCACCCCAATACGATTCACATAAAGCAAGAATAGAATCAGTTCAAAAACAGTTTCTTCTCTTTGCTCTTCGTGGTTTGAACTGGGATCGTAATATCAACTTACCTTCGTACTCTAGTAGACTTCTTTTACTTGACTTTCCTTCCCTTACTAATCGTAGATTAACGCTTGGCGTCATATTTATGCACAAGCTCCTTAATGGGGATATAGACTCTCCCGAGCTATTAACCCGAGTAAAACTAACAGTTCCTTGTAGACCTACTAGAAACTATATTCCTCTAACACTTCCACGATGTACTATTAACTACCTAATGTATGAACCTTTTCGAGTTCTTTGTTCTGATTATAATCGTCTTTATCATGTAATCAGTTCAGAGCTCTCTATTCCTTCACTAAAAACTTCTATCCTTTCCTATCTAGCACGTAATTAGCTATAGTTTCGCTTTTTGTCTGTGTTTTGTGAATTGTCCCCGCGACTCGAGCCGTGCGTTATGCGGCTTGCGGCCCTCGGTCGGTTGGGCGGGAGGTGTGGGCAATTAGTGCTCCCGTTGGGATTCGCGCGTAAAAATGCCTTTGCCTACTTAGATGACATGAATAATTTGATGGAAGCATTACGAAGAGTACGACGGGCCAATCTTAAGATTAATAGAAAGAAAGAAACATTTTTTCAGAGGAAGCTGACGTATCTGGGTCTCGTTATCAGTGACCAAGGGATACACACCGATCCAGCTAAAGTCGCCGCGGTAAGAGAGCTAAAAGCACCATCCAATGTCAAAGAGCTACATCAATGATTAGGGATGGCCTCTTGGTACCGACGATTCGTATCGAACTTCTCGACCATCGTGCAGCCTATGACCAGCCTGCTGAAGAAAGGAAAACGCTGGAGTTGGGGAAAGGAGCAGGAAGGAGCGTTTGTGTTATTGAAGAAATGCCTCACTACCACACCAGTTCTGGCGTGTCCGGATTTCGACCAAAAGTTTGTATTACAGACCGATGCAAGTGATGTGAGGTTAGGAGCGGTGCCCCGAGTGTCGGTGGTTAAGCCGGATGATAGAAAAGGTGGCGAAGGACCCTGATAAATATGCGGACTACGCGGTAGAAAACGGTCAACTACACCGCAACATCGGACACAGAGCCGACGACGACGATCATTGGCCCTAGAAATTATGCGTCGCCAACGAAAACCAAAGGAAGGTCCTACAAGAATGCCATGACGTCCCCACGGCAGGACACTTAGGAGTGCGGAAGACAGTTACCAAAGCAATGCAGTGCTACTAATGGCCAGGTATGTTACGAGACATAGCCAGATACGTGAGAGGATGCGAATCGTGCCAGAGATATAAACTTCCCGCGGAAATGATGTTAACACGGCGGTCGGAAGAGCCGATGAAGATACTTTGCGTGGACCTTTTGGGCCCTCTTCCCAGATCAAAACAAGGACACTCAATGCTGTTGCTATTCCACGACTCTTTCTCAAAGTGGGTGGAATGGATCCCTTTGCGCAAAGCTACCGCAGCCAGCTTTCAAAAAGTTTTTTGAGAACCTATCCTCGCACGTTTCGGGATCCCCAGGATCTTCGTATGTGACAACGGTACCCAATTCACTAGTCGGGCATTCACAACGATGATGTCTTCCCTGGGAACAGAATTGCAGCATACTGCCCCGTATAGCCCCCAAGGTAATCCCAATGAACGATCGAACCGAACCATATAGACGATGATGGCGCAGATCACTACCGAAGAACATCAGACTTGGGATCAAAGATTGGCCGCGATTATGCTGGCTATTAATTCCAGCATCGCGGATTCCACCGGATACTCCCCGGCGTTCCTGATGCATGGACGAGAGCACAGACTACCGGCCACATTGTATGATGAAGTGACCCCAGGCTCCGGAACTCACCCGCAGTCCCCTGAAGGGCGGGCAGATAGAATAAAGGAAATTTTCAATATAGTCCGAATCAATCTTCAAAAGGCTTCGAGAGACCAAGGGAGACATTATAATCTTCGACGCCGTGAGTGGCGACCGACCCTCCAATCGTGGGTCTGGTGCAGGCGACACCAACTATCCAACGACGATGGGCCCTACCGGGTAACGAAGTTCGTTTTGCCCAATATCGTCCGCTTGACGGGACCTGGCGAGCGACAAGGGCGAGTTGCCCACATCTCCCAAGTGAAACCCTGCCACAACCAATATGACCCGGAAGCCGGTGACGACGAGCAGGAGGGAATCCCTAGAGATGAAGACGAGGACGTGTAAGCCGTCATATACTAAGGTAGCATGTAAGATACATATAAGAAAACCAATGTTATGTAAATGAATTCACACGAAATATTGTTAGCTGCATCAGGGTTAGGATTAGGGCTAGGGATAGGACGAAGAAAGTAGGCAGAGGGAATTAACCCTTATTTTATGTTACAGAATGGATGAGATTATCGTTATAGATGATAGCTCTAGGTGAAGCCTATATATACCATCAATTTCACCATCGCACGACTCCATGAGCTCGCAAAAGAATGGAAGGAGATATGACCTCGTGCCAAGACGCCGCTCTACCCGTTCCTCGACATATCTCGCCACAGACGACGAGGAAGAGCGTTCGACAGACTCTGTCGGTTATGCCAACTCGCACCGATGTTCGCCCAGGCGTGCCGATTCTCCCCGATACGCCACATCGCCCTGTTATTCGGATTCACCCCGATACGCCGCATCGCCCTGTTATTCGAATTCACCCCGATACGCCGCATCCGTTACACGGATTCACCCCGGTACGCGTCGGATGAAGAATCGGAGGACCTTCCCCAATACCGGCACCGCGAGGACATTCTAGATAGCGTAATGGGCCCCAATAACAGTCACGGCTGGGTTGACGAACTTGCTCGTCTTTTCGATGTCGATGCAGAGAAACAAACCCAGAGACCCGTTGGACCAGACCCAAACCCAGAAGGGCTCGTAGATGTGCCCCTGAGGTTGGTACCACCAGAGCTCCAGCAGATGCCTGAGTGTGATCTGGACTGGATTAGACGTCGCGCGGAAGCCCGTGGTTTCCACCAACAAGCGTGCACGTTTCGATTATACCACACTCCTGGCAAGATACCGAGTCAGACGCGGCGTCGAGATGGTAGTGATCCGGCCCCGCCCAAGGTCATCCCCTTCCAGACCATCCGAAGAAAGGGGAGGGATTCCGGACATACGTGCCCATATTACTTTATTTTTATATTTTTGTTATCAGTTTTATTATTCCGACAACAATTAGATTATAAGCCACTAAAGGAAGTTGTTATTTGAAAATTGAGCGTTATTATTGCCAGTAGGTTAATTCAAAATTGGCGGGCGATATCCACAGTGTCAGGGATGTATCGTTTTCAGTGATCGAGTCAAGATGGAGTCACAAGTTAATGAGGTCACACTAAGCCGATTAACCGGTAATGTGTCGATAATGAGTCGATAAGGAGGCGATAGCAAAGCTCAAATATAGGTAAGGAATGTGACCAGGGTGCAAGCGTGGCGGCGTGGAGTCACTTGTGGAAAAAACCTGCAGGCGGTGTGATATAAAAATATCAAAGAAGCTAACTTCGGCTTAGCCGAAGTTTGTATACCCTTGCAGCTTTACTGTTTTATTATTATACCCTGTACCCATAAGGTAAAGGGTATGTTAAAGTCGCTAAAATGTATGTAACAGGCAGAAGGAAGCGTTTCCGACCCCATAAAGTATATATATTCTTGATCAGCATCAACAGCCGAATCGATTGCGACATGTCCGTCTGTCCGTCTTTCCGTCTGTCCGTATGAACACCTAGATCTCGGAGACTATAAGAGCTAGAGCTACCAAATTTGGTGTGAACATCCGTCTTATGCCTAGGCAGTTCAAGTTTGTTTAATAAAAAAAGAAAATTTTAAAATGAATTTACTAGAGCTGTATTAAAGACAACGAATTCTTATTTGGTGCACATAATTATATAGTCAAACTGCATAAACTGACCAAATTTCGTTTAAATCGAACAATAAAGTTTGTATACCCTTGCAGCAAAATAATTGGTATAAATGTGTAACAAAATCAAAAAAAAACAAAAAAGAAGAAAAAACACATCTAAAAATCTTCAATTCTTCATTGAGCTTTGAACCATCCGATCTCTACATACTACGCCACCGTCTTTACTTTGCTAACGTAAGCTAATTCGACATATATAGCAAATCCATTGCTTTTCGCTCTTTCAATTTCGTTCTGTGTAAGAACACAACTAAAATATTTCTATCTCTCTCACACACCGCGTGGTGGTTGAATTTTTGCATATGTATGTGTGTGCGTGAGCATTAAAATACATTTAATTTCTATCAAATATGATTATTGATTTGTAACCTTAATAATTATCCGATTTAGTTCAAACTTGGTGTATAGTGTATGGATAAAATTAAATTTAAATGCCACAACAAAAAAACAATATTTTTATATATTTCTTATTTGGTGCCGCGCGGATTCGATCCCAGGTCTCTTGTGTTGGTACGGCAGATTTCTTTGAAATTTTTTGTTGCTGGAGTAAATTGCTTATATTGATGATTTGTTTTATTGATTTGTAGCCGTAATAATTATCCGATTTGAGTCAAACTTGGTGGGTAGTGTTTTGGTACAAATTAGATTTATATTCCAAAAGAAAAATAAAAAATTTTTAATTGGAACCCTATTACTCCGATATTGGATATATCATATAGTAATCCGATCCGACCGATTTTCATACTTTGTCTACCTACACCTTTAAGAAAGCTAACTACCAAGTTTCAACTACGTAGCTTAAAATTTAAGTTCGAAAAGCGACGAACAAACAGACAGACGGACAGACGGACATGTCTCAATCGACTCGGCTATTGATGCTGATCAAGAATTTATATACTTTATGGGGTCGGAAACGTATATTTCTATGCGTTGCAAACATCTGACCAATTTTATAATACCCTCTGCAAGGGTATAAAAAGTGGAATTAATTACCCCCCCACCCCACCAACCACACAAAAAAAAAAAATTTAAAATTAAAAGGGAGAAAGAAGAAAACCACGTGTTGGAATTAGCGCAAGAAGTTCATGAGCAGATTCTGAGACAGCATTTGGGACTACAAAGGGCAAAAATTGAAGAAAGCAAATTGGCCCATCAAAAAGATGAATATCGCATTAACATTCAACCATTGATCAGAAAGCAAGGCGCTATGCTAGCAACACTTTCCAGGACATTAAAGCAAATAATTCCTACTACTACAAAATAGTTGTAGAAAACTTATGGCAGCAGATAGAACAACTGCACTATGAGATGTATAAACTTGCAGTAGATCCAGTCGAAGCTGGATACAATTTGGAAACATTCATAATGGCAGAAAAGGCGATACTGAAATTTTGTGTTCCTATCGACTCCTTATCAACTCATTATCGACACTTTACCGTTTAATCGGCTTAGTGTGACCTCATTAACTTGTGACTCCATCTTGACTCGGTCACTGAAAACGATACATCCCTGACACTGTGGATATCGCCCGCCAATTTTGAATTAACCTACTGGCAATAATAACGCTCAATTTTCAAATAAGAAATGTCTTCAGTGGCTTATAATCTAATTGTTGTCGGAATAATAAAACTAATAACAAAAATATTGTAAAATGTCAGTTACTTACGAATTGTGTTAATGGTTTATACATATATCGAAGTTAGTATTTTAAGTATCGATTGTTAGTAGTAAGTTAGTATTGTAAGTATCGATTGTTAGTATTAAGTTCACTCTGGAAAATATCGGTATGCGGCCTAAGGCCACACTGGAGAGTTCCTCTTTCTTCTTCCGGCAACGATACAACGAGACAGACGCACTAGCTGCGCAGTTAAAAATAAATCTTTTGCCATCGTTACTGATAATTATATTTTTCAGAAAATAAATAAGCGTTTACATCTCAGAAGTGGGATGACTACCCGAAAGGACACATATTTCGGTACAAGGCAGGCCACCCGCTCCACATCCAAGGTGGCCGCCTCCACGCCCGCCGCTGCTACTGACTCCATTGCCATGTCCACTACGGTGCCCGCCGCCGATGTTGTACCCGCCGCATGCACTGCTGTACCCGCCGCCGCCGCATCCACTGCTGTACCCGCCGCCACTGTACGCGCTGCCGCCTTACTCGCTGATGTGACCGCCGCTACTGCACTCGCCTCTGCTGTGCCCGCCGCACTCGCCTCTGCTGTGCCCGCCTCTGCGGTGCCCGCTGATGGAGTGTCCGCCGCATACAGGTCTGCTATGCGGGCTGCTGTCTCGCTGGCCGCACCCGTCACTGACCCTGACGTTGCCTATCACACCGGCTGCTTCCGCCTCCCCCAGTCTGGATGAGCAACTGACGACGCTACGGAAACAGCATGAGTTGCTACAGTTGCAACTGCAGATCCTCAAGCTGCAGCAGGACATAGATGAAGCCCGAGCACCAAGGCAGCAAGTCAGTGACTTGAGTGTGATCGAGAGCATGGTGGCCCGATTCTCAGCGGATACTGCATACGATGTAAAGAAATGGTTGAACGATCTGGAGGACGCGTTTGAAATCCTGCAGTTGAATGATCGCCTACGTTTGATTGCATGGCGTCGCATGCTGGAAGGGACGGCGGCGGTGTTGCTGCGCACGGTATCGGTGAACAGCTATGGAGAACTCAAAGCAATCCTCCTCCGTGAGTTTGGACGCTCGCGCAGTGTTGAAGAAGAGTACCACGCTCTGCGTAGCCGGCGCATTAAGGCAGGTGAAGGATGCTTGAGATTCGCAATCGAGATGCAGGAGATTGCAATGAATGCTCCGATTCCGGAGAGCGAGTTGGTCGACATGATTATCGATGGACTGCGAGACAATTCTACTCGAGTCGGCATGCTGTACTCAGCTCGCACGGTGGCCGAACTGAAGCCCCTACTGGAACGTTACGAGCGCTTCCGTATGCAGGCGGCTGCCTCCAAGCAAGCTCTCAGTGTGAAGGTGCAGCCAACAGCAACCGCCTCGTCGTCTGGGAACAAATTCTCAGGCACTGCCGTAAGTGAAACCGATCAGACCGCCGAACTCCTGCTTCAAGTGTGGCGTAGTGGGCCACATTTATAAAAACTGCCCGTCTCGGATGGAAACTGCCGCCGCCACCACTTCCGCCACCACTGCCGCTCCTGATGATGTGGGAAATAGATTAAACCATCTACAACTGGTGAGTGCTGCTTTTGTTTGTGATGAAGTGCAAGATAGGAAATTTATAAATATGTTTTCCCTTCTCGACTCGGGCAGTCCGAAGAGTTTTATCCATGAATCTGAAGTCCCCCCCAACTGCCGCCTTAGTCCCAGTAAATTGAACTGCCGTGGTTTATGAAATAGCCAACTTTGGTCTTTAGACCAAGTCCAAGGTAGTTTTTACCTCCGCAGTACGGAGACCATACATACGTTTGAAGTGTTGCCGAACAAAGCAACCGAACTGCCGATGATTATAGGCAGAGATCTCTTGTATAAAATTAATATTAGACTTTGTAAACTGAAAGAAACGAAATATGAGAAAGAATCTATGTTACTTATGAATAAACCCACGGAATGTAGAAATATGAAACTCACTGATGTTCTGAAGTCCTTTGACATATTGAGGGAAGAGAGAGTGATACTGCCGTATGATAGGAATGAGATTGTATCTGCCGAATTGTTGTCTGATTCTCCCCTTCCGAAAACTTCTGCTGTACCTCCGGAAACACTGGATGAGGCACTAATGGCTATAAATGCTATTGAGGTCCCTGCTGTCAATGATTTAGAGTTTGATATAGAGCCCACTTTACGGGAAGAGCAAGCCGAACACTTAAGGTCTATTATTTCCACTGCATATGCACAGGTTGCCCCTGAGTTAGTCAAGCCCGTGAATTATGAGATGAAAATAGAACTGACAAGCCAAACTCCCATTTTCTGCCGTCCCCGCCGTCTGTCGCACCACGAACGCATCGAGGTGCGGGAGATCTGTAATGATCTCTTGAAAGCTGGCATTATTCGCCACAGTAGTTCCCCTTACGCTGCCGCGATTGTCCCAGTACGTAAAAAGGACAACACCCTGAGGATGTGCGTAGATTACCGCCCGTTGAACAAACTTACTGTTCGGGATCATTTTCCGATTCCCCTGTTAGACGATTGCATCGAACATCTGGGTGGTAAATCATTCTTCACTGTCTTGGACTTGAAGAATGGATTCCACCATGTGAAAATGCATCCGGATTCAATCAGATATACCGCCTTTGTAACCCCTGATGGCCAGTTTGAATATGTACGCATGCCCTTCGGACTCTGTAATGGCCCTTCCGTGTTTGCTAGATTTGTTTATTTTGTCCTTAAGAAATTTATAAACCAAGGTCAACTAGTGATATACATGGATGACATCCTGATTGCATCGCATGACCTCGAAACCCATCTGGAGGTACTGAAGGAAATACTGTATACGTTAAGAGTGAATGGGCTATGCCTCAAGCTGGCCAAATGCCGTTTTGCGTATAGGGAACTAGAGTACTTGGGTTACTTAGCCAATTCTGCCGGTATCACGTCTAAACCAGCTCATCTTCAGGCGATACGAGACTTGCCCATTCCAAGGAATAGCAAGGAATTAGAGCGCTGCTTAGGTTTATTTTCATACTTCCGCCGATTTGTACTTGGTTTCGCCAAGATTGCGTATTCGATGTCCCAATTGTTAAGAAAAAATACCCCTTACGTCTTCTCCGAGGAATGCCTCGAATCCTTCCGAACCCTGAAGTCGAAACTGATGGAATCCCCCGTGTTATCTATCTACAACCCGAAGTCTGAAACAGAGTTACACTGTGACGCGAGCTCAACTGGTTTCGGAGCAGTACTCCTCCAGAAACAAACCGACGGTAAATTGCACCCAGTGTTCTACTTCTCTAAGATAGCATCCGCTGCCGAATCGAAACTACACAGTTATGAACTGGAGATGTTAGCTATCGTGTATGCCTTGAAACGTTTTGAGACGTACCTTAAGTTTATTCCGTTCAAAATCGTGACGGATTGTAATTCCCTGGCGCTGACACTGAGAAATGGTGGGCATTCCGCGAAAATTGCCCGCTGGGCCCTGCTGTTAGAAAATTACAACTACACAATTGTACACCGCTCGGGGGTTAGCATGCCCCATGCCGATGCTTTAAGTAGAATAGAAACCGCCGCATACGTTGATGATTTAAACCTCGACTTCCAACTGCAGTTAACTCAGAACCGTGACCCCGAGATTGTAAAACTCCGAAATGATTTAGAGAAACATGAAATAGCAGATTTCGAACTGCGTGACGGAGTAGTGTACCGTCTGTCCCCGACGAGTGTACCCCAACTTCATGTCCCTTCCGAAATGATAACTCATGTCATACGAATAGTGCATGAGAAGCTTGGCCATATGGCCACTGAGAAGTGTTGTGCACAAATCAAGAAGCACTACTGGTTTCCGTGTATGAAGTCTTACGGCAACAATTATATTAAAAACTGCCTCAAGTGTATTTATTATTCCGCTTCCGCTCAAGACAACCGCGTCACGCTACACAGTATTCCGAAAGTACCCCTGCCGTTTGATACCATTCATTTTGATCATCTAGGTCCCCTTCCGTCCATACGCTCTAAGAAAAAATATCTTCTGGTTGTCATTGACGCTTTCACTAAATTTGTGAAGCTGTACCCTGCGGCCACTACTAATTCGCGTGAAGTATGTCAGACGTTAAAATCTCAGTATTTCGCGAATTACAGTAGACCCCGACGAATTATCAGTGACCGCGGTACCTGCTTAACTTCTTCCGAATTCACAGAATTCCTAAAGGCCAATAATATAATTCACGTGCAGAATGCCACTGCCTCACCCCGGGCCAACGGCCAAGTCGAGCGAGTGAACCGTGTCTTGGGCCCTATGTTAGGTAAACTGACGGAACCGGTGGACCACGCGGATTGGGTCCAACAACTGCCGAACATAGAGTTTGCATTGAATAACTCTGTCCATTCCACAACAAAATTTGCCGCTTCCGTACTCCTATTCGGGGTGGAACAACGAGGTGTTGTAGTAGATGAACTAACCGAACGGTTGGGTGAGAGGACAGTAGAGGTCGATGCCTCAGAGGTAGACGTCCGGAGATTAGCCTTCGGTAACATTGTCAAGTCTCAAGAATATAATGCTGAGTATTATGCGAAGCATCACCCCCCTGCCGTTAGTTTTGACGAAGGGGATTTCGTAGTTATTAAGAATGTAGATACTTCGGCAGGTACAAACAAAAAACTTATCAGACGGTATCGCGGCCCATACGTTATTCACAAAAATCTTCCGAATGACCGATATGTTATCCGAGATGTGGAGGGCTTCCAGATCACCCAACTGCCGTATGACGGGGTACTCGAAGCCTCCAAATTCAAGTTATGGGCAGCCCCCGATCGAGATTGCACTTCAGATATCCAAACAAAGGCGACACCAGCCACTTAATGTTATTATTTACCCCTTTTGTTAGCAACTAGTATCGAGGTCGATTCCTTGTCAGGACGGCCGAGTTGTAAAATGTCAGTTACTTACGAATTGTGTTAATGGTTTATACATATATCGAAGTTAGTATTTTAAGTATCGGTTGTTAGTAGTAAGTTAGTATTGTAAGTACCGATTATTAGTATTAAGTTCACTCTAGAAAATATCGTTATGCGGCCTAAGGCCAAACTGGAGAGTTCCTCTTTCTTCTTCCGGCAACGATACAACGAGACAGATGCACTAGCTGCGCAGTTAAAAATAAATCTTTTGCCATCGTTACTGACAATTATATTTTTCAGAAAATAAATAAGCGTTTACAATTTTTTTTTTTTTTTAACGTTGTATTTGTTTGTTGGATCTCTTATATAGGCTTATAAGACTAACAACAATTTTCTAGGTTTATCTTAATCTAACACATAACCTAACATCTGAAAGATGCTACATTGATCTATGGCCCTGATTAATTACTAGAGGGTTGGGAGGTCGTTTCGTTGAAGCCGAGTACTTTCACTTACTCGTGTTAATGATTTGGCCAGGGTGTGCCTGCAGTTTAGCGGTGTACTTAAGCTGTTGTACCTTTATTTCGGTTATTACGCTAGGAATATATAGGTCTTTCTGTACATTTTCATTACGGATATACCAAGGTGCTCCCGTGATGGTTCTGAGAACCTTGGATTAAGCCCTTTGTATGGTTTCGATGTTGCTCTTGCTTGCGTTTCCCCATAGCGCAGAGCCATATGTCCAGATGGGTTTTAATACCGAGTTGTAGAGAAGAACTTTGAACTCTAAACATAGGGGAGATCGTGCATTGATAAGCCAATGTAGTCCGGTTGCTTTAAGCTTTAGCTGCTTTTTCTTGGCTTCGATGTGCCTACGCCAAGTTAATCTTCTGTCCAGGTGAACTCCAAGATACACTACATCGTCGGATTGAGGCACTGGCACATTGTTGAGCGTCAATGATGGGCAGTTTCTTCTATTGAGGGTAAACGTAACGTGCTTGCATTTCTGTTCATTTACACGGATGCGCCAATCTGTTAGCCACTTTTCAATTTCCTTTAAATGGGTTGCCAGTTGCTCAGCAGCTAGATGTGATGAGTGCAGGGCTTGTTGGTATGTCCGCTGTGTAACAATATAAAGTGTTGGACCCAACACGCTGCCTTGAGGTACACCTGCTTTTGAGTCGAAGTCATCAAAAGCGAAGCTATTACATCGTACAGCGAATTTTCTGTTGAATAGATAAGATTCCATTAGCTTGTGTGTATATTGTGGAAGCGTCGCTTTTATTTTATATATTAGGCCATCAAGCCAGACTCGGTCAAAGGCTTGGGCGACGTCGAGAAAAATTGCTGTGCAATATTCTTTTTGCTCGAATGCTGTGCGGATCTCTGAGGTGATACGGTGGACTTGCTCAATTGTGCCATGCTTTTCACGAAAGCCAAACTGATGATGTGGGATTATATTTTGGTTTACCAGGATTGTATTTATACGGAGTTGTAGGACCTTTTCAAATAGTTTTGAAAAACTTGGCAATAAACTGATTGGTCTGTACGATGATGGCTGTGTTTTGTCCTTTCCGGGTTTTGGGATCATAATGATTACTGATTTTTTCCAGCTTATGGGAAAGTGACCAGTTTTTACTATCGCGTTGAAGAGTTTGCAGATGTGTCTCACAGCACAGATCGGGAGTTCTCGGATCATTTTTGGGGTTATTTTGTCATGGCCGGGCGACTTTCTTGGGTTAAGGTAGTTTTTAATAATTGCAGAAAGTTCCTCCGTTTGGAATTTCGGTTGCTCACTTTCCATTGTGGTGCGCAAGGAGGGGAGCTGAAAAGAGTTTGTTGACGGATTTGGAAGAAAGACCGTTTTTAGATGAGCTGCAAAGATGAGTGCTCTTTCTTCGTCTGAGCGAGCCCATTTGCCAGTTGGGCATCGTAAAGGTGAAATTATCTCGGCTGGAGCAGTTATGGTTGGATGTGCTTTCCACAGCGGATATTTGGTGCTGGTAGGGCTAAGCTTCTCGATATATTGCCGCTGTGTCCTTGCTTCTTCTTGCCTAAGCACTTTTGCTAGAGTTCGCGAAGCTGCCTTTAGGCGATGTTTTGCTGCCGGAGATCGAAACATTTGCCATTCTCGCCTGAGCCGTCTTTTGTCTGCTAGAAGTAGTTCAATTAGTCGGTTGTTGGACTTGTGTTTTTCCTGCGTGTGGCTGATAATCGGGGTAGAGATATCTGCTGCTTCAATAAGCGTCGACTCTAGTGCAGAGGTGCAAAGCTCGATGTCTTCTTCGTCGTCCAGTTTGGGATTCAGATCGATATGGGTGCTTATGTATTTTTTAAATCTGAGCCAGTTTGTTTTCCAATTTGTTAGCCCGAGTGGTTGCTTTATTATTTGTGGTTTTGTTAATATAGTGAAAACTACTGGTGAGTGGTCCGATGACAATTCTGCTAATGTCTCTGCCGTTATGCAATTCCCCTGGTGAGTGCAAAGTCTATTAGATCTGGGAGCTTGCGTGGATCTGCTGGCCAGTACGTGGGATTATTCGGTGAGGCATAGCCCATTTTGTTTGCTGGGTTGATGATTGTGTTATACAGCTGTTTGCCTTTAGGATTTACCAGGCGGGATCCCCATTGAGGGTGCTTGGCGTTATAGTCTCCTGCAGCAATAAATCGTACTCCGAGTGTATTGAAGAAATCAGTAAACTCTTTTTCCGAGATTGAGAATCGTGGTGGACAGTAAAGTGCAGCAACGGTTGTACTGCCGAAAGTGGTTTGGACACCTATTGAAGTTGCTTGTAGGTATTGTTTGGCAAATCCATTGTGTAGACAGTGTTTAATCCGGTTTTTGATTAGGATACCAGTTCCTCCGTGAGCCTTGCCGTCTGTATCAATCAATATCAATATTATTTTGCATTGGAGAGACCTATATGTAGTGCTGACATTATTTGTTATTGTCCATAACATTAGGGTGGCGGGATCTACTATTTGAGTGGGCTGTGCATTTCCATTGCGTAGCACGCTTGCAAAAGTTACTTCAGGAGTAGTTGTTATTGGAGTCGCTGATGAACTTACGGCTCTTGAGAAAAATATTCCCGGTGTTGTTTGAGAGGGAATTAGTGCCGAGCCCTGGATGCGAGCCGTTGATTTCTTCGCGTTGAGGCGGGCCTTGAGATCTTTATAAACAGGGCATCCTCTGTAGTTCGCTGTGTGATTACCACCACAATTGCCGCACTTCCTTGTATTTGTATTTGATTTGTCATCGGTGCAGACACAATCTTTTTGAGTTTGTCCACAGCCAACGCAAACTGGGCGAAGGCTGCAGAAGGACTTTGTGTGCCCAAACTCCTGGCAATTAGTGCATTGTACCGGGTGTGTCCTCTTATGCGGCTCTTCGACAGTAATTCTGCGATGTAGCAGAAGTTGAAGATTGTATATAGGGTGCACTGTGGGTTGTAACTCCACTTTAAATAGTGGTTGCGGCACTTTATTTCTGTTCAGTATGTTTGAGACGGACTTTACCTCAAAGCCCTTCTCTTCCAATGCTTCCACTATTTCCTGCGTCGGAACCGTTGGTTCAATGCCTTTGATAACCACTTGAAGGCCTTTGGCACTCTTTAGCTGGAATATGTAGAAATTCACACTTTCCTTTCTAAAGTACTTTTCAATAGTACGATAGAATTCTTCACTTTTGGCTTGCACTTTGGTCTCTTTTATGTTACCCCTATTGAGTGGTGTCACATAAAAGTTGTTTTGACCAACTAGCGCTACTAGTGTTGGCACCATTGAAGTGCAGTTTGCACCACGAATATAGAATGGTGGTGGCTTGGCTACAGAGGGTTTAATTTGGGAAACTCCTTCTTGGGATTCCGGCTGATTTGGCAATATTTGGAATCTATTGCTTTCCAAAGCTTTTCGTTCAACAATGTTGTTTTTCGACATTTTGGGAGTGTTGCCTCTTTTTGTCTGAGGGCTAAGCTTTCGCTTGTTTATATTAATGTATCTGTCCATACCAGTCTGAACAGGTGACTTTGGATTCACCGTCACTGGATGGGCAGTTTCTGTTGAGGTAGTCTGCTGGACGGTGATTGAAGCTATTGCAGACTTTGCGGCTGTTGAAGTTGTCGTTGAAGCAGTAGATGCAATTGTTCTTGTTGTGAGCGCGCTGACGGCGGTCGGCGAACCCAATGACCCAATTAACACTTCAGGTGTCAGCGAATTTGAGGGTGAAGCGCATTGGGCGCTCCAAGACAAATTGTTGTTGCTGGTTGGCGTGAGCAATTTGCTCGTACTTGCACTTTTGGATTCAGCACTTGTTGTTGTTGTGGTGGTCGGAGACACTACTGAGAAATATGCATTGTTGCGTTGTATAGAAAGCCGATGCTCGTTTTGTTGCTGAAGAATTTGTTCTTGTAGCTTCTGCTGGTGAGAGTGACGAAGGGCCTGAGTTAATCTCTTTACACGTTGGCATTACTAGTAAATTTAGTTATTTACTAAGTATTGCTGTTTGTATTTACAAATAACAATATAATTGTGATTGGGCGTCTCTGTGGCGACTGAGAGCCCTGTCACTTGTTTTATTTTAATTGATTGAAGGTTGACACCGAAGAAATTACGGAGCGCGACAAAAAATACGTCCGAACGCTTTGACGGTCGACGGTATTATATACATATATTTACAATATAAAAATAAAATAATATGGACACGTATGTCCAGAATCCAATTATTGTGGGGGCGCGATTTTATTTCGCGTCCTCACACCCTCCCCTTTCTTCGGGTGGACTGGAACGGGATGACCTTGGGCGGGGCCGGATCACTACCATCTCTCCGCCGCGTCTGACCGTCACTCGGGTTTGGGTCTGGTCCAACGGGTCTCTGGGATTGTTCCTCTGCATCGACATCGAAAAGACGAGCAAGTTCGTCAACCCAGCCGTGACTGTTATTGGAGCCCATTACGCTATCTAGAATGTCCTCGCGGTGCCGGTATTGGGGAAGGTCCTCCGATTCTTCATCCGACGCGTACCGGGGTGAATCCGTTTAACGGATGCGGCGTATCGGGGTGAATTCGAATAACAGGGCGATGTGGCGTATCGGGGGGAATCGGCACGCCTGGGCGAACATCGGGGCGAGATATGTCGAGGAACGGGTAGAGCGGCGTCTTGGCACGGGGTCATATCTCCTTCCATTCTTTTGCGAGCTCATGGAGTCGTCCGATGGTGAAATTGATGGTATATATAGGCTTCACCTTGGCGCTGGGGAAACCTCGCCCACGTGTACCAACGGGTCCCAATCTGCGACCTGATCGCCTGTGGCTCTCCTCTTATTAGGGGGATACGGGATCGTATCACTAGAGCTATCATCTATAACGATAATCTCATCCATTCTGTAACATAAAATAAGGGTTAATTCCCTCTGCCTACTTTCTTCGTCCTATCCCTAGCCCTAATCCTAACCCTGATGCAGCTAACAATATTTCGTGTGAATTCATTTACATAACATTGGTTTTCTTATATGTATCTTACATGCTACCTTAGTATATGACGGCTTACACGTCCTCGTCTTCATCTCTAAGGATTCCCTCCTGCTCGTCGTCACCGGCTTCCGGGTCATATTGGTTGTGGTAGGGTTTCACTTGGGAGATGTGGGCAACTCGCCTTTGTCGCTCGCCAGGTCCCGTCAAGCGGACGATATTGGGCAAAACGAACTTCGTTACCCGGTAGGGCCTATCGTCGTTGGATAGTTGGTGTCGCCTGCACCAGACCCACGATTGGAGGGTCGGTCGTGCCGTGCCGTGGGGACGTCATGGCATTCTTGTAGGACCTTCCTTCGGTTTTCGTTGGCGACGCATAATTTCCAGGGCCAATGATCGTCGTCGTCGGCTCTGTGTCCGATATTGCGGTGTAGTTGACCGTTTTCTACCGCGTAGTCCGCATATTTATCAGGGTCCTTCGCCACCTTTTCTATCATCCGGCTTAACCACCGACACTCGGGGCACCGCTCCTAACCTCACATCACTTGCATCGGTCTGTAATACGAACTTTTGGTCGAAATCCGGACACGCCAGAACTGGTGTGGTAGTGAGGCATTTCTTCAATAACACAAACGCTTCTTCCTGCTCCTTTCCCCAACTCCAGCGTTTTCCTTTCTTCAGCAGGCTGGTCATAGGCTGCGCGATGGTCGAGAAGTTCGGTACGAATCGTCGGTACCAAGAGGCCATCCCTAAACATTGACGTAGCTCTTTGACATTGGATGGTGCTTTTAGCTCTCTTACCGCGGCGACTTTAGCTGGATCGGTGTGTATCCCTTGGTCACTGATCACGAGAACTGATGTCATCTAAGTAGGCAAAGGCATACGGCTCCATATCTGCGCCGATGACGCTATCCAACGGCCGTTGGAACGTGGCACTAGCCGAATGCAAGCCAAAAGGCATCACTTTCCACTAGTACAGACCTCGACCGGGCACGGTAAAAGCAGTACACTCTCGGCTATCTCTGGCTAACGGGACTTGCCAGTATACATTTTTCAGGTCCAACGACGATATATATCTGGCCTCTCTTAACTTTTCCAGGATATGGTGAATTCTTGGTACTGGATAGGCGTCCTTCACTGAATTAGCGTTCAGCTGCCTAAAATCAATACACATCCGCCATTTGCCGTTCTTCTTCTTTACCAATAAAATAGGGGAGCTATGTGGACTCCTCGAAGGTTCGATGGCACCTTCGCGTAGTAATTCCTTCATTTGGGCATCGATAATCTCCTGCATGGCGGGGTTCTTCGGGTAATACCGCTGCTTCATCGCCTTATTCTCTTTCAAGGTGTTCAGCTATATGGGTCACCCCCGTCATCCCATCGAATTTCGCCAACTCGGTGTCGAGGATATAATGGACTTGTGGAGCTAAAGGGACCTGGTCAGGACTCACGTCCTCCGTCTCGTCTGTCTCGCTATCCATTTCCGCCTCGATTTGGTGGAGGGCTTCCATCCTTGGCGCCACCTTTGGTGAAGGTCCATGCTCTCCATCATCTTTTCGTTGCCGTGATGTATCTCGTTCCAATCTTTCATTATCTGTTCTTATATCGCTCCGGGGGGTAACTACCTCCGGTACTGTCGGTCTTGGTATCCGTCCGGGCTCATCGCGCCGCTGTATATGTTGCCGTGCGCGTGTGGGACTCGTTCGAGCGCTCTGTGGCGACGTGACCCTCGAGTGACCCTCCAGTGTCTCTGACGTCAGGGGAATTAGTGGTGGGGGTCTTACCCGGTCGCAATCGTGCATTTTCTCCGTACGTCGCCGGAGTTCGCAACATCAATGAGGCGGTGCCGATTTGTATGCGTGTCTCCATTGAAGGAAATCCATCCCAAGTATAACTGGGTCCAACATGGTGGGCATTACCACGCTCTTTCATGCCAGCTGTACCGTGATACTATATAAACGTGTGATCTCCATGGTTGAGCCGTTAGCTAGTGACACGGTGGTGCGGATATCCAAATGTTCTCCCGCATTTGTTATTTCCTGTGTCAAATCTTCGCTGATGAAACTTCTCGTGGCCCCCGTATCAAGAGTGGCTGTCGCTATGAGGCCGGCTAGTTGTATCCGGGCAACTATCCTGCCTCCGACTTCTCGAAGGTCTGTATCTATTGTCTGGGCGCTGACTGGTGGGTCGCTTCCCTGGCCCGGTCTGGGGAAGGACCATTGCCGTTTCCCGCTGTATTACGTCGACAACATTCGAATGACGTCACTCCTCTTCGGACACATTCCCAACAGTACGAAATTCGCTCATTGCTGCATTCCCGACTCATGTGGCCTGTCCGTCCGCATCGTCTGCATGCGTGTCGTACATCCACTGGTCCCGTATCAGCACCGGTTTCGATACTCCTTGATTGAAGTGGCCTTGGTTCTCTTATAGGGGCGGGATCCCTAAAGGGGTTATGTCGTGGTGCGTAATTTAAGTACCTCGACGGTGGTTGGACCGTATCGGGCATCCGTGACTGTGACGATCGAGCCCGGTCTTGTCGTTTAACATTCTCGTATTCGTATTCGGTGCCATCTCGATGAGCTCGTTCAGGGTTTGGAATTCGTGTCTACGGACGTAGAGACGATATTCCGGAGCTGTGTTTTCATATATTCGGTACAACTCCTGAGTACTGTTGTATCCGGCGTGATGCATGAGGCTTCGCAGTTCGATCGCGTAGTCCTTAAACAACTCTCCTTCCTGCTGAGTGCGTTCCCGAATTTGATCCTCTAACCTTTCGAAGTAATGAGGGGTCAAGAAAAAGCTTAAAAATTCTTTCTGAAAACGGCCCATGCAGCGTTGTGCAAACCACAAGTGCGAAACCATCGCGCCGCTCTACCAGTGAATACCTCCGT
This sequence comes from Drosophila saltans, assembly GCA_018903575.1. Lineage (NCBI taxonomy): Eukaryota > Metazoa > Arthropoda > Insecta > Diptera > Drosophilidae > Drosophila > Drosophila saltans. The sequence goes on along the minus strand of JAEIGH010000081.1, from coordinate 21,276 downwards.
CATTGCGCGTGGTATTTGCTCCTTGTCTAGGCCGTAGGTCTCGACTTTTTCGAGCAATTCCTCGACGAATGATAATGGGTCCTCTGATCCGTCGAAGCGTAATCCCCATTTACGCACTCGATCGAGGAGGCTGGTGGTGGATTTTGTGTTTTCTATATGTGGCCGGGATGAAAGGGCATCGTCCCTGGGCAAGTCCTCAAATTGGACGACCCGGCTGGCCCGCGGAGGGGCGATAGCCGCGGGGCGGGTATTGAATCGGCCATCCCATTCTGGGGTTAAAAACTTTGCGCCCTCGTGAGACACTTCCAGGGAACCCGTTGATTCGGTTCCTCTCGAGGGATCAAACTGTATTCGGATTTTTGGCCAGGGACGCCAATTCTTCTTTGCGCCGAGCATAAATCCACCATGCGCCCACCCCTGGATTCTTAATTTTGACAATGGTTTCGTACTCACCGCCATCCACATGTGGCATCGTACCAGACTCCTCTTTAGATGCCATCGTTCTGACCTGTATGTCGATGTATTTTGCGTTTCTCTGCTTTACTTGTTGTCTTTGGGATTTCCTTTTTCGTTGATTTCTAGTGCTTTTGCGCGTGATCTGCACTCACTTTTATTTTTGTTGATCACTTTACTTTGTTTGTTTGTTTGTTGATCACTTTATTATTCTTTGATTTCTTCTCGTTTTCTCACTGGCTGTATTTTCACTTCTTTTTGTGTTTCTCGTTGTCAGATTTTTCTTTTAATTTAGCACATGGTCGCACTCAGTTGTTTTTTTTTTTATGGTTTTATTTAACTGTTGATTTCACTTTCGTTTCTCGTTCGCTTTGGTAACGCAAAAATTTTCGTTGTTGGTTATTTAATTACACGTGTTAAGTTGGTTTTATTCATTTGGTTTAAGGTTATTCGGTTAAACGCATTAATTTTATTTTTGGGTTAGGTTCGCAGCTCTCTTTTTTTTCACAAATCAAATTTTTCTACAGAGTACATTAGTCATACCACATATATAGGGGTTAATTCTATTCTAAGCAAAGCCTGCATTGGTCTTTACTGTGAGAAATTCATAGTTTGTATTTTAAACATGCACTTACACCAACATACTCCCGGCCGTTGAACGACTGTTCAACATTACTTAAATGTTGATTTCGTAGTTTCCAACAGGTCGATGTGTAGTTGACTGCCAGTTGGCATCTGGGAGGGGTCATCTGTTGAAGGCCAATAGCAATCAATAATAAAACATAGCAGTACTAATGTTATGAATATTATATTAGCGCTATGTTACCGTTAGAGGTAGCGATGCTAAGATTCGTCTTTTTTGGCTTTGCCTTGTTGTAGCATCCTTAAGCCCGTCTTCTTGGGAATCATCGGCGTCGTCGTCATCCAGTTGATCATCAAGTTTTTTACCTGGTTCTGGATACAAGATATTCACAGATTTTCCTGACGAGGCATCCAATGGCACTCTTATTTTGGTTGTGGTAATGTCAGGTTTGAGTACACAATGATGCCGCCTTGATAATTTTTTGGGCAACACTTCCTTCATGTGTCTAAGCTGTTCTTCTATTTTTCTAACAGCCACATGACAAGACTCCCCAAGGGATGAAGAGTCTTCAGCAAATGGCAGTCCATCTGCGGTTTTTAGTAACTTGTCCAAAAAATGCTTTTCGCAATATTCTTCCTCTGGACTTTTGTATGATCTTGCTGGTTTCAGGGGATCCAATTTCCAGAACCGCTCCAACAGTTTATCAGACTTGGAAGGCACCATACAGTGGACAATTCTGAATTTTGAAGAACTCGACAACTATTTTGTTTTATTTCTCCCGGTAATAATATTGAGAAATGGTGATCTGCGCCTAGTAATAAATCGATTTTACTTGTTTTGTTGAAGTTGGGATCCGCTAGAGGTATGGTTTTCGGCAGGTCAAACTTTTGCGTTATTGCTTCCGTGGGTTGATCTGCGACAATGTGCGGTAAAACAAAGGCTTCCACTCTTGTACTGAAATCGGTATATTTTGATTTCATAAGTACATTTACTCTTGATCTGGTGAGTTGTGGTTGTCCCCCTACTCCTTCAATTCTTAGCGATGCCTTTTCTATTTTTAAAGATAATTTTTTTACTAGTCTCTCTGAGATTAGATTGACTTGGGAGCCACTGTCTAAGAGCGCACGAAATTCTCCTTCTCGCTCATTGATCCCTTTAACAATTACCCTGGCTGTCGCTAGAAGGGTATAATTTTTATTACTTCCATATGTGGACGCAGCTGAGGCCGTTGTTGTTACATTTGGTTTCAAGTTGTTGTTTCCCAAATGTAACAATGTATTGTGTTATTTATCGCATTTCAAATATCCCTTCCAGGTACAAGCCTTTGACATGTGGTCGGTTTTAAAACAATTGACACACATTCTCTGTCTCTGTACCTCTCTCTGTAATTTATCACACTGAAACAGTTTGTGATTTAACTTACTGCAGAACGGACATGAAGATGAATTTGTGCCAGACCCTGATGCACAGATTTTTTGCCTCTCCCTGGACTGCTTGGTACCAATCGCCTCTAGGGCAAGGAAACGTTGTTCCAAAAATACAAGGAATTCTTTGGTCTTGTATCGGAAAGGGATTGTTCATACAGAGTGTGGGTAAGTCTATCCAATTTTCTTGTCATATGAAAAATTATAATAGAATCCCAAGCTTCTCTGTCAATGCCTATATTCTTTAAGGCTTGCAATGATTCATGAATATTATCATGAAGATTCTTTATTGACAGGGCGTCGTTTCCAATGTTTGGATGATCAAATAGTTTTTCGAAAACTGCTGTATCCAAGACCCGTTTATTGTTAAATCGTTCTTGCAACATTTTCCATGCAGTGTCATAATTGACTTCTGGTAATTCAAGGTGCCTAATTAATCTTTCGGCATCCCCTGATAGATTTGCTTTTAAATATCATGAAATTGTTGCCATTTCAAATAATTTCCATCAAATTTTGGAATTGAAATTTTTGGCAATTGTAGTGACGACGTTGTCACATCATGCGCAGGTGGGACACAAAATTTCAGTATCGCCTTTTCTGCCATTATGAATGTTTCCAAATTGTATCCAGCTTCGACTGGATCTACTGCAAGTTTATACATCTCATAGTGCAGTTGTTCTATCTGCTGCCATAAGTTTTCTACAACTATTTTGTAGTAGTAGGAATTCTTTGCTTTAATGTCCTGGAAAGTGTTGCTAGCATAGCGCCTTGCTTTCTGATCAATGGTTGAATGTTAATGCGATATTCATCTTTTTGATGGGCCAATTTGCTTTCTTCAATTTTTGCCCTTTGTAGTCCCAAATGCTGACTCAGAATCTGCTCATGAACTTCTTGCGCTAATTCCAACACGTGGCTTTCTTCTATCTCCCTTTTAATTTTAAATTTTTTTTTTTTGTGTGGTTGGTGGGGTGGGGGGGAATTAATTCCACTTTTTATACCCTTGCAGAGGGTATTATAAAATTGGTCAGATGTTTGTAACGCATAGAAATATACGTTTCCGACCCCATAAAGTATATATATTCTTGATCAGCATCAACAGCCGAGTCGATTGAGACATGTCCGTCTGTCCGTCTGTCTGTTTGTTCGTCGCTTTTCGAACTTAAATTTTAAGCTTCGTAGTTGAAACTTGGTAGTTAGCTTTCTTAAAGGTGTAGGTAGACAAAGTATGAAAATCGGTCGGATCGGATTTCTATATGATATATCCAATATCGGAACAATAGGGTTCCAATTAAAAATTTTTTATTTTTCTTTTGGAATATAAATCTAATTTGTATCAAAACACTACCCACCAAGTTTGACTCAAATCGGATAATTATTACGGCTACAAATCAATAAAACAAATCATCAATATAAGAAATTTACTCCAGCAACAAAAAATTTCAAAGAAATCTGCCGTACCAACACAAGAGACCCTGGATCGAATCCGCGCGGCACCAAATAAGAAATATATAAAAATATTGTTTTTTTGTTCTTGCATTTAAATTTAATTTGTATCCATACACTATACACCAAGTTTGAACTAAATCGCATAATTATTAAGGTTACAAATCAATAATCATATTTGATAGAAATTAAATGTATTTTAATGCTCACGCACACACATACATATGCAAAAGCTCAACCACCACGCGGGTTGTGAGAGAGATAGAAATATTTTAGTTGTGTTCTTACACAGAACGAGATCGAAAGAGCGAGATGCAATGGGTTTGCTATATGTCGAATAAGCTTACGTTACCAAAGTAAGGGCGGTGGCGTAGTATGTAGAGATCGGTGGTACGATGGGCTCGGTGTTTGATGGTTCAATGATCTTTAAAGAAGTGAAGATTTTTATATGTGTTTTTCTTCTTTTTTGGTTTTTTTTGATTTTGTTAAACATTTATACCAATTATTTTGCTGCAAAGGTATACAAACTTCGGCAAAGCCGAAGTTAGCTTCTTTGATATTTTTTAAATAAAATGAAGCAAGCAAGTCGTCCCTGCCGATATTGAGTATACCCTGTACCAACTGTTATATTAAATAAAGTCGAACACCCTCGAGATCTCCTTTGATTTAATTCAAAATTTTCATCGAATGCGTGCTATCTCGCTCACACCTGGCACAGCTAATCTCGCACTTGTTGGTTCAGTACAAAACGCACATTCGTATATCTCCTATATTTATTGTCCGATTTCGACTAAATTTGGTCAGATGTTGCATTTTCGCCACATTATTAGATGTGCCAAATAAGAATGTGATTCCTTCAAAACTGCTCTAGTAATTCGTTTTTTTTAAATTGCGGGGGCGGAAGTGGGCGTCGCAAAAATTTTAAACTATTTTATTTTGCGTAGGCACTAAACAAAAGTTCGAACACAATATCGCAATCGATTCAAAACGAAGTTCCCTTTAACATGCAGCAACGCATGCTATCTCGCTCTTTCTTATTTGCCAATGCCACCTTGGCAATTCAGGTCAAAATGCAAATGGCTATATCACCGATGTTTATTGCTCGATTTGAACGAAATTTGGTCAGTTTATGCAGTTTGACTATATAATTATGTGCACCAAATAAGAATTCGTTGTCTTTAATACAGCTCTAGTAAATTCATTTTAAAATTTTCTTTTTTTATTAAACAAACTTGAACTGCCTAGGCATAAGACGGATGTTCACACCAAATTTGGTAGCTCTAGCTCTTATAGTCTCCGAGATCTAGGTGTTCATACGGACAGACGGAAAGACGGACAGACGGACATGTCGCAATCGACTCGGCTGTTGATGCTGATCAAGAATATATATACTTTATGGGGTCGGAAACGCTTCCTTCTGCCTGTTACATACATTTTAGCGACTTTAATATACCCTTTCCCTATGGGTACAGGGTATAATAATAAAACAGTAAAGCTGCAAGGGTATACAAACTTCGGCAAAGCCGAAGTTAGCTTCTTTGATATTTTTCATCTTACCGCCACGCTTGCGCCCTGGTCACATTCCTTACCTATATTTGAGCTTTCCTATCGACTCCTTATCGACTCATTATCGACACATTACCGGTTAATCGGCTTAGTGTGACCTCATTAACTTGTGACTCCATCTTGACTCGATCACTGAAAACGATATATCCCTGACACTGTGGATATCGCCCGCCAACTTTGAATTAACCTACTGGCAATAATAACGCTCAATTTTCAAATAAGAACTTCCTTTAGTGGCTTATAATGTAATTGTTGTCGGAATAATAAAACTAATAAGAAATATATAAAAATAAAATATCATGGACACGTATTTCCGAAATCCAATTATTGTGGGGGCGCGATCTTATTTCGCGTCCTCACACTAGTATATACTTACTTATAATTAACTAGAAGTCCCGGCCACGCGTTGCAGTGGCTATTTTTTATAGCTCTTTTGTCAACTGGATCACCAACCATAATAACAGCAACCTCATTAATAGTTGGAGCATTGAGTCTGCCAGCATGTACACCTAGTGGTGCTTTGTCAGCTTTTATGACGATTTGATAATTGTCATTTTTCCATTGTGGCGAAACTCTCTTAATCAATCGAATTTGTTAATTATGTTCTTCTTAAAAAATTTCCAGCGCTACCACAATTGTCCTTTCCTCGGCTTGTTCAATGAAGTTTGTAGAAACAAATAGAATCAAAAATGTGGCTGTCTTTAGCCAACCCTAGAAAGCCGGCGACGTAAAATACGTGCTGGCAACCCTAACTATCGAAAGAGACGCCTATCGAAATCATATCCATCGCTAAACACTCTATGTAATGTGTTAGAGACGGTTGCAATTATTTTATTAAATTTTGTTCAATTTACTGATTATTAAAGTAATTAAATAAGATAAAAACTATCCTATGTTTTAAGTTGCACCATATTACGGGTACATGTGAAATTTGATTGAATTCGGTTCAGTAGTTTAGGAGTCCATCGCGGTCAAATACTGTGACACTGTGCTTAAAATAGCTTTGTAAATAAGCCATTATTTCTCGAGAAATTTAAAGGATAAAAATTGGTTTTGTGGGTTATCCCTAAGAGATAAACATATACCATCGCGGACTTTCTTGTAGACCTTTTCAAGGTTTGCAATACTTAGTGCATTATTTTGATCTAAGTTCAGCCAGCGTTTGCAATGTAAGTGCAAAAAAATGTGTTTATTTACGACTTCGCATTAAAAATCTTAAAATTATCAATGATTCTCTAATTTATTAAGCATGTTATTGTACACAAAAACCTTCCTCTTGAATCACTCTTTCTATTAAAAAAACCGCATTCAAATCCGTTGTGTAGTTTTAAAGATCTAAGCATACATACATACAGACAGACGCGGTAAGCGACTTTGCTTTATACTGTGTAGTGATATAAATGTGTGTGTTTGTGTTATTCTTAAAGTTTTTGTATAGTATTTACGTGTTGTTTTTTTTTTTTTTTTTCTTTTGATCTTTTGTATAGTATTACGGTTTGTTGTACTTCTTATTTATTTCTCTCTCATTTGCCCGCTTACTTGGCTTTTTTTGAGAGGGATTATAAAATGGCAGATGTTGAACCAGAAATAGTCCGACCCCAAAAGTATATATACTGATCACACAATAGCCGAGTCGATAGACATGTCCCTTCCGTCTGTCCGTCTGTCCGTCTGCTGTTGAATCACGATGACGGCCTTAAATTTAAGCACATAGTGAGACATGAAAAGTATCCCCAATCGATGCGCAGGAGAGTTTAAAAATAGCGATCAAAATAAACCAGAGTTATTAACTAAAACGGGAGGACCTCGAGTAAAAAAGCAATTTCTTGCAGCAAAGAAACAAAAACAAATCCAAGCAACACACACACACAACAAGCAAGAATGTCACCACGCGGGTGAGAGACAGAAACATGCGTTGTGTTGTCACAGAACAAATTTAAACAAAACAGCGCTTCTACATTATATGTATTCACACTAAGTAGTTAAGGATGGTGACGTAGAAACCACATGGTTCGGTGTTTGGTGGATTCGATTCTCAGTGAATTCAAAATTTCTCTTCAATTACTTTAAAAATTTTGTTTTTAAATTAAATAAAAAACAATAACGAATTAGCTTCTTTGATTTTTTTTTTGTTTATATAAGTTAACGTCGGGTTCGGATGTTGAGACTTTTAGAACAGTTTTATTTAATTTTGCACTATGTTTTTCAGATAGTTGACTATTGTTCTTTATTCGGTTAGACTTTGTTTTCGTTTGGTATTCGAATGAATTGGTTCTGGGTTCCCCCATAGGGGATGTCAGCAATGTTTAGCTAAAACCAGTTGGGAATTGTATGACAAAATTGTGTGAACAATTATACACAATTCTGTAGTGTGCTTTCTGGGCTAATATTTTAGTATTTAGTATAGCCTACTAAGGTAATAAGGGCGTCAACTCCTCCCTACTTCAAGATCTGCGTCCCGCAGGTTATTGGATTGTTGCAGCTTGTAAAGGTCCAAAATCTTGAAGTTGTAAAAGCCCTTTAGTAATGTCAGACGGTCCACCAGAATGTTAACACCGGCTGGTGGTAATTATAATCGTCCCACCGACGACCAGTTAATTGATGAATCAAGACATCTTAAAGAGCACAGACTTGCCGCAGTACTCCTCTCAATTCCAGTCTTCCTTGAGAATGCGGTCCCTCTATTGAAGCTAGTGACGAAGACCATTCCATCATCCAATTGCTTTTCGATTTACCTGGCGTCCGATAAGAAACTGTGTTGTGTACTTCCTTCCTTCAAAAGGCCTGGCATGCAAGCATCCTCCTTTAGCAGTTGTAGATCGTCGTACTTCTCCATGTGTGCAGGAAAACCATATTAAGTGTTGCAAGTCCAGACAATACAGAAAACTATCTTCGGAAGAGATCTCTTTTTTTTTCTGTCTATCGATAGAGATCGAGCAACGCCCAGAAAGCTACACGTATTAAATAAAGTTTGAATATAGGATTAGATAACCTAATAGAAGTCAATAGCTTCGTTTTCTAAAAAATGCTAACATAAATTGTTACTTCGATCGCTAAACACTATGCATTGTGTTTGAGAGGGATGATATTATTTTATTACATTTTGTTGAATTAACTAATTATTAAAGTAATTAAATAAGATGAAAACTATTCTCTTTATTGATATCGATTCAGTAGTTTAGGAGTCCATCGCGGACAAACACCGTGACTCGTAATTTATATATAGATTAAGATTTTATACATAACCATAGACAAAATTAAGTTAAGCTGCCATTTGCTTTTCGTTATTCCATATCAGATGCGTGTTTGTTGTAACACATTTTAAAGTGAAAGTATAAAGTATCCTACATCCGTCTCCTGATTTTAAGCTACCTCTCCACCAACTGTCAGCTAAATCGGTTCAGCCGGTTCTCTTCTTGCACAGAAAGAAATTGAAAGAGCAAGTTGCCCTACTTTTTTTGTATATATCGAAATAGCTTAGTTGAAATCAGCTAGGACAGGGACGTAGTATGTAGAGATCGGTATTGGTTCGATTCTCGGTGAAGATGTAAAAATTTTTAGAATTTTCTTTTTTTTGATTTTGTTAAATATTTAGACCAATTATTTTAAAATTTTTGTTGCTAACCATGCTTTTTTATCCAGATAAGTGACGTCTGATGATTACTTCAAATTTTTTGTTAACGTTGCCTGCAAGGGATATTGAGGGGCTGAAATGGTGACCATTTGAGGATTGGTAGCTCGTGAAATTATCCGGGAATGGTTAAAACAATTTCAGGATTGTTCATGTTCGTCGGTATGGACTTTACTGAAACCAAAGATATGTTGGACCTAGCATCCAGACGCACGGACTCTGTCTTTTGTTACTTGCACCATGCTCATTCTTGAACTCTTGTCTTTACCAGCTGAGGGCTTGGATGACCGCGCCACTTATTGCCACTTCAGGGGTTATGTTGGCAATTTTATCTTCACCTTTTGATCTCTATCTGATACTTCTACCTGGTAGTTTATATTACTATATTCGATCTTGTCGTGTTTTAGACAATTCACAATTCAATAAAAAAGCAACAATTCTTTTCTTTAACATGAGCAATTTTTTTTTTTAACAACTTTATAAAAGCTTGTTCTTTATGTTCTGTGCAGCGTGGATTGGAACCACCCAATCCACAATTCCCAGAAGCTTCTCTTACATATGTTTTCTTAAGCAAATGTGTCGTCTTTTGGACATTCCTTTCTGCTATATACAGAAAACGACATTTGGACATTACGCAGCGAACTAATTCACGACCTGTACATCAGTGGCAAACATTGTGTTGAGATCTTTATCGTTACATTTGAGTATGTACATAGTTACATAGTCTGTCAAACCAATAAGCGATTTTGTGCGTAGTAAACATCTGATCAATTTTTTTATATCCTTTTCAAAAGATATCAAAACGGAACAAACTAAAATTTTATAGCTTAGATATAATGATTGTTGATTTAGTAAGTAAAAAAACCAAAGTCCATTCTTTGCGAGAAAATAATTGGAAAACTAATAAAGAAAGCTCCAAAAAGAACTACCTTCAATGTTAAGCGCAAGAATGGAGAGCATAAACAAGGAGAGCTCATAAAATTTGGTCGTGACAATTCATTCAAATTCAAAATTAAAAGTTGTTAAGTTTAATAATTATTAGGACTTACACGTATAAACTGTCTATCATGTTGTCAACAAAGTCTTTGCTTCGTGTGCCCATACGATCCTCCCGTTCGTCAATTCTCAACGTATGAGCGTCCTTCATGCCGGCAATAAGATTCAGAATTGCGTCACGGTCGTCCATGAAGGTTCGAAGCTCAAGCGGAACATCTTCAAAGTCCTGCAGAGCAAGTTTTGTAGATATAAATCTCGTTACTATTTCTGTCATATTTTCTGAAAAATGAACCGATATCTCTCTTAATTGCACAAAAAATGATTGGGTCTGTTCCACAAATTTTGACATTAGCTCTGAGATCTTTCGATGAAAGTTTGTCGTAGATTCCTGTTAAAGAAAAAAGATGTTAACTAACAACAAAATTTAGCGAAAAGCCCAATTTACCTCTATTGCCTCATGTAAATGAAGTTCCTGTATCATTAGTGCCTGCCACATATCATTTATAGAGTCTTCAAATTGTATGTTAAGCTTATCAATTAAATCAGACAGCCTTAAATTTTCTGGAGAATCATCATCCTCTCCATGCATTGTATTTTGTTCCAATTGTCGTAATGTTGGCCGCGCATCTTCAAATATTCGTTCCTTAAAATGTAAAAACTCTTCGATTTCTTTCTGTCCCAACGCCTGTAATTCCTCCTGTCCATTATAAAGATTGTCCATAAAATCTTGTATTTCCTCATCACGTTCAATAAAGCGTTCCATTCCTAACTTATAAATTTCCTGAGTTAGTTCATAAATGTCTTTATCATATTCTTCCGCTAACTCTTGAGCTTGTGGACCCACAAGCATTAGGATCCTCCCGTCGTCGTCTCCCCTCCAAAGCGAATCGTAAAGCTGATGACCATTAAGATGTTCGACAAAACTGGAAGCTAATCGTGAAGCTTCATAATGCTCTCGTTTTTCTGCTTCTCTGGCTTGCATCTCTTTCTGTTGTTTATCCTGAATTTCACGTAGCTCTCGTCTTCGGTGTGCAACATAAAAAAGGAAAAAATTAGTTTTTATATGGAAAAATTCTGTTTATGTGTTCTAGACCTATGTAGATTTGTTCTCGTGGAGAAAATACTCTGCTAGTATATTACTTTCGACCTTCGACAATGCCAAAGTTTGCATACCCTTGCAACTTTTAAACATTTAATTATTTTCCTAGCCAGATCGGCGATGGACGATTCTAGGCAAGCTGCCAAACAAAAAGGTTAAAAAAAAATTGTGAAATTTTATTCATTTTAAATGTTGTACAGTATATACACTCTAATAATAATAATAACCGACACAATATAGAGCAGTCTCTTATTGAATATGGTCATATAGCCGATACATGTTAGTGTATACTATATGTGGTGTAAATACAAAAACATAAGCATGTTCGAAATATGATCAGCCACTTACGTAGACTAACCCTACGGACGAACTGCAGCGTACGCATAAGCGAGCGTGTGAATGTTTATTGTATAAAGTAAATGTACATACTACACACTCTCTCCCTCTCTCTCTAAGAATAATGCTATATACTTTCATTACATTTATTATTTAGCCTAAGAGCTTTTCTGACTTAAACAATAAAGCGTATGATTTAACTCTACAATGCGCAACCAATCGATAAAACATCTTTACAACGTTCATTTTGATTTTCGTATTTTTTATTAGCACACCTCTAACATTCTTTTTCCCGCCTTTTTAAGCAAGTTGATTGGATTTGAGTTTTGAGTTTGCTAAAAAAAGATTTTGAGACACTAGTTAGTGAGCATTTATTATTTTGTGACAAAGTAGTATTTCTAAGCCCTTCGACACAATGCAATGTCTTAGTAATTTTATAATAGTTAGCTGGTACGCCTTTTCTTATGAACTAGTTCCCAGCAAAGCATCTCTAGCGTATATCTTGCACACCTCGAAATCTATACACACACACATACATATACACACACGTGTTAGCAAGCATAACGGAACTTTCAAAAAAATCGACGCAGCTGTGTGATTTATTTGAATTTGTTTTTGTTTCTTTGCTGCTAGATCCGACTAATTTTTAAACATGGTCTGGATTGTCGATCAAGGAACTTAACTTTTTCCGTTTCAACCATGTAGCTTAAAATTTAAGCTCGAAAACGTCTGGCTAAACAGACAAAGAAAGACGGACAGGTCTTAATCGATTCGGCTGTTGATGCTGATCAAGAATATATATACTTTATGGGGTCGGAAACGAATATTTTAATGCGTTACAAACATCTGACAAATTTTATAATACCCTCTGCAAGGGAATAAAAAAAATTTTTTTTTAAATATGCATACATATAAAAATATATATTCAAAGACAGACGTAATTTTTATACCCTTGCAGAGGGAATTATAAAATTGGTCAGATGTTTGTAACGTAATACGTATACGTTTCCGACCCCATAAAGTATACACATTCTTGATCAGCATCAACAGCCAAGTCAATTGAGACATGTCCGTCTGTCCGTACATTCGCCTGTCCGTCTGTCTGTTTAGCCAGACGTTTTCGAGCTTAAATTTTAAGCTGCATGGTTGAAACATGAAAAGTTAAGTTCCTCAATCCAGTATGCAGCTTAAGTTTAAAAATTAGTCGGATTCCGATCACCGGAGTTATTAACTAAAACGTGGAGGTACCTCGAGTAAAATAAGCAATTTTCTTTGGTAGCAAAGAAACAAAAGCAAATTCCAAGAAATTACATACACTTATACATATGCAAAATTCGTCTTCATGCGGTGTGTGAGAGAGACAGAAACATTTGCATTGTGTTGTTGCACTGGATGAAATTGAAAGAGCGAGATGCATGAGTTTGCTATATATGTCGAACTAGTTTAAGTGAGTTAAGTGAGGATGGTGGCGTAGTACGTAAAGATCAGACGCGCGATGGTTCGGTGTTTGATGTTTGGTGTTTTTTGATTTTATTAAACATTGATACCAATTACTTTAAAATTTTTGTTTTTAAATTAAATAATAAAACAATGAAGCTGCAAGGCTACATAAACTTCGGCAAAGCCGAACTGACGTATATCATTAGTATAATAGTTACAAAATGCATCATGTGAGACTGGATAATTCTTAATGACATTATATTTCGTGTCATCAGGTGAAATTCCTTTATCTGTGCACTTATGACCTAGAAAAGTCACTTCGCGCATAAAAAATGAACATTTTTCTGGATGTAATTTAAGGTTGTGTTTCCGACATGTATTGAAGACATCGTTAAGATTTTTTAGCATGTGTTTTTCGGAACAACCAATAACTATTAAATCATCCATATATTTATTATTAAATCATCCATATAAAGGAATGCTTGGGACGGAGCTAGTCCCGAGAATGCGATAGTCATCATTCTCTGAAATGAATTAGGCGCTATTTTTGGACCAAATGGTATTCGCGTGAAGCGATATGAGCCGTTGCTCGTTGAAAATGACGTTATATTTCTTGAACTTTCTTCAAGTTCGATTAGGTAGAAGCCTGACATTAAGTCAAGACATGAAAAGTATTTAGCTCGAAATAGTTGGTCCAATATGTCCTCAATTCGAGGAAGAGAAAATTTGTTGGCCAATAATTTTTATTGATCTGACGATAGTCAATAACTAATCGCCATTTCTTGTCTTCCGAGCCTGGTAATGATTTTTTCGTATTAAGTAGCAGAGGGCTATTATATTCGGACACAGATGGTTTAACTATATTGTTGACTATTAGTTTTCCAACCTGCTTTTGAATTTCCTCCTTTTGACTATGCGGGCTCCGTTAGGTTTTGATATATACCGGTATAGGGCTATTATATTCGGACACAGATGGTTTAACTATATTGTTGACTATTAGTTTTCCAACCTGCTTTTGAATTTCCTCCTTTTGACTATGCGGACTCCGGTAGGTTTTGATATATACCGGTTCTTCATCTTTTAATCTCAATTTTTGTTTATAAAAATTATTTGTTGTGATTGATTCGGTCTCAAGTCCGAATACATCACTATATCTGCTGCATAATTGGGTTAATTGTTCTTTAAATTGGAGCGGAAAATTTTTAGTTAGCTGGGACATTACCATATTTTCCCTAGCTTAAGGAGTAGTTGGAACTACATTGTAGTTCGAAAATGGTTCTGACTTTAAAGTGTTTATCTTTATTATTTTGTGAGAATTGGTTGCATTTAGCAAACGGACAACTGTATTTCCATTTGTTGCTAATGTATTTGCAACGAAAATACCTGGTTGAATTTCCTGACTGGGAATCAACACAACGTCTTCACTTAATGTGAGATTAATTTGTCGGACTACTTGGGATCCTGCTGGTAGAAAAATTGAGGTGTTACCAGAATTGTATGTTATTGGAACATAAATAGGAAATTAAGTTATCTGGTCTTAGTATTAACCAGTCTTCAGACGCTTTGCAGTCGATTTGGCAGTTGAATCTTTTGATGAAATCAATGCCGATTATACCATCACTTGGTATTGAAAAATCAGACTGTACAATATGAAAGTCGTGTGGAATTATGTATTTAGAAGTTTGAATCTATAAAGATGCTAGGCCTTTGGATTTTATTGCTCCTTTACCAATGCCTTGAATGTTAATTTTGTGATTCGATTCGATGTTATTTACAACATCTGAATCTTCTTTGAGAATTGAAATGTCTGCACCAGTGTCGATTAAAAATGTTAATTTTTTATTTGTTTCGACATTAAAAAATGAATCAAATATATTGAGATTAAAGTTAATTGTATGCACATGTTTTGTGCTTACTCTTTTGTATCTAAAGGGTCTTGCGCGTTTCCCGAACTGTTGTGGGATACGCGAATATTTATATCTTGTATATTTCTCTTGGTATTATTATTGTTTCTATATTGGGACTGTCCCCTGTTATATGATTGATAATCGTTTTTCTGGTAATTGCCATTGCCGCGGTTATAGTCGGCATTGTAGTTACCCTGGCCATTGCCTCTACCACGTTGGTAGTTAGAGTAATACCTGCTCTATTATTTCTCCCATGCTGGTACAATATGGTGCTGGGACTTCCAGTCGTTTCGGTCATGCAACGGATATATTTACCCATAGCATCATTAAAACGACTAAAGTGTCCAGCTTCCAATATGATACGAATTCGCTCGTGCTGGCATTGGTCGATTAGTGCCTGCAGTGCTTCTTTTGTAGCGAATTCTTCTGCGATGTCGGGATATAAACCACGGACAATAAAAGCGGCTTCAAGTTGCTTTCGCAAATTGTCAAGCTCCATAGCATATTCTGATGCTGTTTTACCCTTTTGTTGTTTCATGAGTTTTGCAATTATGACATCAGTTGATTCGCCTCTAACGTTATGTTTTAGTTTTTCTATTATGCCCATTATTGTAGTCTCATTTTGGACTTTGTGGGCAATGGAGCCGGTGATTTTGGACTTAATGGCTTCAATGGCCAAATACTTCTGGTCTCCTTTAGTTCGTTCGACCAACTTTAATGCCGTAACGAAACGGGTGAGTGAGGTCTTTTGACCGTCAAACTCAGGGACCGAAGACATAACTTCCCTGTAGTAATGGAATTGGCGATTGACCATAGTTGAACTACCTTCCCCACTAGTCCTTACATGGGTACTTACTTGACTGACCCTATGGTAAGCGAGCGCAGAACCACCGAGCAAAAAAGTATACGCACGAAAGCGGCAGAAAACATAAAAGGAAAAAAACGGTCCTATCATCACATATATTTTTGGTATTTTGCGAATAGCGCTTTCTGTCGCTGTTTCTATTCTAATTTACAAAAACAATTGCTCTGCAAGTACCGTTTCTTTTCGTTTATGCTTTCTGCTCTTTCTCGATGTTCGAAAGCTGCTGCGTTCGCCGGTTGACTAAAAACAATCAAGCATTGTAAGTGAAGTTCTGAAGCAGCAACGATAGTCGTAAATATTGCAACAAAATTTAAATAAAGAAAATGCAAGTGACAAAATTTACCACCAATAAAACAATATGAATAGTTTAAGAACGCTGTAGCAGGAGCAGAAAGCAAAATATATTAACTTGAAAAGGGAGAAAAAAATGAAAGTGAGGTTAAAATGGAAGAAGTTGAGGAAGTATTAAATTTGAGAAACATGGACAGTGACAAAAATAAAGGCAAAGCTGGCTTTGCTGTAAAACGAGAGCGTTTTTTATAAATTGTTTTTTATAATTCATTACCGATTTAATTAAAAAATCTAATCTTCACTTTTTTCCCTAGATGCAATAAATTTGGTTGATCACCTAAAGAACGTTTATTTAAAAACAATAGCGTCAACAAAAAATAAAAATGAAACTGAAAACTTTTAAATAAAGAACAAAATATCATTAAAACTATTTTAATTTTTTTTTTAATTTTTTCATTCTGGGTACTCTTCTTACCACCCCTTATTGAGTACCCATATCGCCACCCCTGGCAAGGGTACCCATGTAACTAGTCCTTTCATGGGTACTTACATCACCACCCCTGGCATGAGTACCCATGTCACTAGCCCTTTTATGGTAACCCATTTCACTAGATCGCGGTAAACGATATGGTGGCGATTGACCCTTTTTGCGGACATTTCATACAAGAAACGAAATGATGAAATGCATTGCTTGGGGTCAACAAAGTAAGTAGTGGTGGTACCCTTGTAAGTAGCGATTTCACCAGCTACAAACTAGTTACCAGTACTAGAGGGTTGTCTTACGTATTCCCTATCGACAGCTATTTTGTTTGCCATTGATAGTGTTATTTTCTGTTAGGGGCGATAAGACTTAACTCTTTTGAGAGTGAACGAGAGTTTGAGATGGGGATTTTATCTTACATGTCTATAAATTCAAGAGCGAGAAGATTTTCGCGCTTATCAATTCTTCTTCCCCTCCTTTTCTTTCACATTTTTCTTCATTTCTGCTTAATCATCGGTTCATTTTTTGAATTAATTGATTCTCCTACGCTTTCCATTTTGTTAAATTGAATTTTGAGATTCTTTCTATTACTAAAACGTATATATTGAAAACCCTTTTTTTTTATAAAAAAAAAAAAATTTTAAATGGAATGGAAATTTCATTTGGTATTTCATCATTTATATATATATATATATCAAAAAGGAGTGTGATATCAATTAGTGATATCCACTTAAAGTGATCAATAGATCATCGAAGAATGATTCATTACATTGTATAAGCATACATGCAGAAACGAACGTATATATTCAACTGCTTATAGCAGTGACAGAGACGTGGAATTTAGAAGAGATAGTGCATGTGGTTGGCTCACAATTCAAGTTTACTTTTCATTAAATTTTACAATAGATACTCCAACCACATGTGTTAGTAATAGCCTACTTTTTTTCGTTAGTATTTTTCAAGCAGCGTTTGCACGCATCGGCTTGAGGGTTTAATTAAAATTAAATGATTGAGATGATTTGTTATATAAACATGGTAAAAAAAACTTTTTTTTTTTAAATGAGTGAATGAATGATAAATTTTTAAAATTAGTGGCAATATCGGAAATCCGATTTGCGTTACTTTGCACCACGGCAAAGTTCTTCTTCTAATTGTTTTAGACTCTCAATGTAGAGTTGTCGGTCTTCATTGTTTTGTAACATTCTGTTGGCGCTCTTAGAAAAGCTGTCGGCTCACTTTCTTTCCTTGGTCTGGCTTGAAACGCCAGACGGTGCCGATGTTGACTGCACAGGGTTGTTTCCATGCAAAATGTGGCATATGGGAAACTCTTGGATGGCACTTGGCTGGAACAGTTGAATGGAGTTTTTTTTTTTTTGATTTTCTTAGTTTTCCCAAATAGGGAATTCCAACACTTCTTTTTGTTTTTGCAGCATTATATGTGTATGCATACAACCGGTATTTGAGAATGGTTTTGCTTCCGGAACTTTATGTTTTAATTCTTTCTCCTTCGTTGTCCTCCAGCAGATCATGCCACCAGCAGGACAGTTGTTATTCCGTGTCCTGTCACGGTCGCAATGAAATATGTTTATTGGTACATATTAATTGTGTCAAATAAATCCAATAATCAGTAGAACAGGTTTTGGTTCGCGAGCACGTCTGTGCTGTAAGTATAAAACGATTATACCATCACTTGGTATTGAAAAATCAGACTGTACAATATGGAAATTGTGTGGAATTATGTATTTTTTAGTCTGAAGTTCTAAAGATGCTAGGCCTTTGGATTTTATTGCTCATTTACCAATGCCTTAAATGTTAATTTTATGATTCGTGTCGATGTCATTTAGAACATCTGAACCTTCTTTGAGAATTGAAATGTCTGGACCAGTGTCGATTAAAAATGTTAATTTTTTATTTGTGTCGACATGAAAAAATTAAACAAATATATTGAGATTAAAATTCATTGTATGCACATGTTTTGTGCTTACTCTTCTGTGTCTTTGTGGGATACGCGAATATTTCTTCTAGGCATGTATCTTCTAGCATCATTATTGTTTTGAAATTGGAACTGTCCCCTATTACAGTTTTGATATAGGGACTGTCCCCTACTATTTGACCGGTAATTATTTTGATAATTTCCATTACCGCGGTTCTAGTTGGCATTGTAGTTATCCTGGCCATTGCCTCTACTACGTTGGTGGTTATGATAATACGTGCCTCTATTATTTCTCCCACGCTGGTACAATATGCTGCTGGGACTTCCAGTCATTTCGGTGATGCAACGGATATATTTACCCATAGCATCATTAAAATGACTAAAATGTCCAGCTTCCAATATGGTACTAATTCGCTCGTCCTGGCATTGGTTGATCAGTGCCTGGAGAGCATCTTTTGTAGCGAATTCCTCAGCGTTATGGGGGTCTAGCCCGCGGTCAATATAGGCAGCATCAAGTTGCTTTCGCAAATTAATAAGCTCCATTGCATACTCTGATGCTGTTTTACCCTTTTGCTGGGCATTCAAAGGTTTGGCTTTTAAGACGTCAGTCGATTCGCCTCTTACGTTATGGTTTAATTTGTTTATTATTCCCAATATTGTAGTCTCATTTTGGACTTTATGCGCGATAGAGCCAGTAATTTTGGACTTTGCGATCTCAACGGCTAAATCCTCCTGGTCTCCTTTAGTTCGTTCGACGATTTTTAATGCCGTAACGAAGCGATTGAGTGCGTTCTTTTGACCGTCAAACTCAGCGACCGAAGACGTAACTTGTCTTACGTATTCCCTATCGGCGGCTATTTTTTGCCATTGTAGAGTTAAAATTTTCCTGTCTATACAAGGTATCTTCGTTCAGAACTATCGTTGTATCTAGGCCAGATACTTTAGCGAACTCAATATTGTGTTTTCCTAACGCCGAGACAGATTTCTCCCTGCACTCGTTATAGAATGCTAACGATGCAGGCGCACCTGTACCCAAAATTGCGTTATCTTCAGCCACTTCTTTGACTGTGACGTATGGCAATGTGTTTAATACTACCCCTTTTTATACCCTCTAAAATTGGTCAGATGTTTGTAAAGCATAGAAATATACATTTCCGACCCCATAAAGTATATATATTCTTGATCAACATCAACAGCCGTTTGTCTGTTTAGCCAGACGTTTTCGAGCTTAAATTTTAAGCTACATGGTTGAAACATGGAAAGTTAAGTTCCTTAATCGATGATCCAGATCAAGTTTAAAAATTAGTTGGATCGGATAATTATCACCGGAGTTATTAACTAAAACGTGGAGGTACCTCGAGTAAAATAAGCAATTTTCTTTGGCAGCAAAGAAACAAAAACAAATTCAAAGAAATCGCGCTCACACATACATATTCAAAAATTCCTCACCACGCGGTGTGTGAGAGAGACAGAAACATTCGCGTTGTGTTGTTGCACAGAACGAAATTTAGAGAGCGAGATGCATGTGTTTGCTATACATGTCGAACTAGCTTAAGTAAGTTAAGTGAGGATGGTGGCGTAGTACGTAAAGATCGGTCGCGCGATAATTCGGTGTTTGGTGGGTTTGATTCTGGGTGAATACGGAAAATATTTAGTTGAGTTTTTTCTTCTTTTTTGTTTTTTAATTTTATTAAACATTAATACCAATAATTACTTTAAAATTTTTGTTTTCAAATTAAATAATAAAACAATGAAGCTGCCGAAGTTAGCTTCTTTGATATTTTTTTCTGTTGAAGAATGGTGTAGTGGGCTTACGTTGATCCCGAAAATATCCATATATTCGTACTCGAATTCATATATAGGTATGAATTCACGATGCAGATGCAAGACGGTAAAAGCGCGATTACGAAAATCTGGATCACCACTCTATGGCGTTGCAATATGTGTTTACATTCATTGTAAAAAAAATTTTCATAGTATATTTTTTTATTTTTACTCCTAATCTTCTATCACTATAACTTCCTCGTCTGAGTCCTCTATTTCTATGGTTTCTGAGATCCAATACCGAATTTCCTTGTACTTAGTCTCTACTTTTTCCATTTGAATCTTTTTTATATACGTATGTATATATACTAGCAGTCCCGGCCACGCGTTGCAGTGGCTAATTTTTATAGCTCTTTTATCAACTGGATCACCAACCATAATAACAGCAACCTCATCGATAGTTGGAGAATTGGTTCTGTCAGTATGTACACCTAGTGGTACTTTGTCAGCTTTTATGACAATTTGATAGTTGTTATTTTGCAATTGTGGGGAAACTTTCTTAATCAATCGAATTAGTTGATTCTGTTCTTCTTAAAAAAATTTCCAGCGATAGCACAATTGTTCTTTTCTCGGCTTGCTCAATGAAATTATTTTGGCACCGAGTTGTCACGCGCTCTTCACAATCGCCCATAAAATAAATTTGTAAAAAAAAAAAATATATATTTAAATTGTGGCGGTCTCTAGCCAACCCTAGAAAGTTGGCGGCGTAAAATATGTGCTGGCAACCCTAACTATCGATAGAGACGACTATCGAAATCATATTAATCGCTAAACACTCTATGTAATGTGTTATGGAGGGATGAAATTATTTTATTGCATTTTGTTTAATTTACTAATTTTTAAAGCAATTAAATAAGATGAAAACTATTCTATGTTTTAAGTTACACCATATTACGGGTACATGTGAAATTTGGTTGAATTCGGTTCAGTAGTTTAGGAGTCTATCGCGGACAAACACATATATTAGAATATTTCTAACATATATATTAGAATATTTCTTTGCC